>CM056202.1:41352664-41937664 GCA_029692085.1 Gymnothorax javanicus
AGTCTCGAGTTTCCAAGCCAAGTTTATCACCAAGTTTTCATTGTCAAGTTTCCATGCCTAGTTCTCACCGTGTTTAGTGTCTAGTTTCATGCCCTTGAGGTTCAGTGCAGTTTTTGTGTTTTTCTTAGCCAAGTCTAGTTCTTGTTGTTTATATATATTCCTGATTATTCTTTTGTTCGTGATTTCTTTCCCTGGAGTTTCCAGAGGTTTTTTGTTTTTGTCGTTTGGGTCTTTGTTTTTTAGCTCTGTGCAGCTTTTCTTAGTTGGATTTTTGCAACCCTTTGGGCCAAGTTTTTCGTTGGCCCTCGTGCCTGTTTTCTTTTTGTTTAATAAAAACCCCCGTTCCCTGCATCTTGCGTCTGGTGCCTTCCTGATCTCGCATCAGCTTCACTAATTCTGTCTTGGAAAACGACCGACACACCACTCGTGCTCTCGTTTCCAGTGCCTAACCACGCACACACGCACGCATAGGCACACTATAAAAAGAACCACAGTGCGCAGTGCATGAAGACTCGGAATCCAGCACCCTGTCCCGCAATCAGCTTCACTAATTCTGTCTTGGAAAACGACCGACACACCACTCGTGCTCTCGTTTCCAGTGCCTAACCACGCACACACGCACGTATGACCCTGCTGGCCACAGTAAAGGCACGCCCCCGACCTCCTTCTCCGCTGGCGCTCCTCCTGGGTAAGTCGGAACCGACCGATCTCCATGGGAGATGCTTCCCCGAGAGAGGGTGTGGCGGCGTTCCCCATCAGCCGGTCCTGAGGCGAAGTGCGACCGGGGCTCGAGGGTTGGACCTGGCCAGAGGGAGTGGAGCTTCGACCTCGGCCTAGGGTGAGCGCCCTCTCCTCCAGGCGGCTGTCGATGCGAAGGGCCAGGTCTACAAGGGCCTCTGGAGACTCAGGGATCTCACAGAAGAGCAGTCGATCTTTGACTGGTTCGACAGCCCCTGGAGGAACACGTCGCACAACGCCTCCTTACTCCAGCCAGAAGTGGCTGCCACCGTCCTGGAAATCGATGGCATAGTCTGCCACCGACCTCTTCCCCTGCCTCATCCTCAGCAGCTCTCGCCCTGCTGCTCTCCCCTGCTTGAGCGGGTCGAAGACCCGCAGCAATTCCTCCGCCAAGGCCCTGTAGGTTGTTGTGCAGGGCAGTCGAGCTTGCCATGCTGCGGTTTTCCCTGGCGAGCCCGCCCGTCAGCTGGGAAAGGACGAAGGCGACTCGGGCCGGCTCAGAGGCGAAGGTGGAGGGCTGCAGAGCAAAGCACATCTCACAGGAAGTGAGGAAGGCCCGGCAGAACCCTGGTTCTCCGCCGTACCTCTCAGGTGGTGGAAGGCGAGGCTCAGGACCTGGGTAGGTGACTGGCTGCAGCTGGGGTGCTTCTGCTCCGGGCTGGCGCACAGGGGCAGCGGTGGGCTGGTGCGCAGCGGGAGCAAGGGGCTGGGTAGCGGGTATGATGGGAGCCTGGCTAGGACCTGCCCGAGGAAGGCTGGCTTGCAGGGTGGCCAGTGCTGCAGTCAGCTCCTGTATCTGCTGCCGCTGGCGTGACAGCTCGGCCTCTTGCTGGGCGACCTTGCGTTCCTGCATCGACTACCGAGGCTTGAATAAGATCACGATCAGGAACCGCTACCCGCTCCCACTGATGTCCTCGGCGTTTGATGTCATCCAAGGAGCGGCCATCTTCACCAAGCTGGACCTGCGGAATGCCTACCACCTCCTGCGTATCAGGGAAGGCGACGAATGGAAGACCGCGTTCAACACCCCTAGCAGCCACTGGGAGTACCTGGTGGTTCCATTCGGCCTGACCAACGCACCCGCAATGTTCCAGAACTTGGTGAATGATGTGCTAGGAGACATGATCGGGCGGTTCGTCTACGTATACCTAGACGATATCCTGATCTTCTCTCGGGACAGGGCGGAGCACATAAGTCATGTTCGCCAGGTGCTCCGCCGCCTCCTGGAGAATCGCCTCTTTGTCAAGGCAGAGAAGTGCGAGTTCAGCACCACCACTACCTCCTTCCTGGGGCACGTCATCTCCCCAAACCACCTGGGCATGGACGAGGAGAAGGTCAAGGCTGTGGTGGACTGGCCCGCACCCAAGGACCGGAAGGCCCTGCAAAGCTTCCTGGGCTTTGCGAATTTCTACAGGCGGTTCATTAGGAATTGTAGCACCGTGGCAGCTCCCCTAACGGCCCTTACCTCCATCAAGGTGCCGTTCCGTTGGACTCTGCAAGCTGAGGTGACCCTCTGTGAGCTGAAGAGGCGCTTCACCACCGCGCCCATCCTCACCACCCCCGACCCCGCCAAGCAGTTCATTGTCGAAGCTGATGCGAGATCAGGAAGGCACCAGACGCAAGATGCAGGGAACGGGGGTTTTTATTAAACAAAAAGAAAACAGGCACGAGGGCCAACGAAAAACTTAGCCCAAAGGGTTGCAAAAATCCAACTAAGA
The DNA here is from genome assembly GCA_029692085.1 of Gymnothorax javanicus. Taxonomy (NCBI): domain Eukaryota; kingdom Metazoa; phylum Chordata; class Actinopteri; order Anguilliformes; family Muraenidae; genus Gymnothorax; species Gymnothorax javanicus. The sequence continues at coordinate 41,355,121 of CM056202.1, forward strand.
AAAGCTGCACAGAGCTAAAAAACAAAGACCCAAACGACAAAAACAAAAAACCACTGGAAACTCCAGGGAGAGAAATCACGAACAAAAGAATAATCAGGAATATATATAAACAACAAGAACTAGACTTGGCTAAGAAAAACACAAAAACTGCACTGAACCTCAAGGGCATGAAACTAGACACTAAACACGGTGAGAACTAGGCATGGAAACTTGACAATGAAAACTTGGTGATAAACTTGGCTTGGAAACTCGAGACTCTGTCTGCCAGCCAACCTCCACCGCCTCCAGATAAAGGGCAGAAAATCAGAGCACATGAGGGGCAACACCTGGAGAAGAAACAAGAGGCAAGGCAAGATCAAGAGACAAAGACAATGATAGGTGGACATGACTTGCTCATTAAGAAAATGAGCGTGCTCAGCTTAAGTACCAATGAAGCATGCAGATTGGAAGGAAGCATAAATGTTAATAGAAAAGCACAGCAAGATCTTGAAATAGCAAAGCAGGAATCATGACAATAAACTCCCTACCTAAATTAGTAGTATTAGTAATGTGCCTGTCTAAGAATTACACCTTCCCGTGACTGTTAGTAAATGTTAGTACTAAAAAACAGTTAATTGCCAATCAAGCTTAGGCAGCCCTGAATCAGCACAGCACAGAAGGAAGGGGGAAATACCAAAAGCCAACCAGAGCTCTGAAGTGTGCAAAAACGAAGACATGGGGCGGAACGCAGACAAGCGGTGGAGTGGCTGGGCAGACCTGGCAAAACAGAAAACCTGGAAAATAAAAACATGAATGAACATGAACTATGAAATGGGAAATCCTGAGACAAGAAACTGTTCAAACCATAAATATGTCCTGGCCAAAGGCCCAGGACCCTGGAACACAACAAGATGTTAAGAAGAGTGTTCAAAGAAGAAGTGGGCTCATGCTTCACTGCTGTTTCCTCAGACCTTTTGACAATTGTCTCGTTCTAGATCAAGCTAGACGCCAAGTAAGCATACATTCAGGCTACCATTGACCTAGATGGAGAACTCCAGAACAAAACTCTGGCAGTGAACTCAGTGACGTGATTTCACCTCCTGCAAGAGCCTCATTGTCATGACAGGACATGACAGTTCTGGGTAATTTCCAGTTCTCAACATTGCAGATAGACAGACAGACAGACAGATTTTTTTTTTTTTTGAATGCATTGTGTACTACATACAGCTGACTCTTAGTATGTGGGCGAATAATGGGCAGCAGACTTCAGGTCAACTGTCTGAACCTTTCAGCATGTCACGATGCAAAACACAAAGGCTTGAAAGCGTAGGCTGCTGTAAAAGCAGAAATGGTATGAAATCAAGGTACAGCATTGTTCACCTTTGAATGCATCCTTTCTTCCTGGGAAGAGTGTGGGGCTCTCTGTCAGAGACGAAAAGCAAGAATTCCCAGGTGGAAATAAGGACTGAGCACCTCATGTCTTCAAAGAAGTCAGAGAAGAAGTGAACCTTACCGATGATACTGTGCCCAGATACATCCGCACATGACTGTCTCACCCCCACATGAGTGATGAGAACCTGTGCCCAATCAAAGAAAAAAAAAATTATGTACTTGAAAGAACACCTTTTTTTGCGGTCTTAGATGTGAAGAACATAAATTTTGCATCAAAGTATCAAATAAAATTCAGGGCTGCCATTATTTTTTTTTTTTAATATAATGAAAATTAGCTACATTGTTTAAAAGATAATATCTAACAAGAATACTATGGATAAAGGGAGAACCAAAAGGAGGCCTGCTCTGGATGATAATTATCACAGAAAGCATTTGTTTGAAGTCTGCAGTCATTCATTCATTCATTCATTTCTTTCAGAAAGCAATACAATTAAAGCATTTCCATCTGAATGTTTCTCAACTTGAAAGGGTTTCACCATAAGCAGGATTCTTTTTGCAGTTTATATGGTCCATATTCTAGATGAAGCCTGGTTGTAACCTATAATAAGCAGTGAAAACATGATAATAGGTCAGACTCAGCCATAAAACGGATTTAATATATGCATAAATCAAAGTAAGGCATTAATTTACATGGAATCAGTTTAAAGGGATGGAAGACACATATCTCGGCATTGGTCATTAACTTTACCCATTCCACCCACTCTCAGCTCTGTCCATCCTGAGCTGATAATTTGTAAGCAGCTGTCTCGCTCTGTCATAATCTCCGCTTTTTTATGACGAGTATGCCCTTTCTGCCCTTTAAAGACGTGGAAGTAATGAGGGCTTCGGAGGATTATGGGAGTGATTATTTACTTATTCAAGGCACCACACATCACATCATTACTCCTGGTGCTGTAAAGAAGAGGCAGGTCTTAAGCCCAGGGGCAGTCAGGAAATCGAGCTGCACAAACTGAACAGCCATGCGCCTGGTATTAAAACACTTCCCTCGTGCCATTGCATCTGTGGATGGCTGACATTCAGCTCTAACTTGGTGTACCTGCATTTCACGATGAAGGAGGTTGACAACCTGAAACTGTAACATTTTTAATGTTAGAGAATATGCAACAGCAGGCAAGGCACTTACTTTCAATCCCTGTAGAGATATAAATAGTAATGTTTAAGGCAGTTAAGGGCCTTTTTTCAATTTTATTCATTTATTTATTTTAAAAAAAAACCTCCATGGTGCAGGGAATACATATCTGTCAGGGACATGCAAAAAATGCATTTTAATTGTGGAAACTTGCTCCATGCGCAAAACATTTTTGTTCAAAAGTGAACCAGTCAAATTTAGTAATAAGTAATAGTTTAGTGGGCTTTTTCCTTTCATTTAAACATTTCTTGTAACAGAGGACTAATTCAGCACAAGCTTTTGTCTAAAGCAACTCACAGTTGATTGGATAAAGCAGGGGCCAATCCCTCATGCTGCTATATGGGATTGAGGGCCTAGCTCAAGGGCCCTACTGTGAGGCTTTTGCCTCCAGCCTCAGCCCACTGCCACATTCCACCTCAATCCAATTATCATCAGCACCTGTGTCCTGTTTGCATTGAGTGGTAGCAGTGTGTATTTAAGGCTGAGCTTCCTTCAGTTGCATGGTGAGGTCTGGGTAACCTCATGCCTGTTTGAGAGTAGTCTTGTATAGACTGAACGTCCGTTCTCGAACTTGCATTAAAACCTAGAATCTGTGCTGTTTAATATTTTACCAGCACGTTTAATTTGAGGGACCTCGATTCCTATTTGCTTTCCTCTTTGTAATACAATGTAACTGTGGCGTGACCTAGATTTGTATTATTCATAGTGTGCGTAGTTAGGAACCTCTGTTTCATGTTTGGTCTTTCTACGTTTGTGCTTTCTGCCGTGCAGTTGGTCATTGAATATTTAACCAAATCCATCCCCGCACTTGACTCCAGTCCTCAACTTCCTGTTCGCCAGACATTCGTTTGGCACCAGGTGGGCGTACCGTTACACCAACAGCTATTGTATTGTAGCTGGAGTGGGGCTCGAACCACCAAACTTCTGAGTCTGCACAAATACTGTAACTTCTAAGCTACTGACCACCAATTACAGCTTATTAGCAATCTCAAACAAAGACAGCTGCACTGCAGATGCAGATGTGTTTGCAATAACTGTTTCAGAACCTTGCGTGTTTTTTTTAACAGATCACTGATTGTGTGCAATGTTGAACTTATTTGAGGGTGCATGGTATTGTAGTGTGTGCATATTTAACAGAGAAAAAGGCAATAGGGTATGAATTCTGTTCCTATTCCTGCCAAACACTGGGCCAATTAATGCTCAGCAGGCATTTTTTACTCCTTGGGGACCGTTCGCATTTGCAGGTTCAAAGCACAATATTTTGGGTCTAGACAGGGGATGTTCACTTTTAATGTCTCAGTCAACAATTAAATTGTTCACATTTCCAGTTGTAAAATGATAGGCTTAATTGATTGTTGACTACAGACTCTGCTATTAATCTATAAAAGAAGACAATCCCAGAAAACTGTCAAATGATAGGGATTTAATGAGCACAGTTCACTCATCAATAATTTCTCAGTTGAATAAAATAACACAAAATATCATTGCATTCTTTTTTACAGAACAGTTTTGACAGTTTATGGTGTTGCTGTGTTCTGAATAAGATCAAGAGAATAGAAACAAAAGGTGTAATGAAATGGAGGCGAATCGACTGGACATGAGCGAGTGAGTCTTGAAAAACCTATTGATTTTCAAAGATGGACAAATGACATTTGTCCACTATGTACAGAGCCTTTCAAAAACCCAAAAATACCACTGAAATACAGGTACACCTTATTTTTGGGTCTGAAAATAGCATTAAAGTGGATATGTATTGATTTGAAACTTTATATAAAAAAAAATGTTGTATTTGGTATCATCCGAGAGGCCATGCAATACTCCCTCTAACTATCAACATTTTCCAAATGGAGATGATAACAGAATAAAGTAATCATGGATGTAAAATGGGCTTTTAGCAACCCCCAATATCGTCCTTGAACAGCGCTGTGAATCGGGTGCAGAGCTGTGACGTCACATAGGCTATCGTATGTGTGTTTTACATTGGCCGTATTTTGACTGGTAGTCACTGAGACGTAAAAAAAAAAAAGTTCTCCGCAGTGATAGATTGTTAATGTTAGCAAGTCTGCCAGTCGAACAGGCCTTAGAGACCTAGACAGTGGTGCTTCTTCAATGGAGGAATCTCCCAAGAGAGGAAGTAGAGAAAACGTCATCATGCCGCAACAGAACAAAAGGGGATGGTTTGTGTATTTGTAAAACTCTCATAGCTGTACCAAGTCAACGGACACAGCAGGAGGTGAAGGTTCAGCACGTTCTTCCTTGGTTGGTAAGAATCAAAACAAAACATTGATCAATTTCTCTGTCTGCGAGAACAGGGCACCCAAAACTTTTAACTTGTTTTCACTGCCCGTATGAGCAGGGCTCATCGCACAACGGTTACATAAAATCTGACTCCATATCAAATTGTGAAGATACAATTTAGCTGTAATTTTGTTGAGTTCGGAATAATAATACCAGACTCGGTCTTTTGCCAACCTTACACAATTATGTTTGCGGACCAGCACAATCACAAAATCTTAGTTCGGGAAGCCCTACATTGGATAGACAGCCACTACCATAATACAAGAGTACCTTTCCCTCGTGACAATTACGGACCCGGGTCAGCTTGTATCTTTCGGGCTCTTTAAGGAGAATTTGACAAGAACCGGCGTATTACACCCATGGGTCCTCTTAAGCGAAACCTCCAGAGCCAATACCTCCCCAATCCTGTTAGCCAGTGGTGCAGAAAGGTGGATATGCAATGTTTGAACTGCATAGGGGCGCTATGCGAAGCGGGGTGCCAAAACAATTGGCTGCAAGCAGATGAAGAGAATCCCCCGGCTCAACAAAATGAAATATGCAGCACCGCTCGCGCAAAAGAACGCCACCTACAGCCTGGTCAGTGCAAAATTAAATGGAGAACACTAGGTGTAGGTGTTGGGGGGGCGCTGTTGTTGTCATTGCATACCGCCCCAAAAATGGGTAGCGGTGCCCCTGCCGTTAGCGGTGGAACGTGGCCCCCATTCTAACTTACTAGAACTCCCTAAAAACTTTCACTGCCCCTGGCATCTGATCAGTAGGTCTCAGTTAGCTCACCGTTTCCCCTAAGCATTTCAGACGCAAGTTTGGCTAAAAGGAACCAAGATGGGTTTAAAATCATAAAAACCGCACAAATTACAACAAGGCAATTTATTAAAACGAAAGAAAAATTTATTCAACAGGTAGGCAGGTCCACGTAGTAAATTTCATTACTCCGTTACTTAAGTTAGAATTTGTATAATTTAGTAGCATAGTAACATCTTACCCAACCTGGTTCGGCTACTTGCGCAAAGAATACACCCGGGAAGCTGAATACAGTCTTCCAAAACTATATTGGCTACACACAGCAACAAAAGCATGTGAGGGAAGTCGTCTGCGATCTTCCTAAACTGTATAGGCTATACAAGGCATAGAGATGCACGTGTATGAAGTCGTCTGCGATCTTCCTCGAATGGATTGTCTCTCTTTGCTTTAACCCGAATCATGTCTTTGATCCCGATGGCATGGCCATAAATTACCTGGAAGGGGGGGTTCGAATCTGGATTTTGGGTTTCCACCATTTGTAGGAGGTAATAAAACAACTTAGCCGAGAGGGAAAAAAACTTTATGATTATCTAAGAGGATTCTGACCAATTTTCAGGAGTTTCTAAAAGGGAATGAACCATAATTTCAGTTGGAATGAAACATACTTCATTTATCTCCGTGGATTCCCTTGAGAACAACAATGCCAAACATGATATGAATATGTATTAATATAACGCAGTTGTCATGAAAAAACTCTTAAGCTGAACGATTATACGAGCAATTTTGATTATGAGTGCATAAGTCATTTCGCAGTATTGTACTGAACATGTGAGAAAGGTCCAGAGTTTCAGAATACTTAAACAGATGAGTTAAGGTCCAGTTTCATAAAAGGTATGACCAGGGCAGGGGAAGATGATGTGGTGATGGTGATGTGATTTACAGACATGCTGCAGCTTCAGTTCTAAAGCCTTTGGACAGTGTATATCACTCTACTCTTAGATTTATTTCTGGTGATGGGTACAGAACTCATCATTGTGTTCTGTATGAGAAGGTTGATTGGCCTTCCCTGGAAGAGAGGCGCAAAAAACATTGGTTTTTATATATCTTTAAGGCCCTCGTTGGAAAATTACCACCTTATATCTCAATCTTGTTAGAGTGGAAGGCTGGTAGCTATACAACTCGCTCTACTGATCTGTTACTTTTGAAAGTTCCTCGAGCACGTACTGAACTTGGTAAAACAGCTTTTTCCTTTGATGCTCCAAGCTCATGGAACATCCTCCAACACTCTCTAAAAATTGATGTTCTTCCTTCTCTTTCAGAGTTCAGGACTTCAATTTCTAGCTATTGTGTTTCACATTGCAACTGTTTTACTTGATTTTATTGCATTTTACCTTGTCACTGACGAAATTGTTGCTCACAATGATTGTTCTATATTATACTTGTTTTATTGTGCTGTGGTTTAATGTGTCTGTAATCTCGACGGCATTGGAAATGAGGGAAACCTCAATGTCCTTTCGAGAATAAATAAAGGTTTGAATTGAATGAAAAAAAGATGTTCACAGGGGAGAACTGGGATAGTTACCCCCCTCACCTCGCCAGAGTCCTGTTTATTGTCCCCTGCCGTCATGAACCCTGCCAGTCTTCCACAGACACAACCATAAACACCCCATTTCACTTAACACCACTCAGCAAACATCCTGGGGAGTCAACGGCCCACTCGGCCAAACAGCTTATTGTTATATTGCAGGCCACATGCGTCCTTTGAAGTTTAGGATGAGCCTCAGTTCCTGGGCTCCTCCAGTTCATCAGCCTTTTGCTGCATCCCAGCTTGATTCCCTGTCTTACATATTTTTGTGGTTAGCCGCAGTTTGCGGTAATTCCTAATGGGAATCACACACATTATCACCCATCATAAAATTTCAGTCAATTTGGAAAATCTTTTGAAGCAGCACAATCACCTAACCAGGGTACAGGCACTTGACTACCTTTCCTTCCTCATACTACCCACAACACCATCCAATTCCAATTTGCCATTCACATGCTTCCGCAATGTTTTCGGCTAATTCTCAAACTTCATGCAGGTTTCTCGCTGGTGAGTAAAGTAATCACATTTCTGCGCTCCCGATACCAATTGAAACATTCAAAAACATTTACGGAAAACAATTACTTTGTGAAAGACCCAGTCAAACGCGGCAATTGCAAGCAAGATGTCGAAATCCACTAAAAAAGTCAGAATTTTCTCAATCCTTGTTTGATTTGGACATTGAATATGCATAACGATAACACTTGGCAAGCCCAAATCCGGACAATCGTGATGAAAAATAGCCGCCCGCCAGTTCCACCGTCCGAGTATGGAATTCGAATAAAGTACTCTGGGAATCGTCCAATATAAGCTACATAAAACTTCAGATATATGTTGATAATGTAAACCGCGCTGGAAAGGCAGGGAGGACTATGCATTTTCTCACAGATTCATGACTGTGGTAAACTTATCTTAATGACACCTGCATCCTGGCAGAGACACTTCTGGCCGTGAATTGCAGAGAGAACTAAACTCATCCACTTTCTCACAGACGCAGGACTCTGGTAAATTTATGCCCTTATTGTCTTAATGGCACCTGCATCCGGCAGAGATATTTCAGGGCCGTGGGAGCATATCAATTAGGGTGTCCCCCAATTCACCCTAAAACGACCTTCTCGAACTTACCCTGTGCCGGACAATGGCACAGGGTCATCAACCAGACATTTACAGAACTGCGCCCTGGGAATGGGAGGTTCAAAGGATCAGAGTGTCAAAATACTCATTTCACCCACAATGGTACAAATATAATGTGTATTTCTGTATATTGTAGGATAAGAGTTGACTAAAAACATTAATACGGATTGTCCTTGTAATTTTGTATTGTACCGGACGTTTCATGGCAGAATGTAGTTCAAGCATATCATTGCTAGGTATCATTTTACTCCACTAAATTTCCGAAATCGCATGGGGCATATTTCGAAGGGATTAAAATTGTACTAAACCCTCATTCAATAAGTATGAAAAGAAATGTACTTCTACTTCTCCTCGAGGTAATGTCTCCGCCCAAAGTTCCTCCTGCGAGGGGGCGCCTTCCTGGTTCGAATTGCCCAAATGACCTATGACCCCGCTATAGGAAGCGCTTCCAGAGTTTGGGCATAAAAGGTAAGGGAACAAAACATTCGTGGAAGATTGCAGAGGACTTCCCACACATGCATCTATATGTGTGTAGCCGTTGTAATTATGGAAGATTGCAGATGACTTCCCACACGTGCATCTATATGCCGTGTGTAGCCTATACAGTCATGGAAGATCATAAACAGCTTCCCAAACGTGCCTCAATATGCAGTGTGTGGGGAAGATGGTACAACTTCCCGTACGTAGACTTTGTGTATGCGTGTAGCCGCGCCAGGTATAACTTAATTATTTCTTTAAATTTCTTGTAACGGTATAATTTGGTTTTTCTGATTTAAGCTTGTGCCTGCCTGGTGAAATAAATTGTTAATTGAATTCTGTTGTGGTTTTCTGACTCTTAACTAACTTATATTCTTCCAACCCGGAGTCCTGTCACCAAATGGGGTATTATGTCGGGCTATGAGGCCTGCCTGATCACCAGGCCTTCCTGCTAGGTACACGGTGGTGTACCATGCTGTGATTGGTGTTATTTTGATTGGCTTCGAGAATATTTCGTTGAACTTGAGAGTCCCTGCACGCCTCCTTTTTTTAATTTAATTTTTTTAATTCCAGCCCCCGGTGGTCACTAGTCATAGCTATTTTCTATATCAAACCACCAGGCAGAATAGGACCGCCAGCCTCTGAGTTCTTCACCGAGTTGGGCTGTACAGATGTTTCTGGTCCGGCGGACGTAAGGTATAGACCATTTATGAGTCCAACACATGACAGAGCTCTAAATTCATAAATTGGAGTCAGATCAAATTAACAAACCGCATGGTTTAACTGTAATTGTGATTGGTTAAAACTAAATTTTATATTCTAAATTTAATATATTATATAGCTGTAACCGCTATGCTATGCGCCCTGTTCCTACGAACAGAGAAAGTTGATAAATTAACTTTTGTTTTATCCCGATTTACACCAAATGAGGAAGAACGCGCTATGCCTTCCCCTCTGGCTATTTCCGTCATAGGTATAGCTGTGAGGTGTTTACGATAATTATATGAACTACTGATTTGTTATAGGTTTTAAGGACTTTTTAGTTTCAGTGAGGAAAAGTAAGGCAGACTTTTACAACCCAGAACTTTGTCAAGGAAAGTTTCACAGTTCAGAGCATCACATGGAAAAAAATCAAAAGCAAGATATTTGGTGTTGAAGTTTTCCTGCACACAAGTTCTTTAGCTTCAGAGGGGCACACTTTGGTCGGTGCTTCGGTAGGTAGACGGTTGATGCGGGGCCGGTCGCAATCATTGTAAAGTCGCTTGGTTTCCTTTATGGTCTCATCCAGTTGGCTTTTTATTCTAGAGATTTTGTTTAGAGATAATTTTCTAATAAACGGTAGTATTCTGTACGGCACACAAACAGTTCCCTTGAGGAATATACAGCAGTATTTGCGGAAAGAACACTACTTATAATTGAAGGAACATCAAGTTGGTTTCTCCATATACACGTATTTTCTCTTTCTTCAATCCGATTCTTAATTTACATTTAAAAAACAAACAAACAACAATTTTTTTTAGGGGTTTCTGTACCTGCAAGTTTTATTATCAATATTTGACAGGAGAAACACCAACGGACTATCATATAACAAGCATTCTGAATCACTTATATCAGATAATGTCATTACGTCATGGAACACAAAACCTCACTTGAGTGCGCAGATGTTGGTGTGAGAGTGAAACGAACCACATAAGATGTCTGCAACGGAGGATAACCAAAAGTTTGACAGGGCAGAATATATATTGGAGCAACTCATTATACAGTGCTGAGAAAAAGTATTTGCCCTTTATCCAATTTCTTTAATTTTTGCATATTAATCATACTTAAATGTTTCAAATCATCAAAAAAAAATTGATAGTAGACAAAGATAACTCAAGAAAACGCAAAATGTGGTTTCTGAATTATGATTTCATTTATTGAAGGAAAAAAGCTATCCAACCCTTCCTGGCCCCATGTGAAAAATTACTTGCCCCCTTAGGTACTAAATAAATGAATTAAATAAATTGAATGGATAATTAGGATCAACTTCACTGGACACACCCAAGTGTGATTATTGCCAGCCCTGTTAAATCTAAAATTCACTTAAATAGAACCTGTCTGGCAATGTGAAATAGGAAAAAAGTAGCACACGATGTCGCAATTTAAAAAAAAATCAAGAACTGATAAGAAACAAAATCTTTGACATCTATCAGACTGCAAAGCCATTTATAAGGCTCTGGGTCTCCAGCAAAGCTTGGTGAGTGCCATTATCTACAAATGGAGAAAACTTGCAACTGTGGTGAACCTTCCCAGGAGTGGCCAGCCTACCAAAATTCCTCCAAGAGTGCGTCAAAGACTCATTCAGGTTGTCACAAAAGAACCTGGACTAACTTTGAAAGAACTGCAGGCCTCACTTACCTCGGGGAAGGTCAGTGTTCACAAGTATACAGTATAAAAGAGACTGGCCAAAAATGACATTCATGAGTGACCTGCAAAAACCACTGCTGATCAAAAAGAATACAAAGGCTTAACACCTTAATGACCCCTAATACTTATGAGATAATATTTTGTGGATGGATGAGTCATAAAAAATTGAACTTTTTGGAAGACATGGGTCTTGTTACATCTGGCGTTAAGGTAACACAACGTTCCACAGTAAGAACATCTAACCAAGAGTCAAACATGGCGGTGGTAGTGTGATGATCTGGGGCTACTTTAGGACTTGGGAAACTTGCCATGATTGATGGAACCGTGAATTCTGCTCTCTTCTAGAAATTCCTGCAAGAGAATACAGGCATCAGTTCCTTACCTAAAGATTAAGTGCAGTCGGGTTATGCAGAAGCATAATGATGCAAAATACTTAAGCAAGTCTACCCCTGAATGGCTCAAAAGAAACAAAATGAAGGTTTTGGAGTGGACTGGTCAAAGTCTTGAATTGAATCCGATTGAGATGCAGTGGCATAACCTTTAACAGGCAGTTCATGCTCAAAAACCCTGTACTGTGGCTGTATTAAAACAATTTTGCAAAGAGGAGGGGGCCAAAATTCCTCCTCCGTGATGTAAAAAACTCACTGTCAATTATTGCAAACATTTGATTTCAGTTTCTGCTGCCAGGGGTGGGATAGCCAGTTATTTGGTTTTGGGGGGGAAATGATTTTTTGCACATGGGTAATATAGTTTTTCAATAACGGTTTGCATACAATAAATGAAATGATCCTTTAAAAGCAGTATTTTGTATTTGCTCATGTTGTCTTTTGTCGTACCATAAAATTAGTTGGATGATTTGAGATATTTAGATTTGAGGCAAAATTTGAAGCAATTGGGAGGGGGTAAATACATTTTCACAGCACTGTAGAGGAGACTGGGGTCCAATGAGCCATGGGGACCAATGAGCCATATCACTATTTTGCGATCAATCGATGACAGAGCTGCTTAAAATAGGCAAAATATTTGACCATTGACTGATGAGTCATGGGGATAAATGAGCCATATCATTATTTTGCCTATTTTAAACACCTTTGGCATCGATTGATCACAAAATAGTGTTATGGCTCATTGGTTCCCATGGCTCATCGCACCCCAGTCTCCCCTATATTAACTGTAGGTTCATTTTGGGGCATATCTTTAAGACCACACCTCCAGCCCTTCAGCTCACTGGCCTATTAAGACCCGGACTGCATTCTTTACTCCTGCAATCATTGCATGCATCTGTTTCCTATTTCCACTATGTGCTATTGTGCGCCTACATAAGACCGAGCTTCGCACTCATTCATTGTGAAGTCTTGTAACCACATGCCTGTGTTGTATTTCTAGTCTCTTATAGACATATTCCCTGTGTATCGCGTTTATATTCTAAAACTCGTAAAACTTAAGTGCTGTTATTATTTTTTATCCAGCACTTTATACAGGAACCTCGCTTCCTATTTGTTTCCCTATTTGTCATACATTGTTACTGTTGCTTACGCCCAGTCTGTATTACTAACAGTGTTCATAAGGAACCTTGAATCCTATTTTGTTTTGTGCGTGCGTCATCTGTGCCCTTCTGCTGCGCAGTGGGCATAAAAAACTCTACCAAGTCCATCCTTGCACCTGAGTCTAGTCCTCTGCTTCCTGTCCTCCGTTCACCTGAACAGTGTGCAGAGCACAACTGTTACAATATCCCTGCTCATAAAATTATTTTTAATTTAAGTAATGAAAGAATGTCAGAGATTTCCCTTCCGATGCTAGCAGTGAACTAACAATGATGTACACTACCGGTCAAAAGTTTTAGGACACCCTAATTTTTCCAGTTTTTTATTGAAAATGATGCAGTTCCAGTCCAATGAATAGCTTGAAATGGTACAAGGGTAAGTGGTGAACTGTGAGATGTTTTAAACAAAAGGTAAGGTTACTCAGGTTCTTTGTATGCCGTTGAGTAGGTGATGTGTGTGACATCAACTGTCAAACTTGGAAGAGGAAGCATAATGGTCTGGGGCTGTTTTGCTGGATCCAGGGTCAGTGACTTACAGAGTGAAAGGCACCCTGAACCAAAACGGCTACCACAGCATTCTGCAGCGCCATGCAGTACCCTGTGGTATGCATCTAGTTGGTCAGGGGTTCATCCTATAGCAAGATAATGACCCAAAACATAAGTCCAAGCTCTGCCAGTACTACCTTGGGAAAAAAGGACAAGATGGTAAGCTTGAAAACATGGAGTAGCCAGCAGAGTCTCCAGACTTAAACCCCATCGAGATGGTTTGGGATGAACTGGACAGAAGAGTGAAAGCAAAGCAACCTACAAGTGCCACACATTTATGGGAACTTCTGCAACAGAGTTGGGAAGAACTTTCTGAAGAATATTTGATTTCCATTGTAGAAAGAATGCCACCAGTGTGTTCAGCTGTTATATCTGCCAAAGGTGGGTGCTTTGAGTCAAAAGTTTAAAATACCTTTTGGTCCATAAATTGATTCCATGATTTCTTTTTTAACTTCGATTGTTAATTTGTTCTATGATGTCTATGCTTTCATTCCAGTGTACAATGAGACATTAAACTTCATAATTTTCGATTAATAAACTGGAAAAACTGGGGTGTCCTAAAACTTTTACCGGTGGTGTAGTTATGTAGTTACCACAGTACTCTTTTTTTTTTTTAATTTTTTGTCTTGACTATGGTGAAGGATGACTAATAGAAAGTGGCTTGAGTGTCTCCTCTTATTTAAACTTAAGCAAAGCAGGAAGTCATGGGTGACCATTTTCAATTTTACTAATCATTATGAACATACATCAATTAGGTTTCTTTGTCAAATTTATGGTGTCCCACATCAATGTGGTGCAATGTTTTGGGAAACTTGTTTAAGATACAAATTCAGTTTCTTCAGTCTTTTTTCTTTAAATTTAAAGTCATTATTATTATTATTATTATTATTATTATTATTATTATCATCATAAGTAGTAGTAGTAGTAGTAATCGAAGCAGTAGTTGTGTTTTTTTTTTTTTATTCTGAATTAAAGATTGGAAGAATTAAGAGAAACCACATTTTCATCGCCTTTCAAGCTAATATTTACCAAGGGTGCCAATATTTGTGGTGGGCACTGCATTCTGTGATTGCTGCATAGTTGACCATTGTCATGTTTAATAAACAGTGTTTCCGTAATTTTGTGCATAACTGCATTATTGATATTGCATTTAAAATGTGAAGTTCCCAGGCAATACTAATGTAAGATCTGAAAGGTTGAATTCAGTCGCTAAGATCAGGAAATGAATGTGACCGCATTGCCTTCCCAAGTGATTGTTGACTTCAACTCCCGTCGATGTCAGCGGCGAACGAGAAACGCCCCTTTTCTCCGTACATGCCACATGTTTCAGTTCAAGTCCTCGCTTCCGGTTCATTATGGCGGCATCCATGGCTTCACAGGGTGCGCTGAGAGGAATACGTGGAGCTTGCACCAGATACTTATTTCTTGGGAAGAGCAAGGTACCGACTTCAGTTTATTTTGTTCGCCACGTCAAGTCCTGATTTATACACGACTGATGCATTCTCACTTTCAGCACATTTCTATGAACTGTTAGTTACCGAGTTAGTGATAACTTTTTCATGTAACGTTATTCACCTGGCTGTCAGTATTGCAACTTTGACACAAGCTGCATTCCTACTTTAAACGTCAAATGCATTTTAAAGTTGCTAGCTAAATAAATTGGCTGAAGACCGTAGTTTTGAGACACTAGTATGATTCGATTGGTTGTGATCTAGACCTAACGTTAATTGCTAGGTGAATATTTCACTGCAAGCCCCGTTACACGGCTTTTGATATCAAGAGCAAAACCAGCCTCTTAGTAAATAATGAGAGCATTGCAGACTCATCAGCCTTGCCTTATCATCAGTCAGCATTATTTTGGACTGGCTGGCTTCCCTACAAATGGTGTCAGCTCATTTTCGCTTGCACAAGTTTCACCAGCTCACTTTAGCGCAGTCAGGGCTGCCAGGTGACCACGTTAAAATTACTTGAGTTGGTTGGCAGTCTGTCTGTCAGCTTCAAGCTGGATATCAATGGACTTAAGCTTGGTGTCTTGCACGCTATGTACTCTTATATTTGAGTTGATAAGACAAACAAACATAAATAAATAAATAAAAATAAATAAAAGGTTGTTGTTGAAAGTTGATTCGATTTTCAAAGTTTTTACTTATTTATTCTTTATTTGGGTCACATTTTAGGTGTGCAGTGACAAAGCTAGCTGAGTAATTGGTCTTTTGCTCTGTTTATCAGTTTAACAAGCATTTGACCTCAGCGTGGATCATTAAGCATTTGGCAGATCTAGCTAATAATTACTGGTTGGCTGCCTTTTTGAAACCATGCCACAGTGTAAAGGTCATTGCAGGTATACTACGACATCTCTCTCTCTCTCTCTCTCTCATGCGCACACAACCACACACATTAAAAATAATCAGGAGGGCAAATCTATGATGAATGAATTTTAGCTCAGATGTGACTCAGACTCAGATGTGGTTCAGAAACAGAGACAAAGGTGAGCCCCAACAAAAAACACG
This sequence comes from Gymnothorax javanicus, assembly GCA_029692085.1. NCBI lineage: Eukaryota > Metazoa > Chordata > Actinopteri > Anguilliformes > Muraenidae > Gymnothorax > Gymnothorax javanicus. The sequence continues at coordinate 41,370,918 of CM056202.1, forward strand.
CAGTACCCAGTAACAGCACTTTTCTCTTCCTGCTAGGTGGACTTTGTCTACTTAGCTTGTTTACTTTCGTCAGTTTGAGCACTTGCTTAAAGGAGTTGTCACGAATACTGCACATGCTCAGAACTTAGATCCTAAGAAAGTGAATCTGCTTGACTGAAAGTCAGAATCTTATTTCATCCTTGCCAATCTGTACTCGTTTTGTATTGTATTTATATATTTTAGTCACTCTGGAATTATACTTTTTATATTGAGGAGCTTTCTATGGAAATTTGAGGATGCAAAGTGCAAGCTATAGCCAAGAGTAACAAGGAATATAGGCTGGTTGCCATCACCAATAATCATAGAAGAAGAAAAATGCCTTTTAGATTTTGACTTGCTGTTCAGTGGATTTACTATGTTCAAAGTTGTGAGCATGTGCGGTAATCATGATGCAGCTCCTTTAAGAATGTGCTCGGTCACATTGAATTTTGACGAACAGTAATGAGGAATTCTCAAAAGAATTACATTTCTTTGCTAATTGCACCGGTTGTTATTATTAGGAACCACTGTTTAAAGGTGAATGGGGGAAAAAAAAAAAAAATCCGACCCCCAATTCCAAAAATAGTTTGCACATCATGGGAAAATGTAAATAAAATTTAAAAAGACTGGTTTGAAAAGTAAATTCACCCTCTCCTTTGTTGAAAACAGTACGAAAACACACTTTGATGGTCTAATATATGTATATATTCTATTAATTATTGAAAATATACAATGTAATGACTGCAACAGTTCAAAATAATTGTTACAATGGACTGTATACCACTGTCATTCTTTTCATCGCTGTAATTAACCGCTTTGCGCAGAATACTAATATCGCCAATTTTTCTTGTTGTACATGAGCCAATTTAAGGCTTTATAAGTCAGTATTTGTGTCACAGAGACTGCGGAAGTTATTCCAGTGAAGCAAGATGTTTGGAAATTTAATTTCAGAATTATTTAGCAATTAAATTTCGGAATTTACGGACGCCAGCGTCTAAATCTGCGCAGAGGAGTTATGCATTTGTGATCTGAAGACAACAGCCAACCAAGCCTAGTAAGCAGAATTTTCTCTCATATCTCTATTATGCTGGTCTTCAGCTGAGCAGTTAAACTGGGCAGTAAATTTTGCTAAATGCACCATATGTTCTCAGTGGGAGAAGGATCAGGACTGCAGGCAGGCTAAATTAGCACCTGCTTTCTGTCCTTTTGCAGATATGCACTCGTAATCCTTGCAGTGTCTGGTTTAGCGTTGTCTTGCTGGAAGATATTGGGATGTGCCTGGAAAAGGCATCATCTAGATGAGTGCATTTTGCTCCAAAAATGTAAATAACTTTTTGCTTTGATGGTGCCCTCGTAAATGTACAAGTCTCCCATGCCACATGCACTGACACAACCCCATGCCATGGAAGATGTTGCCTTTTCAATTAACATTTGAATTCAAAAGTTAAAGCATTAGATGTGTTTTTGTGTTCTCAACATAGTAGAGGGAGAACAAGCTTTTCAAATAACTCCTGCATATTTTATTTTCATTTTCCATTATGTGCCAATGTTTTGGAATTGGGTACAACCCCAGCCTAATTTATGTGAAATTACACCTAGGGACTTAATGGCTGCATTTGTCATTATGCACAATATGTCTTGCCAAAATTCGCAAAACATTTATCTTGCTCAAAGCTGCAATTGTCCCTTATTTTAAAATTCAACATTGGGAAATACAACCCCAATTCCGAAATAGTTGGGATAAAGTGTAAATTGTGAATAAAATCAAAATGCAATGACTTTCTAATCACACCAGCCAGTATTTTATTCACAATAGAACAGAGATAACATAGCAAATGTTGAAACTGAGAAATTTTACAATTTTATCCACAAAATGAGCTCATTTCAAATTTGATGGCCGCTACAGGTCTCAGAAAAGTTGGGAGAGGGGCCTGTTTACCATGGTGTAGCATCCCCTCTTCTTTTTAACACAGAGTGGAGGCATCTGGGCATTGAGGAGACAAGTTTCTTGAGTTTAGCCATTGGAATTCAATCCCACTCTTGTATAATACAGGCTTCCAGCTACTGGAGAGTTTTGGGTCTCCTTTGACGGACTTTTTGTTTAATTATGCGCCAAATGTTCTCAATCGGTGAAAGATCAGGACTGCAGGCAGGCCAGTTCAGCACATGGACTCTTCTACTACGAAGCCATGCTGTTGTAATAGCTGCAGTATGTGGTTTTGCATTGTCCAGCTGAATTACACCAGGCCTTCCCTGCAATAGATGTCGTCTGGAGGGGAGCATATGTTGCTCTAAAACCTTTCAGCATTCATGGTGCTTTTTAAAACATGCACAGGTCCCACACCATATGCACTGATGCATCCCCACACCACCAGAGATGCTGGCTTCTGAACTGAACGCTGATAACAGGAGGGGTGGTCTTTCTCCTCTTTAGCCCGGAGGACACGATTTCCATGATTTCCAACAAGAATGTCAAATTTGGACTCGTCTGATCACAGGACACTTTGCCACTTTGCCACAGTCCATTTTTAATGAGCCTTGGCCCACAGAACACGGCAGCGCCTTTGGATCATGCTCAACAATGGCTTCCTTTTTGCATGATATAGTTTTAGGTGGCATCTGTGGATGGCACGGCAGACTGTGTTTACAGACAGTGGTTTCTTGAAGTATTCCTGGGCCCATTTAGCAATATCAATGACAGAATCATGCCAGTGAGTGATGCAGTGGCGTCTGAGGGCCCCAAGATCACGGGCATCCAGTTATGGTCTTTGGCCTTGTCCCTTACGCACAGAGATTTTCCCAGTTTCTCTGAATCTTTTGATGATGTTATGCACTGTCGATGATGAGACCTACAAAGCCTTTGCAATTTGACGTTGAGGAACATTGTTTTTAAAGTATTCCACAATTTTTTTACGCATGCCTTCACAGGTTGGAGAGCCTCTGGCCGTCTTTACTTCTGTGAGACTCAGCCTCTCTAAGACATCCCTTTTATAGCCAATCATGTTACACACCTGATGCCAGTTAACTTAATTACTTGCTAAATGTTCTTTCAGCTGATTGTCTTATATATTAATTGCTTTTTTCAGCCCTTTTATGCCTGTGTCCCAACTTTTTTGAGACATGTTGCAGCCAGAAAATTTGAAATTGCTCATTTTGTGGATAAAAATGTAAAATGTCTCAGTTTCAACATTTGAAATGTTATCTGTGTTCTATTGTAAATAACATATTGGCTCATGTGATCTGAAAGTCATTGCATTTTGATTTTATTCACAATTTACACTTCGTCCCAACTATTTCGGAATTGGGGTTGAATGCTATCAGTGTGTGATAAATTAGGATTGAAATGTGGGATGTGAGAACTGCATGTGTGGTATATTATTTCCGTCTTGATATATTGCTTTGTCACATATTTCAAGAAATTACATTTTTCATTATTTGTGGAATATTGGACTCCCTAAGTGCTTAAATAATGGAGTTGAGATTTTCTTCTTGTTCAGACTTATCGGCTAATAAGGGATAAAAATTGTGATTTCGTCAAATTATGGTTTTTGAGCGTACTTTTGCTATTGGTTTTATTACAAATGAGTATGGGGTCCTTCAATGCCAAATCACCGAAAAATCATAAAGTTGTTTCACTGACCCTCATACATTTTGCTGAAAAAATTGCTAAAAATATCTTGAAATGATTTATGAAGAAATCCAAAGTTATTGGTCCAAGAAGCCAGTAGTTTTTGAGTTATGGCACTTCTAAAGTAGTTTCTGTCCCACCCCCCCCCCACCTCCCTTTAGCCACCCATGATACGCTTTGTATGTGCCCACTCCACCGGATGGGCGTACATTGCAACCTCCCCGTCCGTCCATCATTCAGTCCGCAATTTATTGTTCTCACTCTACAGATGGCGATTTTTGTTGGACTCTTTTCATTTTTGTTTTGTGAGTCAATGGCGATATGAAAAGGATCCCAATTGATTTTGGTGGTGGTTGGAAAATTTTTAGTCAAATAACGTGTCTTTGACAAAAATGCCTTATGAGCATATTTCCACAATTTGCGTGGCTATCTTTCTGTATGGGAGTGTTTTTGGAGGTCCATCACTTCCCGATGAATAAATCTACTGACCTGATATTTGGTACTGTCAGCTGTGCTGTTCCACACATTCCATATAACGTGCCCGGTCCTAGATGAAATTGGACAGTTACCTCTGTCTTCCTTTTGACCCTTGAAACTTCTCTCAAGTTAGGCATACATTAAAAAACCCTTTATATATTGTAATTCCTTGTCTTATGCCCATACGGCCGAGGGTACTTTAGCATTACGTTCTATGTTATATGGAGAAAAGCTTGATGCTGTATCCTACTACAGGTATCTAGGTATTGTGTTTACTCCAAGACTTGTGTGGACATAAGCTCAGTCATGTTTAGTCTCGCAAGCTAATAAAGCACTCCTGGCAATTTATAGGTTTCAAAGAAAGGTTATTGTATTATCCTGTACAGATTTCTTGAAAAACTTAGAATAGGAACCACCATGGAGTCAATGTTATGGCTCAGAGGTATGGGGTACTAAGGTATGTAAACTCATTGAGGCTTTCCAGGTTAAATCTTGTTAACAGTTTCTGAAGGTAGGGAAGGGTTGTAGTAACAGTGCTGCTCTAGGTGAGTGCGGTAGACTCCCACTCCACGTAGTATCACAAGCAGGGCCATAAAATACTGGTGTAGATTAATTACTTTGCCCAGTCACAGACTTCCACATCAGTGTTATGGAATTCTTAAGTTGAGAATGTGTATTTTTAAATTGTTTTGTAATGTCTTAAACCTTGTCTCTGTGTCATTGTAATCTTCTTTTAGGAGGTAATAAATTATTATTATTATTATTATTATTATTAAGTATCTTGATGATGCGGGATGACTTACTTGGGTCACTCACATTAGGCACACCCTTTTCCAGTATGGTTTTGGATATGTTTGGCTAGCTCAGGAAGTAGGTCATGTAGGTCGGTTTATTTCAGTTTTTAAACAAAGGCTCTCTGATTATCTTTGTCAAGGCTGGCATTCTTCTCTTAATGCAAGTTACTCAACCTTTAAATCACTGTTAAATGTCAAAAGATCTCTTTGTGTCGACATGGCTCCCTACTTGAGAATATGCTTGTCACGGTTCAGATGTGGCAGATTCAAGTTAATGTCTGAAGTTGGTAAATATCAAAATGTGCCTCAAAATGAGAGGCTGTGTCCTCATTGCAAAATACTTGGATTTAATTTTATTGAAGATGAATTTCATGTTTTGATAATATATGATGCATACAATGCTTTAAGGACAAAATATCTAGGAATGTACATAAACAAATTCTCCTGTAAAGATGCATTTATGTATCTGATGACTTCTGAGAGCTATACTGTTATCCACAACGTTTGCCTTTATTTGTATAACGTCCAAAAACTGAGAAAATAATGCTCACTCATTCCTAAAATGTTAAACTCAAGCTCATGCAACATTTTCATGCATATCTGTGTGTATTTTGGGCCAAGTTCCTTACACTGAATAAACTGTCTGGCTGTCTGTCTGTCTGTCTCTGAATTTCATCCAGTTCGGATTTTGAATTTAAGAATTATATTCTTATCGTACTTCCAGATTGTCCTGGTCATAGCTGTGACGGACATCTTGAGAGTGTAATTTATTAGTCAAATGCTAATTTCCTTCTGAAAAATAAATGAATAGAAAGAATAAATAAATAAATAAATGTGAGTATGGGTTGTAAATTGATTCATTTACTGTTGGATTTTTCCAGCATTTATTTTGCTTTGTCCAGCTCAAACAATAACATTAGTAACATTCAGAGATTCTGTTACAGTATCACACATTTTGATTAATTTGATATTTGCAAAGCCTCTGAATTATTTTTCAGAGAGATGGAAAATCATGTCATGACATCTCATCCTTAGTTAGGCATGTCAAATCAATCTTTTTGCGCTCCGCTATCGGGACTTCTGCCCCAGTAGCCTCCCTGCAGTCAGCCAAATAGTGTAATCGACATTTGAGCTTTTCCCTCCCACCATTCGAACAGCAGCTTATAATTTCATGATGACAATAGTTGTTGAGTCCTGTCCACGAGATCACACTGCATGTGCCTGTCATTTTGGGCAAACTTTTCATTGTCCCCTACGGGACGAAATCCCAAAAGGGGGATTATGTTGTGGTGCAGTCGATCTGTCTGTCTGTATTGGGAGGTACTTGGCTGGTGAAATCAACTCTTCCTGCAGTTTTCATAGGACATCCCTGAAACTTTGCACATGAGATGCATATCGCAGTTGCAACTCCAGAAGGGGATATTGCGCTTTCAGAGCACTCTTGTTTTATAATAATTTGTTTGCACTTTTAAGACATGGTGTCCAGGTAAAATTCTTGCTACTGCTGTGCTACACCTCGCTTCCTAACTTGTCCCTTAAGTCTGTAAATAGTAAGTTAGTGTTACTTCACTTCCACTCTGCAGGCAAGTCGCTGTCAATGTTGTCATTTTTTTTTTTTTTTTTTTTTTCGTGGAGAACAGGGAAATTTTTTAAGGCTATTGGACCTTCTGAATAATGGACTGTGGGAACAATGACACGGCTCCTTGTTGTCAAAGGATTATGGCTGCGACTGATTCAAGTTATTTATGCAACGTAAGCGAGGCCTTGAATCACAGTATGCCATTTCAAAGGGCTTTACAAGCCCGCAAGTTTGCAATGAATGCAGGATGGTAATTCTTACAGAATTGCTATATAATTGCATTGGGATCACAATCACTATTGGGATGATTGAAATGAATTTGTTTCATGACTTTGCATCATGTTATAATATGGACTCCATTTTGTGATGCATATTTTTCCCTCTTTATTTTTGATTTTCAACGATCAAACCTTAATAACTTGCCTCAACTCCCCTGTCCCCCCACAACTGAAGGTAAAGTTTATGTAGCTAAAAAGCAACCGGATGACTCGATGTGCTCCTGGACTGGCTCGATGACATGTTTGTCTTTGGTCAACCCTGTGGATCAACCTTGTGTTGTTTTGTGTTTTGTGTGTGTGTATTCTGTAGTCCCATGCTTGTCTGGTGGGAGAGGGTTAGGACTGAGAGAGTAGGGGATGAGCTGTGGAAGGAGGCTTGTATTTCCTTTCTTTTTACCCCTGCTTTAATCCTCAGGTGAACATTATCACCTCTCTTTCTAAGCTGGTCCTTGAATATAGCTTCAAGGGGACTACAAATGTTTGGAATCCTCCTCTGTAACTTGCATCCTGGATGGTTTCTACATTATATTAGCATTTTTGTTTTCCCTCAAGGCAAAATTCATTGTAAGAAATTGGTGTTGTGCAGGATAAAGAAGGCTTACTTGTGTATTGAAGAGCTTGTGGATTAACTTCTGCTCTCGACTGAACTGCTATTTTCAGAGCTGAATAGAATTTGTGGAGAGCACGTGTGTGATAATGGCTGAATTTGACTGAAGTTTAACTGTGCCAGAGTCTGCTATGTCTGACAACCCCACGATGCAGTCTTGTCCTCCACTACCTCAGATTGAACCCAAAACCAAGACAAGTGGGTCGATCTGTGTGTGCCGAGTCCTGCTTGTACTGCAGCATGAACTCACTGCTCAGAAAGCACTTTCTGTGTTCTGTATTCCTGCTTTTCAAGCAAATTTTCCTTCCTGTCAGTGTAAGGTGTAGCTGGGAACTAGCTTCATCAGTTTAAGAGCGCTTCATGTCATGAGATTTTACAAAGAGCCAAATTACATCAAAGTTCAAGTGTTAAACATGAAGGTTGGTTACATATGAAACGTTGAGAGTACATTTTTGTCCCACCAAAAACCCAGATTTAATGCATGAATGATGACATCCCTTTGTCATTGAAAGGACATTGTCATTGTGTGTCTTCACATCTGTCATGAGATTGATTATTGGTGAATTGGAGCCAAATTTTCCAAACTTATTGGTGCAGGTTCACATGGGGTCACCATATTTTGAGAAATACCGTTTGCTTGTAAGTGATCGTGATAGTGATGGTAAGAAACCTATGGAATTTATGAGATTAAATTCATTCACGTATTTTGATTTTTTTTTTTTCATTAATATCACGGAGCGATGTGAAATTTCCTTCCTTCCTTAACAGTGTGACTGTGCTCAAACATTAGAATATGCACTGCTCAGTCATTTGCTCATAGGAATTAGGATCTACTGTCAAAGCCATTCCTTGGCAGTGTAGCTCCAGTCCACACCGTTTTGAAAACGGGGTGTCTGTGGATTATTCCTTAGTCCTGAATATTCAAAAGGGGGGACTTCTTCAGTGCTGGGACTTCAAACAGTTTGAGACGCTCCCATCTGTCTTCAGCGAGCACAAATTTACATTTTCTACCCGCAAGGAATACAGTTTGCTCTACCAAGTCTGCTGTAAGTGGATACAAATAACATTTCACAGAGGTTAATGGCCTTTTCTATAGCTCATAAGCAGTGCTTTTTCCATCATCTGTTGGCACAGATATTTAAGGAGTGAAGTAGTTTATTGGTTGGTGATCATAATTGTAATGTCATATGACCTTCTGTTTAAATGGTTGTAAAAGATGCTAGAAGAATATCTGCACAAACGGATAATAGAGTTGTGCGATATTGCCTTTCTTTGTGTGCATCAAGTATGATTCAGGAAAACGGAAAGGCGCTAGATCACCTGTCACCGAATGGCAGCAGTTATTAAAAGGCGGTGGAATCAGAGTCACATGACTGTAGCGGATAATGTGCGTGTGATCCTCTGGTCTAGTTTTCCCGCATGCACTAGGTCTGACGATATGCGCAAAGATGTGTCGCTACTTCTTTTACCACTTTCCATTTGCCGCAAAGACTAATTGGTTATTTCATGCCAGCGCAACGGGATAGTAGGTGGAGAGTTGGATCTCAAGGATTTAGTTCTATTGGGGTTCCATGTAAATTGGATGGCACCAGTGAGGTTTTAAATGAGGTTGCATGAGGCTAATTTTAGTGTCCGAATATTATGCACTAGAACCACGGCTAAACTGAATCTCGCATTCTGCTTCCACCAGTAGGTACCTGCAGTACAGCAGTTGTACCTATTGTGGGAAATGTAAGTATGTGTTATTAAAGGTTATGTTTTTGTTTGTTTGTTTGTTTGTTTATTTATTTGTCTATTTGTTAGAAGGATATCTCAAAAATGGTTGCATAAATTTTAACCAAACTTTGCAGGATGTTAGAGTAGCACAAGAGGAACAAGTGATTAAATTTTGGCATTTCTAGGTCAAAGTGCAGCTGAGATATAGGCCAAAGTTCAAATCCAGCTATGCTGGCGGAGTTATGGGCTCTTGCGAGTCCAGCTCTAGTTCTAAATAATGTGTCATGATTGCATCATGTGTCATTATATTATCATCAATATAAAGTTGGTTTTAGAACTTGTGAGCATACATAAAGGCATTGTTTATGCTCTAACCCTCTTGAGAAGTTTGTCATTTCTCACAACCAGATTCGCCCTCCTGCCAATGTATATAAGAGCATAGCTGAAGAATACTCAAAACGCATTAGTTTGTGATTTTGCAACATTTTTTCATATGATGATGGAATGCATCCTGTAAATGCCACGAGGCAGAGACGCATTTACGATTGAAGAGTATTATGTGAGCAACTTTCGTGACTAAACTTAATTGACAAAGAGTGATGGAGTCATCTTTCTTTACTATTTTCATGCCAGAGCTCTTTGTTGATTTCATAGTTGATAACAGTTGCCTTGGCCTTATATGACACTATTTAATTCCAGAATCCACTTGCGTGCTTAATGATGTAACCAAAACTGAATTTTTTTTTCCACCATGAAAAATTAATTTTGTGTTCTAATTGCGGAATTTGCGTTTTGTTTACAAGTTGCACAAGACATGCTAGACAGCAAAGCAAGGGAGAGGAGAGACCGATATGCTGGGTTATTTGCCATGTTTAGTATTCCTTACTACTTTGTAACTGATCCTGGCTTCAGTAGCAAGTTGGATACAGTGTGCAGCCAACATGACATTCACCAGTACGTCAAAGATAATTGGATGAGGCCCTACAAATGAAAGTTTCACGGAATGCAGCCAGAATGGTCATTGCAGTGTACTTTATTCTACAGTGCCACACAATCAATGGCTATGCCTCACAGAGATCAAGGTTATCTTAATAGCTTAATGAGCCTGTGTCTAAGTAGTGCACAACAGTGGTTATTGTGACATTGGCTAATTCGCTGTATACCACTGAGGAGTCAAAATAAACAACTATACAATTTAAAATACGGTCTCTGTTCCCTTGGTGAATACCCTGCATGCGTTTTCTCTTTTTAAAACAAAATAAATGGACCAAAGAACTTTATTTAATATAAGTTATAGGGTCATTCCATGTCAAATCATCCAGATTTTGAGAAATTTTCCAGGTCACCTCCTCAAAAATTTTTGAAAAAATTCATAAGTAAATATTCACACATAATAAAAAAATGCCAAATATTAGGCCAGTATCTCAAATAGATTTCAAGTTATAGCCCTTCAAAATTTGAATAATATTTTAAGTTTTTTGGCAAACCCATTTTCAGCCAACTTTGGCAACTTATTGCTCCAAATTGATTGCTTATACAAGGCTGAAATTGGGTATACTAAAGCAGGGTTTACACATAGGCACGAGGCGTTACGAATATCATTTTCCCGTCATTCGTGGCACATCTGTGACATTTGTAACGTGACTTAACGCATCTGAATAGGGTTCTTAACAGCGCGTGTCGGTTCGTGACATTCGTGATATTCGTGGAGCATGTTTTTGGCTACCAAAAAATCTTCCACGAATGTCACGAATCACCCTCGATTCGTGGAGTTCGCTACTGAGCAAGTCAATTCGTGGTGATTAGTGGTGATTTGTAATTGAGCGTGACAGCATTCGTAGTGTATTCTTGCCATTCTTTGAGCCCATACTGTCACGCGTCGTTACGAATCGACACAAAAGCTGTCAAGAACTGAACTGAATGACGCGTGACGCCTCTGCCCTGAATCATCAAATTCAATTCAAATTTGTGATCCTCGGTCACGAATTTAGATTCGTGGCATTCGTGACTTGTCGTCGTTATGTGTAAACCCAGCATTATAATATTCATGCCCTAGAATCTGAAAGTGGCCTTAGCTTCTGTGTATCTTGATCCACTTTTGCATGGTAAAGCCTCAAAATCAGCCGAAAACACAAATCGCCCAAAAACGAGACCACATTTTATGACCTGTAACTCAGGAACTAAGTAAGATAAAAGGCTAAAATTCATTTTTAATGATTTTATGATATATCTCTCTGTAAAAATGTAGTAATCCAAGTAATATCATTTGTGGAAGTTTTTTAATGAAATAATTTCTAAGTAAATTTTTCCAGTTTTGCCCCAAAATGTCCTTATTTGGGGCAAAAAATGATCATGTCACCAGTTATTCATCTCTCTGAAATTTTTACTGTGCAATCTTATAAATGTGAACAGTGTCTGACAAAAAAATTAGAATGATGTTCAGCTTACTTTTTTTGTTATGAATTTTTAAAAATGAAATTTCAAAGAGCTATAACTTGAAAACTATTTGAGATACTGGCCTAATATTTGACATTTTTTCATTTTGTGTGAATAATTACTCATGAATTTTTTAAAGAATTTTGAGGAGGTGACCTGGCACCCCCTGAATGATTTGATGTGGAATGACCCTATATTAAAATGCTCAATTAACGTCCAGAAAATAAAGCCAAGTGCCGTTGGGTACACTGATGTAGGGTAGCAGCATTGTTATTGAAGTCGACTAGATTTCCTTAGCCAGATTTCCGCTCTTTTTATCAAGCTTATTTGCTGGTATTTACATAAAGCTTGCATATTTTTACATTTACACCAAAGAAACACCCAATGGGGACCCACCCGATATCTAAAAATAGCCTGTACGTAAGGTGAACGTCATTCTCTAAACCCAGAAGTCGGGCAAGCAAACAATAGGAGGCAATGTGCCGAATTAGAGAAAGTAGGTTTTTAGGCGATTTTATCAATTTTTATTTTAGATCTAGCTTGTGTTGACAAAGGGGACCTGGGGTGCGTTTCTCAAAAGCATAGTTTTTTTTAAACTACGCTAGCAACTTGCGTAATTCGTCCATTCACTGTCAATGGCTCCAACTATGTACGTTCGCACCTGTTCTTTTGAGAAACGCATTCCTGGCTCAGCAGAGCAGACCGAGCAATAGCAACAATGGCTCTGAAAAAATTCACTTCACCATCGACAGCAAACGGGGAAACGCAGATAAGGGGCAGTCCAGATAACACAAACCGCGACAATAACAACCCTTTTTTTGTCTGCGCTTAGCCAGCTGCTGCAAAAGCAACGCGTTCAATGCTCGAATCACGGCAGGATAACGGGGGAGACTTGGTATTCATACTTTAATTTGTGACCCCTGTGACAGATTCGTAACGGCAAGCTAGCTTGGTAACAGTTCGTTAACCTACTTGATAATACACTAGTTGGATGATTCTATGCTAGAATTTGAAGTTATTCCACCTATGTTGTTAGGATTTTCTTTCGCAGCGGCCGCGATTCATTTGTCCAGTATTGATCATTTTGGTTCGAAAGTAGGCATTTTTAGATCACAAATGTGATGCGATACCGCTTATTTCAAACCTGGCAGTGTATGTAAAATATGTTGATATTCAAGAATAATGCTAGGTAAGGGAACAAAGCTTGTGAAGACTACTAAAGGAGTTTTGTACACCTTTCGCTGCTGATGGGTCTACATAAGTGTCAGAAGGCAGCAGGTTAACCAGATTACCTGGACGTAAGTCGCAGCCCAGGATGGGGGAGAAAGGAAGGAGTGTGACTAAATTTACCGTTCGTCATTCGCCCATGCATTTAGTGTAATCAGTTAATATTCATCGATATACGCTCGGGAGGAGTAATTCTATTTTTAAACTACCTTTGGAGCGCACATTTCTGCTTCATTCCATGGAGAAAAAATGAATAACAAGCACTTTAGTGCGTCTCGTTTTCAGTGGTTCTCTATGGCAGATGCCCGATGCTTGCCCGACATCCGCATCACGTGACGATTATTCACTTTTTTCGTAATGTCATCCGAGCGGATCCCCATTGAGGGTTTATGGAAGAGATTGTCCGTACATGTACTGCATATTATTGGGAATTCAGATCCCCAGAGTTACGCATATATTTGACTGGTCAGTGTATAAACCCATATGCCATCCTTACTATCCTTGTGTATATCTTGTTTTTTTCACCAATGACAAGATGGTGAGCATTAAAAAGAAACAAGCCATGATTTGCATTAATTTTAGGAAATGGGAATGTCCACATATATACAGGAGACCCATGCTTTGTCCATTTCAAATCGGGTCTTGAAACAATTTTCTGAAGTAGCAGAATTATAAAAAGAAATTATGAGAATGGTGTACTTTTGACTTCACTGTCCTGTTTTGAGCATTTTCCTGTAATCTTGTAATCTAAATTGGTTTGTATTCTTGTAATTTGTTTCTCAGTTATGTTGCCTTTGGAAGGGACCAAACATCCATATTTGGCTAAATTAGAATGTACTCCACATTCATTGTTTTGAATGCGAAGAGTCAAAGTGAGTCTATAATTTTGTAATTGGTTTCTCTAAACAGGACTCTTCAAATCACGGTCCTCAAGGGCTGAGAACTGCTGGTAATCCACCCTTCCTTAGTCAAGCAGTCAGATATGATGACAGTTGGGCCAATCAGTGGCAATAACTGTTCACTTAACTGCCTGGAAGGAGAGAAAAGCAGGGCTGGATTTGGATTCAGGGGCCAGATTTGGAAAGCACTGTCTGAAGTTCTTGGGTATGCTTTTCATGGGTCAGACACTAAAAATGACAAAAAAAAAAAAAAAAAAAAATCTCCAATGTTTCAGTGGTTTTGGGGGTGGCTCTGTTCATTAATTTTGGATGAACTTTGTATTAATGCAATTTGAAATGAAATCTGATCTGAAATTTGGTATGGTGTATTCCTTCTTGGTGAGTTTGGTTTCAAATTTTTGTGTTCGATTACTGTCTAAAGTCTGTGACCCATGGACATGACCCGATTTACCACATCTTTCCTGGTGATGCTCTCTGGGCCTGTTGTATGGCCTTCACTTAACTTCCTTTATGTTACTTGGGCATTGGTGCCCACAGCTTTATCTTGAAAAAACGACGCACATGTACGGCTGGATTTGAGATGAGTGATTGACTTAGCCTGTCAAGAATACTATGCTTCACCTGTATCAGTCAGTTTATATTTGAATCCGTTGACGTTTTGATTATATGTCTGATTACTCAGATATATCATCTGAGTTATGCCTATACTGATACTGAGACTTATTGGCTGTGCATCTGGAGAAACTGAGGCAGTAAATTCCTTTTGCAGTTTCTAGGCATGGCGTCAACTGTACCTTTTATTAGCACTTTTGAGCATAACCTTTAACGGAGAAAAAGGAAAAACTGAGCTGCCAATGTTCAGATAACATTTGTTCCCATAAACTGACGTGACTTTATAAATATTGTTAGCATAGATATAAAGGTTAAATGTCCTCATTTTCCAGATGATAGTCTGATGGTTGTGGGGAGGAGAAGCTTGAAAATGGCTAAAATCTGACTCTGCCATTAAAATTCCTCTACCTTGGACAAAACTGCCCTGTTTTGCATGAAAGCTTGATTATACCTTCATGTAATTGTGTTGGGAAAGTGGCCTCAAAAGATAATGAAATATTTATTCTTCTATTGTTTTTAGCTCAGTGTAATTTTTCTCCATAGAAAATAAAGTTAATCCATAAAAAAATTCCCTGTGACTTGGAGGAAAATGGAAAAATAACTCTGACAAAGTTTTATAATCTGTCTTTTTTCCCACTAATTAGTCGAATGAATTCACTTAAAATCTGAGACCAAGATGGCAAAAAGATAGATTTTTAAAATGGCCTTATGGCAATAGCGACCCATATAATTTGAAATGATTCAATAATGTTGTTTTCTTTTTTACTCTTTTCATATGGGATACAACTGTAATAATATAAATGGTGAATAGTAAAATGGTTTAGGTCCCACTATTTCTCTTTTTGCTTATCCATTGGATTATTTTAAGTCCATCTCTGATTACAGAACAAAAATGGAATTAAACACTGCCATCTTTGTGTGTGAGAGTGAAGGTGAATGAGTTGGTTGAGTTGGTGAATAAGCAGCTTGGGTTGGTTGAGGCGGCTTTTTAAGTGAAAGGATTTTCACCTTAACAGCCCTGTTAATCTTGGTTGCAGGTTTAAGGGTTTCAAGTGGACTAAGGCTGACCTTTTTTGCGCACATTTAACCTGCTGTTAAAGGATGGAGCCTAATTCAGGAATGGATGTACTCTCACATTGAGTGGTACGGATTTGCAGAACAGACCATCATGGTTTTTGCCTGAGAACAAATGCTATGAATAAATTAATTGTCTCAAAGCACATCTCTTGCCATCCTCCACCAGTTTAAATTTGATCAAACAGAATATTGTTTTGGGCCTGCTATTTACCTGCTCTCTCTGAATGTGACTGAATTGTACTTTTGCATGAAATATTGCCATTTTTTGCCAGGTTTGTTTTCTCTCTCTCTCCTGGGCAAATTTTTGGGATGCAGATGACATTTTTTTTTAATTTGGCTTTGAGAACAAGTAGTCAAATTTGGAGTACACAGCAAAATGACTGGCACATTGGCAGATGTGACTAGTTTTTTGTCCGTGCATGTGTAAATACCATGCTTTATTTGGTTAGTTTATTACTGGATCACCTTTTTCCCAGAGCAATTTTCTCTCCCAGCTTTCAGTCATCCCTCAGCACGAGGTCAGTGCAGTGGTTTGCCATGGCACATAGCAGATTTTCACTGCATTTCACCCTAGTCCTCTATATATTGATAAGTCAGATGTCGATTTAGAGTGATCAACAGCAACATACCACTGTCTTATGCCGCATTTATAATGATTATTAGAGCCTCAGCAAGTGTGAAGGGAGATTTTTGTATTTTATTGTGTTACATCATTGTTTGTATAAATTATTGGGAAGTGACTTGTGCTGGGGGGGGGTTGATATATTGCATCATTTACACAAAGTAAACAAAACTACTAAAATCAGGGTGTAAAGTAATGTGATTGTGTTTGGATTTGTTAGGCTTTGATTCTTCCAGCATTAAAAACGCGGACCAAAATATGTTAGACTTCACCTCACCTCACCTCTTCGCGCTCTGTTGCGCATAAGGCCTCCACACTATTTTGCCATTTTGCCCTGTCCTTGGCAAGGACTCTAACCCTCTCCCACAACCTCCAGCCTGCTTCATCCCTCTCCTTTTCCACTGTTCTTCGCCACGTTGTTTTCGGTCTGCCAACTTTCCTTCTGCCTTCTGGTTTCCACGTTAACGCTGTGTCACTGTGGTGATGTCTCTGCATCCTCAGAACATGTCCTAACCATCTCCAACCCCTTCTCTTTACCACAGTGCTTATCCTTTCGCATCCACATCGCTCATTTAACTCCTCTATTGATATAACGTATGGCCAAAAAATCCCCACGATCCTCTTGAGGCATTTGAATTGGAACGAATCCAACTTTTCATGGTCCGATACATTAACTTTCCACGTTTCACATCCATACAACAACACAGGTTTGACTAATGTGTTATAGACTTCACCATTTAAGCTTTATTCCAAGTTTCCCTCATTCCAAAGTACTGACTGCATATAAGTGTGCATAAATGCCAGCAAACAGATGGGCAAAATAGCCGACCATGAGCCTAACTCTGGAAAAGATATGCTAATTGTCTTCCTGGTTGTTTGCACTTTCATAATTGTTATCAAGAAGAAACCTAAACGAATGTGTTTGCAGTAAAGTGCAATATTACAGTATATGCTGCACCCATTTAAAAAAAAAAAAAAAAAAAAAAAAAAAAAAACTATGGATCACTAGTGGTCGCTGATCAGTGAACTGAAGCTCTTGATAGTTGTCAAAAAAAAAAAGTGGTCCAAGATGTCAAATATTTTCTGTGTAAGTGTGCTAGTTGAAATGGCAATTATGCATTAATGTGGAGAAAACGCACAGCTTCCATTCAAAAGTACTGTATCTGTCTGTGGCATCTATATCATTGTGTTGATTAACTGCTGTCAGACACGGTCTAATTTCAGTTAATGAATGGCATAATTACTATGCAAATCACTCCTAAGCTAACTGCCTTTTTCATATTGTTTGAAAATGGGGGGCTTTCATGGGTGCTCCGTTAATGGATTTCCTGGGCCTGACATGACTCCTACCCGACACCCCACAAGAGTCTGGCTGTTCCACATGTCTAACTTTCTCCAGACCTGGCCCCATTAATACATGGGTTCCCAATGATTTCTCTTATTAACCATGCTAATGGAGAAGCTCTGTGCCTCCTGTGCCTGTATAGAGAGTCCTGTGTTTGTTGTTTGACTGCGGCGGATTAGGCTTGTGGATGATCCTTTTCTCAGGGGCTCCAAGTATCGCCCTCAGCCTGCGGGCCATTGTTCCTTCACATACTCCAGATAAGTTCAGACCCTTCAGCACTGGAAAATTATATTGACAAATACAAGCCAGCCAGGAGCATCTATATGTTTTTCCTTTGCCTCAGAAAGAGCTGGTAGAAAACATGCAGAAATATTATGGTGACAGAAGATGCAGCATTTGATGCCGTAGGTTCATTCCTGGGGCATGCTTTCGGTTTCATTGCAGAGGCTATAACAGGCAGTTGGTCTTTTGAGTGGTGCTTGTGTCGACATTCTTGGCAATGTCTTCTTTTGCAAATTAAAAAGACTTGGCTATTCCTGTTGGCAAAATCCCTACCCAGACTGGAGATTTGTAATTGTGCTTATTTTTTCTGGTCATATTTAAATGTCCATTTATTTTCTTGCATTGTGCAAAATCTCATTGCATTTGTTGAGAATTCAAAGCTGTACCTGTCAAAAACTAAGCTAATTTGCTCAGGGACCTGTGGGTTGCATCTATTTCTAATTTGTTAAGGAAGGAGAAGTTTTTTTGAGTCTTCAGTGTTGGCTTGATGGGTACATGGTCCTCACATTCTCAACTGAACCAAAAAAAAAAAAGGGCACATAAGAAGGAATTTTTTTCTTAAACATTTGAAAATGCCCAGAAGGATTTTGGCATTTTACTTTACATTATGTATTTCCAGTCATGGTGTTCAGTGGACATACGTATGTCATTGGTTCAGGATTCTGCTATAAGGAGTGGGAGAACACAATCCCAGACCATTTTGGGATTCTTGGCACAGTCAATGGACTTTCCTTAAGCCGACTGCCGCGTTCCTGTAGTCTGACTGCACTGCACCAGATAGCGATGACTCCTATCCATGTACAAAGAGAAAAAAAACTCGGCGTATAATTACACATTGCAGGAATGCAGGATGGTTTTATATACATAAAAAAACTGAGACGCAACTCTTCCGATAGTGTGAAAGGGTGAGTGCCAGAAAATGGTATTAGAGTAATCTGCACTGAATGAGAGTGAAGCGCAAATAAGCTCTGGGGTTTATAGCCAGACTAGATTTGTCTGCAGTATTTTTTAACATCACATACTGTCAAACAAAATTCAGTCCAAAGCCCCTATTTGGTGCCTTGGGTTGAGTCAGGGTTTTTCAGTGCCTCTGCGATTTGTGCATTTTTAGCTGCATTAAAATGCACAATGCAAAATGCCGTTTTGAGCTAATCCCAGTGGTAAAGTGTTTGATGTAGCCTACATTCTGGACTGTGATATCCATTCCTTTCTTGCAGTGATTTTCAGGGTTTATTCGACTGAATCCAGCCCCTGAATAACCGCGTTTCACATCTGCACACCTTTTGGGTTTCTGCTGTATTTGTTCAAGTTCTTTGTACACGATGGCATGTATACAGGCTTTTTTGTGTTTCATTCATTTTGTTTCAAGGGTAGGAAAGAACTCGGAGAAAGAATGCACAATAAGAGTTTGGTTGTATGGTTATGGTTGATTTTATAAAACAGATATGCTAGAGCCACTACTGTAAGCAGAATCTCCCTTAAACTCCGTATGGTTGTCCAGCTCTTTATAGTATCTGAGGCTCAGTCACAGCTGCTGCCTTCTCTCATTTCTGTTTCTCCCTGTCCACCCTGCCCTTGGAAAAAAAAAAAGAAGAAAAAAAAAACTCACCTGGGGGACATTGAAAGGGCATTTATCATTTCAAACCCTCTTGGGAAAACGTTTCATTGGAATTCTATTAGCCCTGCGTCCTCTCCACAGTGCAGGTTCAGAGCAGTGTCTATCTTCGGTTTGGTCCACACTGTGGCTATCCGCAGTTCGCTCTTCATGAATATGCTGGCACGTGTTTGCCTACTTTATGAAATGAGTCCAGCTGCCTTGCATTTTTTTTTTTTTTTTTTTTTGTCCTAATGGGGCTCTTTTAAAATCGATGTATATGCATCGACATGCCAGGTTTTTTGGCGGCCCTAATGGAGCCTCAGCGAATCCTCTCTCTGATGCATGCTAATGGTAATAGCTACTGCAGTGTAATGCAGGTTGTAGTGCATTAACGACCAGTTCCATTCCCCTGTGCCGTTTAAAATGTATCCGTGGGTTTTCTTTGGCAAAGCTCGCGCTTGGTTAACATCTCCATTCAAAAAATGGTTTGAACAAAGCTCTGAATATTGAATGTTAAAGACTGAATGAGCGATGGGTTCAGTTTTCCTTCTGCATGTCCTCAGAAGAATTGATTTTTTTTTTCCCTGTGCCTTTAGCATGGATATTCTCCTTCATCCATCAGGGCTCCAGTCAAACATACCTCGCAGTTTTACAGCGCGTTTGCGGTGGCGGAATGCCGTGAGTGTGATGCGTTTCTTGTGCATGCCAATTAGTGACTTTGCACATCTGTGAACCGCATCCAAAAGTGGGCTTAGAACTGAGAAGGGCACCGGAAAAGGAGTCGCAAAGCGATATGGAGGTGAGAGTGCAGCGACAAAACGCTGAATCTCGCAGTGGGGAAAAATAAATATTTGGAGAGGTGTACATGAGATAGGTGTCAAAGACTGTGGAGAGGGTAGGTAGAGGGACGAGAATGGGAGGCTGGCTGACGGAGGTGTGTTGGGGAAATGCAGTGGGGCTTACATATCGCGTGCCCTGGAACACATGGCTGCAGCGGCATTTGTAAAGTGCAAAACCCGCTACAGGCTAATTAAACTCGTGAGGTGAATAATTTGAAAGAGGATGCTGGGATGTATTTATGAGTGCGAATGAAAGTGAGCAGTCGCCTCGCCTTTTAAAATCTGCTCGGAGTGTGACGGACCGCTTACAGCAGAGGTGGCTGGGGGAGGGGCTTCATTGCGTACATTTCAGCATTATTTTACTGCTGTTTATAGGTTTGTTCCAGGAAGGTGACGTTTCTTGACCTTCCCCAGGAAATGAGGACTTATGACTCCATAATGTCCCAGGCTGAAAAATGGCATATGTTTGCACTTACAATGAGAAGCAGGCTGTCACTGCACAGTGTGGTACTTTTGCACCCGACAGTGGTTGTTGGGATCCCATGATGCACCACGATGTTCTGCAGGAGACCTGTCAGGTCCTGCAGCCCCTGGCTCTCTTCCCTTCTCTGTCCCCCGCGGACACTGTATTACTTATTTTATTTACTATTTTAATTGGCGGGGACAGAGCATATTAATAGAAATTTCTGTAAATATGCCAGATTTAGCCAAAAGGCTAGTGTCCCTGGCCAGGTGTTACAAGGCTCCCTAAAATGATACAATAAATTGTGAGAAAACAAAATTTTATCTGTCTAACGACACTAATCAATGGGCTACAATTAGTTAAAATTGGTTACAGTATAAACTACAATCAGTAAGAACATATTGACATGCTTTGGAGGAAAATGTTGACAACACTATAAATTACAAAACAAGACAACCTTGTAAAACTTGTGTTTTACTGTGGTCTGTGTCTAACTGACATTAAGAGGATGCTGTTTCCGTTATTGTGGGCAGTGGCCAGGCTGATTGGAACTGAACTGGCCCAGGGAAATTAGGAAATGAGTTTGTTGTCCATCTGGTATTTATCATTTATCTTAGTCTGCTGGAGGGTGACATTTTATTCTTCTCGAAAAATAATTAGTCGGCTTATTTACAAATGAGAGACGACTGAGTGAAGGCACTTTTGTGCTTTGGGATGTGCAGTGCCCCGCACTTCTAAAATTGTGTATTCAGTCAGAAAATTGGATGATTGGTCATTAAGCATAATAATTATTTCTTTTTTTTCTGGGCAGTGTGAATGTGAGCTTTTAAATTTGAGTTTTGATGTGCCTTATCTATAAAAGCAAAACAGACTCGCTCTCAGTTACCCTGTCATTCTGCCAAATTTAGTCAGTCCTTTGATATCCTGAAAATGAAGACTTTTTTGACCAAAGCTCCAAACAAAGAAAAAAAAAAAAAAAAATCTGTGACTCAGGTTTCTTTTGAGTTCCATGAGATATTTTACATGCTTATGTTATTGAGTATTGTTCATAATCATATTTATGGTATTTTGTCATAAAATGTGCATCATTCTCTTCAAGAACACATTTCGTGTGGTGATGCATGCAATTTTTGATTAGTTTCCAAGACATCTCAGTGCTGGAGAGAGGTAGTCTTGTTGTATTCCCTTTATCTCAGAAGTCATGGGGCAGATCGCTGCATTTTAGATACCGTATTCAAATGTGCCCATTTTGCACTTCATGACTTGTATCAAGAACATACTGATAAGAGATTGTAGTTCCCAGAAGGTGAGGTAATTATTAGATTACCTCGAGCTGACTCAAGCAAGCTCAGACCACACAATGTCATACACCTTACCCTGCTCGTGAGCTATGACAGCACACTCAATCACGACATATTGAATAGCTTTATGAAGTTCCTCCGTACCTGTCCATTTTTAGCTTACTGGCCCTATGGGCCGATAAGCTGTTGTCGTGGTGTGGCGTCAGTCGTCCGGAACATTTTTTATCTTTTTTTTGGCCTGATGAATTTTAGTGTAAATTTGCAATAACATACTAATAGACCATATCTCCAGACGTTTTTCTTGGCATTTTGATTGAATAATTTTTGTCCATTTTATGGGCCCTTGAAATTTTGGCTCCAATGTTAAAGATAGGACTGAGAAATTTTAAAAAAATTATATCTCAAAAACGGCGTGATAATTTTTTTTCTAAATCAGGCAATCAACTTACCTTGGTACCGTCAATGTACAGTGTGAGCGCCATTTTGATTGAATTGAAGGAAGTGAGTCTACTGGGGGCACTGTACTTTATGAATATGCAAGATGGCCTGTGGAGGCCAAATGGTTGCCGATAGAGATTAAGTTTGTCTTATCAACATATAGGAAGTCACATATGACCTATATTTTGGCAATATTAAATTTGACCACAGATGACTTTGAAAGGTAAAACTCGAGGTCAGGGAATACATTAACAATGTTAAAAGATATGACTTGAAATTCAAAAACTTATTTCTCAAAAACTGTCGGATTAACTTTTTTTCTAAATCTGGTAATCAACTCACCTTGATACACTTAATGTACAGTGCGAGTGCCATTTTGATTGAATTGACGGAAGTGGGTCTAGTGGGGGCGCTGTACTTTAACATTGTGTCTAATGGAGAATGGGCCAAATTGCCTGTGGAAGCTAAATGGTTGCAGATAGAGATTAAATTTGTATTACGGACATATAGGAAGTAATATATGACCTATATTTTGGCTGTGTTAAAGTTGACCTCAGATGACCTTGAAAGGTCAAACTTGAGGTCAAGCAAAATGTAACAGTTTTCAAAGGTTTCTAGGCTTGAAAATATTGAAGATTGGGAACATATGTGCATTGAACACTTATAGGAAGTCAGGTATGAACTTTCATTTAGTGGCCTTGAACTTGATCTTCGGCGACCTTGGAAGGTCAAACTTCACATAGTGAAATTTCAAAGACTTCTATCACCAAAACTATTACAGATAGAGCTTAGGTTTGTATTGCAGGCACATAGGAAGTCATGTATGAAGTTTCATTTGGTGACATTGAACTTGACCTTCAGTGACCTTCAATTACCAAACTTCACAGTGAAATTTCAATGACTTATATCAGCAAAATGGTGACAGATTTGGTTTTGGTTTGTATTGGAGATGTATAGGAACTCATACATGGACTTTCATTTGGTGGCCGTGAACTTGACCTTTGGCGACCTTCGAAAGTCAAACTTCACATAGTGAAATTTCAATGACTTCTTTCTCCAAAACTATTCCAGATAGAGCTTAGGTTTGTATAGAGACATTTGGAAAGTCATATATGAAGTCCATTTGCTGACCACAACTTGACATTCTGTGACCTTTGAAGTTCACAATTGACATATTGGATACATATTGACATATTATAATGACTTGTATCACCATAACTGCTTCAGAGCTTAGGATTGTATTACAGAAGGTCTTATAAATGTATGTGAACTTTTATTTAGTGACCTTGACGTTGTTTTCATTGATTCAAATGTCAAACTTCACATGAAATTTTCATAACTTGTATCATTGCTGTAAGACTGCTTGCCGGTAAGCTACAGGACCCTTGGTCTTATTTTTATGGTATAAAAGCTGTGGGACACTACAAAATGACAATCAGAAATATCCGCCAATGTAAAGCACCTACTCGCAAGCAGCTGTTTCTCTGTGTTTTCATGTATAGTCTCTGAATAAAAAAGCTGGCTATTATCAGAAGAAGATTATTTCTAAATGAAGTGAAGTTAAATGTGTTATTAAAATGATGAGTTATAGAAAGTGAGTTATAAATGGAGGAATGTGTCTGTACTGGTGTAAGAGATGTATTACTTTTCAGCCTTCGGCCATCTTCAGTGTCCTATAACGCTGACATAATTTGGCTGGCACATTTTTTCCTTGCTCATGAGTAAATGCAAATCAGTTTGCCTGTGGTTAAGGTGCAGATTCTTACTAAAGTTTTTAAGTTTTACTCTATAGAAATGAAATGGCCACAATTTCTGCATTGTCCCTGCATATCTGGACTGGGAAGGGGGGGTTGGGGGGAGGAGGAAATTTTGGGATGTTGCCTCGCATGTCTTTCTGATTAATCTGGCGTGCTAAATTTCTTCTTCGCTTCATGAACCTAGTCTTTTCGTTGCTTTTGACAATGAATGTCAGAGGAGTTCTGGCCACAATGAAGTAAACCCCTGAATGCAAATCTTAGAGATCGGATACAGGGTTCAACAAGACTTTTTTTTATCTTTTTGGGTGCAATTTTACATTTTCTTTTATATTTTCCTTGGCCCATCAGCCAAAGTACATTAATGTCAATTGCATTATCACGGGCCAAAAAAATATTGGCTGGTCATATAGAGCCTTTGTCTGGCCAGTTTTTTTTTTTCCCTGCCCAAGGCCATTGGTTATGTTGGATCCTGCGATACCAGACAGATGTGGGAATGAAGGTATGCTAGTTCCATAAAGAAATTTATTTTGGTGGCAGTGCACATCAAGAGCTTTCCAAAAATATACTGATGGACTTTAAAAACTTATAAGTCTGACTAGACAGAAATAGTATAGTTGGTTTAGGGGAACTTTAATTAGATGATTACATAATTGATATGCAGTTGTCTTTGAGTAAGGAGACACAACAGCACGTGAAGTCATGACCTTGTTTGTGTCTGTGGAGCAGGATTTGAGGAATTAGAGATATAACCTTGTCTGGCTTCACTGATCACAATTGCAATGCTGTCAAATGCCTTAAAACAATCCTTGAGGTCATTAAGGCCAGAACCCGAGAGCATTTGTTCAAAGACACTATGTGCACCATGCCTCGCCTATCCAGACCCCAACGTGATCAAGCCATTGGGCTGTGGATGGCTGGAACATCCCAAAATCGCATCGCCCAGCATTTTGGGGTAAGCCAACCCACAATCTCTAACCTTGTGGCTCATTACCAGGAGACTGGAAGCACCAGTGATCGACCCCGACCTGGTCAGCCTAGGGTCACGACCCCAGCCCAGGACAATCAGATCCGCCTCGTCCACCTGAGAGATTGGTTTCGAACCTGCACCAGGACGGCTCAGTCGACCCTAGGAATCCACAGACCAAGGATCAGCAGAAGAACAGTGAGTCGCCGACTTGCAGAGCGAGGGATCAGAGCCCACAGGGCATGTGTTGGAATGCAGCTTGATGCACGGCGCAGGGCTACCAGGCTTCGCTGGGCTGAAGAATATGGTCAGAGATGAGTCCCCAGCGGATTCTGGAGGAATGTTGTCTTCAGTGATGAGTCCAGATTTTGTCTGTACCGACATGATCAAAGACAGAGGGTCTACAGACGACGTGGTGAGAGATACGTGGCCCCCTGCATTGCTGAGACAGATCGTTTTGGAGGAGGCTTGGTGATGGTCTGGAGTGCCATTCGGTGCAGCTGGAGGTCCGACCAGGTCATAATCAATGGAAATCTTAATGCAGCCCGCTACTCTGAACTTGTCATCAGACCACACATCGTGCCTTACATCACAGACCACCCTGAGGTCACGTTCATGCAAGACAACGCACAAGCTCACTCAGCACATGTGACCCAGCAGCTTCTGGCCCAGAATGGTGTGCGAGTCATGGAATGGCCACCTTTCAGCCCTGACATGAAGTGCATCGAGCATGTGTGGGACCTGTTGGATCGGCGGGTTCGGCAACGCACTCCAGCGCCCAGGACGAGGGCGGAGCTCCAAGAAGCCCTTCTCCAGGAGTGGCAGGCCATTCCCCAGCAACAGCTCAACAGAATGGCGCTGTCCATGCCAAGACAAGTGATGGATTTGTTGCAGGCACGTGGCGGTCACACTCGGTACTGAGATTGGAGTTGATCTTTGCTGTTGATTTTGTTGTTAAACTTGTCATTGTTGATTCTTTTGTCGTTCTTTTTTTGTTGATGTTATCTGACATTTTGTTGAAGTTGTTGTTATGGGTAAAGTCAATAAATGGTTACAAATTTGAATCCGAGTTTGGCTACAATTCAGGTTATACGTTTTTAAAGTCCATCAGTGTATATAGGTTTCATTAAAATTGAAGGATACCCACACTCTGAAAAAAAGGGGTCAAAAAAGGGTAACCCTCCCCCACAGGGGGGTTAAATAAGGATCAATACTTCCAAAGAATTACATACGCTGCAGGATATTAATTGGTGGCTCTAGAAAGCTCTTGACCATTACTAATGGCTAATATTACTACAAATCCATATACTGTATGTCATCAGATGGGTGTGAAAATGGTACCATTAAATGTGTATGTTTTGATACCGGTTTGTAAAAATAGAATTTTTGAGAGCCTTTAAAACCACAATAAAAGGGTTAAAACTACTTTGATTGGCTATAAAGAGTAGTACAGTGCTTAGAGAACAAGTCCTGAAAAAATCATGGGGTTAGCTTTATTAGATCCAGACTTGCGTCCTGTTAGAAATAGAAAAAATGCAAATTTCGCCAACCGGAGTGCCAGGCGCACTTTTTGACCCCCCAGAAAATCAAAACTAGTTGGCCCATTGAGCTAAATCTAGGTATGTCTTCATTTGGCACCCAAATTAACATTCTATCGAAGTTTGAAGAAAATCAATTGAAAACCCATTGAAAAAAGGTATTCTAGAATCACTTCTAAAACCCACAATGTTTTTTTTTTTTCCGGCAAAATACTCTGCTTCAATCTGTATTTAATGCTAACTGTGTTTCAAAGCTGTGTCTGTCGCTGTGGTCAAAAACTGCTCTCCCATCTGCTTGATGCACGCAGATGTATTAATGAGGTGGACTAGTTGTAGTTTAATTCCACCATGAATTTTATGTATATGCCCACAGTTTAAATAAAAAAAAAACTTTCAGATATTTCTCTATTTTGGCTGTTGTACTATTACAATGAATTATTTGAGTCCTTACAAAAAAAGATCATATTATGTATCTGCCTTTACTTGGTGCTCCATCACAATGTCACCTTCATACCTTCAACCAGTGTGGCCACATGTCAAAGAAATCCAGAGTTTGGAAATATTTTAAGAATGCTGATCATCCCCAAGGGCGCAATTGTTGGCAATTACAAGAGCCATTTTTATTTTATGCCTTTTATTGGGTTAGCCTGCTGCCTGCATGTACTTATGCTGACGAAACTGACAAGTTACATTCATTAAAGAAAGCTCACTTAATTAAAAATGTAACTCATTTCATGCGATTGATCACTTAATTCAAATTGTTGATTTTTTTTTTCATTTTTTGGGGGTGGTGATGATGTCCTGTAGCTCATAAAGCAGCACAAAATAGCTACACTCATATAAGTGACACCGCTCTGTGCTAGCGTTTCATTGTCGTTCACAAAGACATTTCCATGTGTATTTTTTAAAGATTATTTTTTGGGGGATTTTTTCCTTTATTAGACAGTTATATAGTGGAAAGAGGCAGGAAAGTTGGGGGGAAGAATGGGGAAGACACGCGGCAAATGACCCAAGCCGGAATCGAACTCGGGTTGCCACAGGAAGGACGCAGCCTTTATGGTGCGTGCGCTTAGACCGATCTGCCACCGCTGTGAAGTTATGGATTAATGTAAAATTACGTGCATAATTGTCATCCTTACAGTATTGTTTGCATCATATGTACATTTACAGTGCAGTTTATCAGTGGTCTCTTCTTCATTTCCTAATTGATCATTTCTTAATCATTATACGCCTATGTATTGGTCTTGGTAATTCAGTTATTAAATTACTCGTTAATCAGGCTGTCTCAAACTGTAACAGGATGAGATCCATCATCCGTAAAAGGTGAGAGGCTTCTGTCTCACGGCACTCAGCTGAAAATCCCGTAACACCAGCATCAGCAGGTGTGGGGGCTGAAACCTATAAAGCGACAAGAATCAGAGTCCCCAAGAAATGAAAGTAGCAGGTTAACTAAAAAAAGTAGCCAGTTTGGAGTTACATCTGGTGCCATACTGCTACTCAGCCTGTAGGAGGGTCCTTTGGTATGCTCCCTTGGAAAATGTTTTTTTAAAGGTGCATTTTGGCGCATTCTACTGCACTTTAGGCGGCCTAATGCAAGTATTTTTCAGAGTAAAATGTTAGGATTTTCTGGTCAAATTAGAGTTTTTGAAGTTGAATCTCTATAATTAATTAAGCAACATGCCTCAATTTCCATCACAATACCAACTAGCGCCATAAACACCCTAACATTTAGTACTATAAGCAAGCATAAATTAAATTGAACACCACATCAATTATTTCTTGGAAGAATTTACTCCATTTTATCATTATTTAATTTATCTTTCAATGGTAACCTATCCTATGCTGTAGTATAACACATGTATAAAATAATTACCATTTGCAAGCAATTACACTTTCATTTCAACATTTCAGTTATTATTGATGATCATGTCTTCATTTAAATGTCTGTGGCTTTTTCTTTGGCACTGATTAACTGGCTGTTTTTTATCATACCAACGTGGAGATTCAAGGAGTAACTTGAATAAGTTCCTCAAATAAACTGCAACAATATCAATAACAAAAACTGCACTCAACCCCTGGCAAAAATTATGGAATCTCCACAATTTTTGCCAGGGGTTGAGTGCAGTTTTTGTTATTGATATTGTTGCAGTTTATTTGAGGAGCTTATTCAAGTTACTCCTTGAATCTCCATGTTGGTATGATAACAGATATGACACAAAACAGTTTTTTAACATTAGCCCCTTTGCGCAGAAGCCAAATTTGGCTGTTTTTGGGTTACCCAATTTGATGCTTTATAATTCAAGATTTAAGCTTCATAAAGAGGACGAATGTGGCTCAACTCAGAAAAGACACTTACAGCATTTAGAATTACATTGTTTTTCAGTTTATTTTCATGATTTTGGTATAGAAAATGGGCTGCAAACATAAAAAATCTTCATGAGAATTCACCATTGAAGCTGTAAAAAAAAAAAAAAAAAAATTCTGAGGATTGAAAAAAATGGCTGGGGTTAAAACAATACATTTCTGGGATAATAAACTCCTAGACCACAAGAACTCCTCATCTGAACGTGAAATATTGAATTATCCACTTTTTATAAGCCAAATAAGATGGCTATCCAGGTGGCTCCCCAGACTCCCAGAGCCTTGAAAATGGCGCACTTTCAATTCATAAAATAATCATATTTTTAACGCAAATCAACTTTTTACTCATGAAGTTCAATATGAATGGATTCTTGTTGAATTTAGCATGAGTTTATCAACATAGGCACAGCTGGACATCGATGGTCACCAGTGACCTCTCCAAACCAAAAACATGCCTTTTCTCCACGATAAAGATCAGAGTCTCATCCATTTATCTACAAAGCCGCGTCAGAAAGCACAGTTACTCACTAGAGGCACTGTTTTACGGTCAGATCGTTCACTCAGACGGAAAGCTTGCTGTTTACAATTCAGATCATCCCAGCGAAACACAAGCTAGTAACAACGCTTTTCACACCCTCTGTGGAACAAGTATAACTCAGGTCACAGTAATAGCTGTTCGCACTTTAAAAGAGCGAAAATGCAAGGCATTCCGTTTCATTGAATGTGGTATAAATTCTAAAACTGAAAACTAGTTAAGAAAAATGCCAGCACACTGCAATATCGACTACTATTTTGTTACCCAATATGACAAACTAGCTCTGTGATCACGGTGGTAAACCAAAAATGAGAAATTGCTGGCTAGTTAGCTAGCAGGCTAAAAGTAAGATAGAGCTACACCATACAAAGACAGCTTTACTCACTTTTCAAGAGAATTATTGAGCTGCTCCTCAAAAGTATCAATGTTGTCAGCCCTCCTGTCTGTTCCATTCAGAATAACTGCTATTTTCCATCTCAGAATCACATTTCCATCCCGCAAATAAACTCAGCTCTCCAGGCTCAGTTCTGGAGGTTTTTTGTTCCCATGCAACCACATCAGTCTAAGCTGCGTAAAGTTTTTGGAATACAACATAACCCTATTACGCAAGTATTTTAATATGTTTTTTAAGGTCCGATCAATGTCTTTCACTTACTGAGGAAAGCTTATACTGTCTTCAGTTGGATAAAAATCGGGTCAACCAATTGGCAACTACCAGGCGAATTTCATGTGGGCGTGAACGACAGCTGGGCTTTCACGCAGATACCATTGAATCACCATTGAAGTGATGAGATCTTGTATGAGGCTGTAAAAGACAGCTAAATTCTTCAACTGACATATCTACGTGTTAATCCACGATAGGAAATTGAGCGTTTTTAATATGTGATGACTGAAATTGATAGTAGAATTACATAGTGTCAATACCATGGCGAATTTTTGCCTCAGGAAATTTTTTTTAACCTCTTGGAATACCATTGGGTCACTCTAACTGAAGTGGTTGCTACAGAGGACAACAATTTTTTCTGTCGCAAGAGATCATTTTTTTAAACTGCTGGATAGATACTATGGGCAAGGATATTGAGCAGTTTGCACATCAGGCTTAGCTGAGGAGTTTGCAACTCCTGAAAAACAGGGGTAGGAGTGAACTCATCAATATTCTAGACTGTGTTCCAGCTCTGCTTGCTTGTGAATATTCAATAACTCAGAGCCATATGTAGAGAGAGTCTGGCCAACTTGAATCATGGGCGCCATGTTTGCTACCAACGGCAGATGATTCTACGGCTTAACCCTATGGGCTGGATACTATGGTCGCATCAAAATCGCTAGTTTTAAAATACTAAGAAGACTCGACATAACATGACACTTTGCTTGTAGTATTATCAGGGTCCCTACACATGAACTCGAACATTGAGAACATTGTTCATACACAAAGAGTTTAAAAGACGTTTTTGTTAGCACGGGACCTACCTCGCGTTGTCTTCCAGGTTGTTGCCTTAGGTGAGTCCAGTGTTAAAAGCGGTATTTAAGTAAACTCCTTGTACATAAACAATGTCCACAATGCTCGAGTTCATGTGTAGAGAGCCTTGTGATACTACGAGCAAAGTTTCATGTTGTGTCGAGTCTCGGTGGTTTAAAAATAGCGATTTTGATGTGATCATAGCAGTGCCCGAGCGCTCCCATTCGAAAGCCAATTGACGAAAGGTCGCGTGTATTCGCGTCTTCACATTGACTTTGAATGTAATCTGTTGTGCGAAAAATTCGTTTCGCATCCAGCAAGCAGCTTCAATCACATAGCTCTAGTACTTGATAAAAAAAACTGCTCTGCGTTTCCTCACGCTATTAATTTGTAGCTAAACTGAATACCAAGTGTAATGGAGTTAGCGGAATGCTACAATGCCTGTGAATTAACTAACGTTTCCATCAAGGCGCTGACAGAAATTACATTTGTCTTCTATTAAATTCTGCTTCTCTGTTTTGTGATAAACAGAACCTTACACTCTTGGTGTACAAGAAATTACAAGAAATTTATGTAACGAGTTGAGTAAATATTATATTTGTTGCTAGCTTTAACTTTCATATGACACATCCACTCTTGGAAGATCTCAAAGCCGCTGGCGTTACAGTAAATGAGCATTTGCAATGTATTCTCTATTGAGTGCGTTTAGTCACATGGACTTCAGTATCTCGAGTATGATCGGGTTTTTGGAGAATCCCGTTTTTGCGTTTGTGCATGTAGACATCTTATCCTTATTTTAGAAACCAGGATAAATTAATTATTAAATATATGTACAAATAATTGTATAATTGAATAACTTATTGAATTTAATTACCTCCAATTCGACACTTCGTTATGGGGATCACTGGATGAATATTGATTAATGGTAGCAAACATGGCTTCCATAAAACACGTGACCAGCTCAGAACCAATCAGCATCGCGGGATAGCTCAGACGTTCAAACCCCGAGTTGGCCAGACTCTCTCTATACACGGCTCTGCAATAACTGATCTGGGGGTGCCATCTAGTGATAGAGTAGTGCAACTGCATCCATAAAAAGAGCTGCTCTATGTCTGCAGGTGTCTACATCTGCAGACAGGGGTTAGCTTATCATTCAGCCTCCCTGAAACACACCTCAAACAAATTAAATTATTTTAATTACTGGAATATTTTTTTCTTAATCAGGTAAAGGGAAAAAAATATAGAATCACTCATTTACTTCACAGTTATTGGGTTGGTCAGCACTGCTGAAAAAGTGAGTTTTTCATATGTCCCATGGAAAATGCAAACATAAGCTGATAAACTGGTTATACAAAATTTGTCGCATTCACATGTTGCATCATTGTACACTAAATACATGTGCTTATAGTGAGTATTGATGGTACATTCACTGATTTCAGATTTGGACCTCACCCCACTCCACATCAACATCATTAAACGGGGGGCAAATTGTGCATTTAATTTAACAAGAGTTAACTTCTTCTTTGGGGGCGCCCCAGTGGTGGCTCATCGGTCTAAGCGCGCGCACCATAAAGGCTGTGTCCTTCTCGCAGCGACCTGGGTTCGATTCCAGCTCAGGTCATTTGCTGCATGTCTTCCCCCATTCTTCTCCCCAACTTTCCTGTCTCTCTACACTGTAAACTGTCAAATAAAGGAAAAATTCCCAAAAAATAATCTTAAAAAAAATTAACTTCTTCAACCTCAACACCCCGGATTTTTTGACGGACCTTCTGTGGCCTGTAAACCGTCAGAGGCGTGGAGCTTCACGCTTTTTTTTTTTTTTTTTTGCATCATTGTGCTCAACCGGTTACAGCAAAAGATCGCCTGAGTAACAGTTGAACAGTTTTTCTTAATTAAATAATCAAGACTGCTATATAAGCCTATAACGATTAAGAAATTATGATTTATGGGAAAAAAAGATCACTGATAGGTGACACTAACAACAAACATAATACTCTACACGCGATCTTGTAAGGATGGCATTAATCCAAACAATTAATCAATCCAAAAAATGTAACATGAATTACAGCGCTCGTTTTAGCATTTGCTCGGCAGTGTAATTTATTTTAAGATGGCACTTCAATACTCAAAATGTCCCGACAGGTCAAAATTATTGAAAATGTGAAACATCTTGAGCGTTTCGAACTGAGAACACTGGTGCAAAACAGCGTATTACAGCTTTCACCCAGCTAAACGTGTGCCGTCTCTCGAGCTACAGGATTCTGGATATTCAACAGACAATTGTCATTTAATGCCCTCATTAAGAAAAATAACTTTTTTGATGAAATGAACAGGAATGCAAGCTACAAACAAATTTACCAGTCAATAGGCATACTGCCCAGTCTTCGCAAATGAGTGAACCCATGCTTGGCTCCGGAGTAGAGGTGGAAAAACGCATGAGCACACTTGCCGCCATAACGCATTAATGATATATACATTTACCAACGTTTCGACACAGGTTTTCTTTGGGACACTGTGAATCGATTCAATACCCTGAAGACTTTTGTCGAAACCACTGGTAATTAAATACATGAAATGATCGCATAGTGGCTTTGAATGTCCTTGGGCTAACATTGGGGAATCAATGTGGTAGAAGGCTACTGTTCTAAATGAAAATACAGGCCTTTACTTTACGCAGTGTCTAGAGATACGGCAGTTTTTTTTGGTACGGCAGTCGATTTCAAGGGATTAGGATAAGGATTACGGATTATGGTTAGGGGAAGGGGTAGGTTAGGGGTTAGGGGTCAGGGTTAAGGTTAGGGTTAGGGTCAGGGTTAGGTTAGGGCAGGGTTTGAAATTGGGACTGCCATACCTCTCTACATTGAAATGAATTGGAAAACTGCTGTATCCGTTGCAACTGCCTTTACTTTATCATCGCGCACAGGCCAACTTCTCAGCAGAATTAAATTAATCAATTTATAACGTTGGAATTACCTTTCTTTACAAAGGATATCAGTATTAATGTTTGCCCGTTAGATGCCCCCTTCTTCTTTAAGGGCGGGATGTTTTGACCAGCAACTGAATGAAATTCAAATGTTTTCAGAAAGTACAATGATATCAATTCAAGAGGATGGAAGTAGAATTATTGGAGTTAAAATGACATGCGCAATGTTATTGGAGGTTGAAATCCTTCTCAAGTAATCACTGCGGCTTAGAGCAACGTTTCAATACGTCAGCAAAGAGAAGGTCAATAGGCAAACTGAAAAGCGTTTATCAAAGTAAAATGCATCGAAACTTGCCTAAAAACTTATAAGGAAAAGTAGCCGGCAGAAGGAGACGATGGTCGGCGAAATCGCCGGCCGCCGTAGCTTGTGGAACACCCTGAAATGACAGCTTTGAGAATGACACTTATAGCCTACATAACACAGGGCCTTACTGGGATAAAATGTAGAAGAAATGTACGTTGGACAATAAAATGATTATCAATCATTTGTTTTTGTAACCGGTTATGATTTACTTGCAGAGTATTAGTTTGCACCTCAAGTGTACTTCCAATGTATTATATTTGCAAATGTGAATGAGGCATTTATTTATTTGTTTATATCCATACATGGGTAGCCCTGTGAGCAGAAGCTGAAATTCAAAGGGGTCCTCTCGTACTATAAAAAGTCGAATAGTCATAAGACAAATAAATATCAATATAATCAACTACAAATTAAGTAATACAAATTAAGATCTTTGACAATCGGAACATTCAGGGAATTGGAGAAGGTAGAGAGATTGAGTGAGAGAGAAAAGGGACTATCACCTATTGAAGTCATCAACTCATTTGATATGGTTTGAGATGATGGCTGTGGCTGATCTTGCTCCGCTCTCTTCTTTCTCAGGCTTTTTGTTCCCTGCATTTTTTTTCTACTAGCAGGCTTTGCTCGTTCACTTCTTTTGGAAGAATGGATGGCTGAAAATAGGGGGCGGGTCGACTACTTTCAAAGTCTACCTTGCTTTTGCTAGTTTCTCTCAAGTTGCCTACCCTAGCTTTCAGGCAGCTACCCCAGTGAAACAAACAGGACAAGCTGGAGCAGAGAGCTTCAGTATGTTCCGGGCGGCATGGTGGCTCAGTGGGCTGTGCAGTTACCTCACAGCAAGAAGGTCATGGGTTTGAATTCAGCCAAGGCCCTTTCATTGTGGAGTTTGTTTGTTCTTCCCTTGTTCGCGTGTATTTCCTCTGGATACTCCGCGGTCCAAAAACAAGCATGCTTGGTAAACTGGAGACTTTAAATAGGCATGTGCGTGAGTGAATGATGTGCAGGCCGTGTGATGGGTCGGTGAGTTGTCCAGGGTGTGTTCCTGCCTTTTGCCTATGGACGGCTGGTATAGGCGCCAGCTCCCCTGCAGCTCTTAATGGATGGATGAATATGCCTCTGCCCTGGAAAAGATAAGCTGTGTATAAGAAGTTTGCCATTCTCTCCTTGTGAAATTAAAATAAGGGTATAAACTGAGTGTCTGTACTTGAGAAATAAATTGGGCAACCACATTTGAAATGTTTTGATGCATTGCCTTTTAGAGGAGCAACCTATTTGCGTTGATAATATACCCTAAGCAAAGCGTGAACTTTCTTCTGCGGGTATTTGTGGTGTTGGTGTTTTTTGGGTCCGTGCCAGTTTGCGTCCATGATTTAGAGTAAAGTTTTTCCCGTCTCTGCATGTCAATAAACTCTTGGGTTGGGTCCTATTAACTTGTCTGTGGAACCATTTGCTTATATCTTATGTGTTTAGAACAGTAATTAATTGCTGGCCTGAGCCTCAGAATCACATTTGCTGAAACCTTAGCTGAACATGATTATGATAAAACCCTGAAGATTTTAGTCATTTTAAACAAATGTGTGCTTTCTTAAGATGAGTATAGTAGGTCATAACCTGTGTTCTTGCATATTGTTCCACAGCTTGACTCACTGCGCATTTTTAGTCCTTGGTCTGGCCAATAATAGTGAATAGGCTTGGCAATGTAAGTTAGTGAATTTGCACACATAGGACTGGACGGATGACTGGTCCACAATGAACTTTAGAACACATCGCTCACCATTAGGTTCACCTGCAGAAATGTATGATAACTATAATTTGTGTGTTGCAGTTTGCCACTGTAATCATGCAGCTAATTTTGGGATTGGTTTGTGGGTCGATCAGCTCAGAGTCCCTTGTGAGTGTGGGCAGACTGCAAAAGCAGAGGAAATGCACATTTTGTGATGGGGAATGTGGATGCACTGCAAACAGTGGCTTTTCTGGTATCCAGTATTACCGCATTTCTTCAAATACTGGCCGGGGCATTTATCGCAACTGGAGCAGGTACCAGATCTTTATTGGAAGCGGGCTTATATTAGACAGAGGCTTTTAGTTCTAACTCCATCTGTTTGATCAGTATATTTGCTCACATTTTTGTATTTCCATCTCCGTGCCATTCTGCTGAAGTTTGCTCTGTATGGTGTGGTGGAAAATTCAGTCACTTGCACAAGTCAGATATAGCTACAGCCAAAATGTGGCGGTTACTACTAACTTCAGTTGGCTTACACTTTAACACATTTACTCCCATAGTGATTGAAGTGGGACAATAATATTTTAGATGCATAGGTGTCATGCTGTATGCTTTAATTTACAGAACATGCTAACATTCCACCTTAAAAGTCTGATGTAGCCTTTGTATGGTGGTCACCGTCTGCCAGCTAGTCAACTGACTTGACCAGTATTTTTGAGCTGTTTTGAGTTGAACACTCCCATGAAGAGGTAATAAATATTTTCAGACTTTGATTTATTATTTTTCAGCTTATATTTCATTTTAAAGTACTGATCCGCTGTTGTGCTTTATTGGTTTTTGTAATGCATAAGTGCTAATCGAAAATGTAATTGAAATTAACTTACTTTTAGTCCTATAATGCTTAGTGAAGCATATTTCTAGGCCGCTGCAGAGTACTATTATTATTATTATTATTATTATTATTATTATTATTATTATTTTTGGCCCAAGCTTGTATTAGCCCATTGTTCTGAATATGTCTACTGGACTTCAACCATCAGTTTCTCATTCGTAAATAAATCAAATTTTGGTTGCTTGAATAATATCGCTATCACTGGATTTGTTTACTCTTGTCAATTTATGAGAGAGCAGTAATATGCTTAATGTTTAATAACGCTCTTGTATAAAATGTTCATATAGCCCTAATGTATAGGAATGAGAGAAATGTGCACTTGTCGCAGTAGCAACGAAAACGCGTCATTGGCCCAACCATGTCACAACTGCTTGCATGTGTGCTTTTGGTGGCTCCAGTAATTTAAACTCCATGACACCCAAAATAAAAAAAAGCTTTTTAACCCTTCTGCAGTACTTTTACCATGTGAATTTGAATCTGACATTAGTTTTCACACTTATCTTCATGAGAAGTGTAAAATGCAAATTAGAAACTTGCTTGGGAATGCCCCCCTGAAAATTGCTAAAAGATTACGTAATCCATGCAACGTCATTCCCAGAAGGACAATGTTCTGAGCAGAGTCAGGGGAAGGGGGTTTTGCATGCAGTATCCTACGCATTCTTCTTGAGCCACTATCAAACGGTCGCGTTTTTTGTCTTCAGAATTTGATACAAATTGTGCAGCACTTCCGGCAACAGTAGTGAGGATGAGAGAGAAAATGCTTTGTTTCCGGAATCTGCCGAAATATCAGATTTGTCAGAAGATTGTGAAATTCAAGATGGAATTTGGGCAGCTGGAATAGGTTGGCTGTATCGTTATGAGCCTGAGGTTTTAGAAACTCATTGCAATGTCAATATGATATAAAATAAATAATTATAAAGTCATTTTTGATGTTATCCAGTTGGCAAAAGTGGGGGCTTATATAACAGGGGTGCCTGGTGAACTGAAAATTGGTGAAGTGCAGACCATTCCTTGAACGTAATAATCGGTCTTGACCTGTTTTCATTTGTTCAGTTAAATTGACTTTACATGAACTCCAAAAACAGTTGGGACGATCAGGTGTCACCAGATCTGCTTGTTAAGATAAGATGAGCACTCATAAGCCTCAATCTGTTTTCAATCATTTTCTTTGATGAAAAAGTTTTCTGATTATAAAAATAAGCCATCGGCAGTTAAATGAGTTAAATGCACAGCTTCTTTCCTAATGTAATGTTGCAGCGATTTAAGAAAAAAATGTTTTATTTACTTTACGATAAAAGGACAAATTATCATGTTAACTTTTGTGTTTGCTTTAAGCACATCCTGCTCTATCAAATTTTAGGTTCATGATTGTTTAATTACAACAAAGAAAGTGAAAATTTGCAACAAAAATCCGCAAATGAATAATGTTGATAAAATTGGAATTTCATAAAATAAGAAATGAATGAATTGGAATGACACATTTTTCTTTGTGTTTAATTACTGAGGAAAACTAGGTGATTCTGGTAATGTTGAGTGTTCTTGGAGTTGACGTAATGTTAAAATAAATTGAAGACTGAAAACAGTATAAGACCAATAATTATTTTCAAGGAACGTTCAGCGCTTCACCAATTCTTATTTCACCATCCGTTTCTAGTGTACAGCACTCGTATGACCATGGCCGTGTCTGTGACGTAGCTAGCTGAAGCTTGTTTAGATTTACAAAGTTACATTATTGCAATTTGACATTGTTTATTCTTGCTGACTGACGTGATGGTGCATATTTTGACCTGCAAAGTTGCATCAACCTTAGCTATACCAGTACATGTAGACTGCTATGCAATAAAATTAAAAAGTCCGCTCAAATTTCCATGTATTTCTAGAAGTAGTGGTTTCATGGATGAACATGCAAAAATATCAATCAATACACATTACACATAAAAATGAGCAAAATTATTTTGATTATATGGGACCAGTAAGCAAACAGTACTACACTGCTGTTTAATGAGTAATCCACAACAACAAAGTATTGAAAATGACTTTGATTATATTGTTGAATTTATTCAATTAAAGTGGTGGATATGTGCATTTTGCTGAACTGGCAAACACATTATAGAACAGGCACCAAGAGTTATTTTTTTATTTTTATTTTTATTTTTTTTTTTTTTCTCTCCCCCCGTGGCCTGTTCTTCAGACTGGCCTTTATTTGTGCCGATCTCGCCTCCAGTCATTATTGGAGACCTGGCTTTTAATTGACTACCATCTTTTATTTGAGGAAATAGGGTAAGTCGCCCATTGCTGTATAAGAATAAAATGCAATTTTCCTGTACAGTCTATCTATTGAATTGTTCTCCAATACAATAGATTTATGACCTATTGGTGCCCCATGGGTTTTCTTGCCATGTTCAAGTGCTTGAACACGCTCATTTTTTAATATGGATGTAAAGCACCAGACTAACGGGGGTACACCCCAAGCCATCTTTAATCACTCTGGCCAGATATCTACTTCCATTGTCCTTTCTGTAATAATGGTATTGCTCCTTTGGGCTCTCTCAGTACAGGCCCTGGATATTCATGAATTAACTGGGACCAAGACCCTGGACAACTCAATATCCTATAACCTGCTGTAATGACCTGACTGGGGTATTATATATGTGTGCTTGCACGTTGAACCCGAACGTTAAATGGCAATTGGGTAATATTGTTCATATAATGTCATTGTATCTGGTTTAAAAAATCACATTTGTAGTGTTTCTGGGAGGACTAGCCTTTTTGAGAAGAGGGTTTTTAGACTGAGTCAAGCATACATGGGGCTCAGTCTTCAACTGCTTACAATTGGGTGCTTTGGCAATGCGCAGAGCACATTTCATACGAGGTGCAAAACGTTTCTTATTTCCACTCGGCGCCAATGTTATGAAAATGGCTAACGGCCATGCGCCCATTTGAACAGGTTTGTCTGAATTGAGTGTGGTGGTGGTAGTCATCAGGGTATTTCTGTTTTGGTACAGTTGAATGTTTGTGCCTTTGAACCAGATGTATACTGGTCATTGGAAGTTTCACCTCTCTTTAAATGGTGTTACATTAGTAATGCCGCGAGGTTACTCGGGAAAACTGTGCACACCCATGGTGACTCGGGACAGCCTGTGGAGCACTGACCACATGTTCGTTATTAGCCACCACGTTGATCGTTTGAATTTTGCCAATGACCTTTCTCGGGCATCCCAATTCCTCTGGTCTCTCTCTACTCCCCTACCCATTTAAGCTGAAATAGAACTGCACACCCTCATGTCTGTGCGATTCACGGGGACAAAAAAGTGCAAAAATGGTAAGATTTACATGGAAAATACAATAAAAGTTAAATTATGGGAAGTACGGCATAGTGCAGTGTTTGGCCATGAGATCGATCCAAATCGTACAATCATAGTAATGATGAACAAAGCTGGCCAACGGCCTATTTTGGGACAGTAGCTATCAGTTGTATGCAACTGACATGCAGCCTCCTTTCCAGAAAGAAAGAAAAATTAGAAAAAAGTTGGTTTACAATTCAGTGGCTTGTAAACCACCTTTGACCTGTATTAAATTGAGAATGTTGCGAATGTGAGATATTTTATATTTTACCCTCTGAACGTTAGTGCTTTCTTTGAAATGAAAGCTCATTCCAAACTTGATGGCGGCAACCAAAAAAAAACGGATGGGTCAGGGCTGTGTTTACTACTGTTACGTGCACTTTCCTTTTTACAATACTTTGTAATCATGTGGGGACTGCGGGCAGACTTTTCCCCCATTCTCTGTTGTCATCATCTGCTTGAGTGGCTGGAGTCTACGACAGAGCCATTGAACAAAGTTCAATTTTGCTTTTATGTAGATATCTAAATGATGCATTAAGCCATGTTTTTCTGAAAAAAAACATGGTCACAGGGATTCGTGATGGACATTTTTTATTTTTATATTTTGGACATAATTTAAAATGGGACTTATTCAAATATTGCATTTTATTAATGCATGTTTTAAATTGTTGCAATATTATTTCTCTTTTTCAGTTACTAAGACCAGATTTGGAAACTTTCCATAAAGCTTTTAAAACCAACCTATTACTCCACAACTGAACAAAACTACTCCAAAGAGAAATAAACATAAAATCACTAAAAGCCGACCTTTTTTAAAATATCGAGAAATGACAACGGTACCACATTATTCATGTCGTTTTAATGGACCTGCAAACAAGCAGGCGTTTCATCAGAGACCATTCCGGCTCTTCGATATCTTTTGAAATTCGCCGTCCCATTAGCTGTGCTCCAGAGGTCAAACGCAGTTTGGTTTGAAGGTAATGGGATATGCCATTAATGATTGGTTTATTGCATGTAACGCCTCCATCAGTTAATTAATACTCTGCTTAGACTGATGATGGGGGCCTCGAGTTGAATTGCTCTCACAAGTCAGCCAGACTCCTCGGCGCAATCAACCGCAGAGCGGAGAAAATGTAGGAGATATCACTACTAATTGATGCGTATGAAATTGACTTTGATAGGATATGATATAGATTCATTGGTTGGTTGTACCACTTTTATTTTTCCCCAACTAGTTTTCAAGCTGGGTTTTGGTCTGAAGTATGCTAACTACTCACTTAAGTTCAGTGATCTCGGTCGCACAGGAAAATTTCTAACTACGGGAAAATCAAAGGTGGTACTTGATGTTGACTTTCCGTCACCTGTAATGAAAGACTACTAAAATTGTGTCACACAACACATCAGTTGAAATGGCTTTTATGCTGAACAACTTTTAAGCCTTACCAATATTTGTTTCTCTTCTCTGTTAGTCTGTTATGATATTGCATTATTGTATTATTATGAAAATTAATTATGTACATTGTGAAAAAATGCTTGCCCTCTGTAGACCCATATTATCTCTGATATACACTGCGGCAAGACAAAA
Source organism: Gymnothorax javanicus (assembly GCA_029692085.1). Lineage (NCBI taxonomy): Eukaryota > Metazoa > Chordata > Actinopteri > Anguilliformes > Muraenidae > Gymnothorax > Gymnothorax javanicus. Next base: position 41,412,592 of record CM056202.1, read on the forward strand.
TCATTGCTTTGCCTTCAGTGCTGCAATAATCAAGTGCTATTATAGTTAAAAGTAAATTATTTTTAAAGCTTCTTATGTTGACTGCATGTGGAGAATATACACAGTTACACAACGCTGATAAATTTAATAACTAGGCGTGAGAGATCGCCGACCAATTTACTGAATGAGCAGTGTTCTGAAGCTTTCAAATTTTTAACACTCTAACTGAATAATGAGCATTTAAAATGCAGCAGCAGTCCCATTTGGAAGATAAAACCACATTAGTAATGGTCTTGGCATGCAACCTATTACAGAAAATGCTAAATGTTATCAATGGGCTGAGTTTGAGAAGGGCCTCTGTATCCTGCCTTTAATTGACTGTATGGCAGAGAGGGGGAACTTCCCTGGAAGAAACTGGTCTCATGGCGCATGCTGGCCGGAAAGATGTAGATTCTCATTCCTTCTAAGACCATTTCATTTGTTTATTTCCGAACTGTTGCCATAACATTATTCCAAAATGAATATAAAAAGTAACTGTCAAAAATAAAAATGCCTGAGCTGCCGGATAGCTCACTTGGTAAGGCATCGCGTTGCGAAGCAGAAGTGACTATCACGTCGCGGGTTCGATCCCCGCCTCGTACCAGCCGGCAGTGGTTGGCAGCTTTTTCAGAGTAGCGCACAATTGGCTATTGCGCTACAGGGTTGCAAATTGGGAAGGGATTGCCGGGAAGGGAAAATAATAGTTGACTTGTTCATTGCTCGAGCGCCTCCTGTTGGCCAGACGGGCGCTTGTCAGGAAGATTCTAAGCTTGTTCATGTCCGGGTATCCTCCACCCTCGTTCTGAACTTGCGAAGATTCAACCAATGAGTGTATAAGAAGCGGTGGTTGACAGGCGCGTGCTTTGGAGGAGAGCCACGAACTGTCTGCACTCTCCTGAATTGGCACCAAGGGGTCGCATACGAGCAAGCCTTGTACATAGTTCACCAATTGGGCATTCCAGATTCGGGTGGGATTGGAGATGCCAAATTTAAAAAAAAAAAAAAAAAAAAAAAGCCTGCGACCGTACATTCTGTCATGCCTTCTTAGTAATTGTCTCCAAGATCACAAGCCAGGCTGGGCCCTGTGGTCAGAGGTTTTATGTTATTAGCAACTGTCATTTTACAGGGAGCGGTAAGTAATTGGCCTTTTGTGGGGCTTAAGTTATCCAGATTCTCTTCACCATTTTCCTGCAAGTTTTTTTTCCCTTTCAATGGTGTTATAGGTGCTCATAAGGCAAGAGTATACCTCCTCCCAAAATGGCAGGATGTTCCCGTCATGCAGCATATCCTGCTAATTTTGAAATGGTCACTGTGTACTGACCGCTCTGTCAGCCTAAGGCTTACCAGTGATTTATTGATGTTCCTTTTTGCACTGGGGAGAATAAAGAACATGTTTTCAGGGGCAGCGTCTTCATCAGTAATAGCCTGATTAAAAATTGGGTCACCATTACACGTCTGAGAATCAGTAGAACACTCTGCGATTTATGGTGTGTCGTTATGAATTTCAGCTGCATCACACATAGTCCTGTCTTGTGAAAGCTTCCCATTCCTTCTGAAGCTCTGACCTGCTGGCAGATGCCCACCATTTTAAATTTGACACGACTTCAGCATTTTTTTTTTTTTTTTTTTAATCTACTGATTTCTTCTAATGGACTCGGTCTCACAGCATTTGTTTCGATATTGGCCCAGGCCTGATTAATTACTTTTCTGTTTGTATTCGGATGTTTACCTGCTTTAAAACATCTTTAGCGGTTAAATGAAACAGTGCTGCAAATGAAGGAAACGTACTGGGCATTTTTCCAATTAGCACATCCAAAAACGGTGAAAGGATTAATCTTGCGTGTCAACACATACGCGTAACGGATTAAAACGGAAGCTTTGCATCTTTAAATTGTTGGAGTACATTGTGTTCGGGCTCTGCTCTAGCTGAGTGTCAGAACACGAGGGGCTCGTGGGGCAGACTCGCTTGTTTTCACAGAAATATGGCACATTTTATTCCTGTGATTCAGGGCAGACTGGCCTATTTCACTGGGCGGGACTCATTGTTGACAAGCTTACAGGCGACTATTAGGCTGGGGCTTCTTAAAGCCTCCTGCAGTCCCTTAGCTGTTACCCTGAATCTTATATTGAGGATGATGCAAGTTTACCAGCTTTATTTCAGCACACACACAATGTGCGGGTGACTTGGTGCGTCTCCATTTTCAGTGTAACTGCTTAAGCTGTTGCGAACCACGGTGGCCAAAAGAGGCCTTCAGGGCAGAATCATTCCTTCTTCTCCAGAATGTCATTTGCTCTGCTCTGAATAATGAATAATTTTGCTTCTGGTCAATCAGTCTTGGGGAGGGGTAAAAAGTGCCAGCTCTGATGGAGATTCGCGGTTTATCTGCGGAGATCATAATCTCCGTTGAAGTTTCACGCCATCTTGAAAGCCGAGCCGATGCTGTGCACTGATGCATACCCACTATATTTAAGTTGTTTTCTGTATTATTCTCCTGCTCTTAGGTTTCGCGGCTGAAGGACGTTGTCCTTTACATTTTCCATTAATCTGAAGCCGGTTCTCTGGTTTTAAAATTTATAACTCCAAAGGAGCTCCCAGGAAATGGGAAATGGTGTTTAAGTGATGTTGCTACATGTTTCTGGAGTTCTGATGAAAATAATTGGGACTGCTTTACTGCCAACACCTCATGGGGAGATCTGAAGCCTTGGCAGACGCGGTTTTGCTCAACCACCTCTTATTAGGGCACAGCTGTGTCAAATTTTTTATATTTATTGACATTCCTTTTGCCGCAATTACAATTTACTTTCATATTGTCCAGAATATGTTGATGCAGACGCACATCAGTGGGCGAGTTTGTGGCTGGCTCGGCTAATGAAGCATCCCAGCAGTGGCAGGTCACCAGGGGGCGGTCACACCAGGGTCAGTCTCATTCCCCACTGCCTGGGGGAGCTAGCGCAGTCGGTGAGCTAGCGGTCAAAGCCCAATGCAACTTTATACTCACAGGGACAGCCTTGAACACTGAGATGAATGGAAATGTGAAGGTGGTTCATCTCTCAATTTTCTCTCTCTCTACCCCTCTGTCCTTGTGTCCATCTCCCTCTCTACCTGCCCCTCCCTCCCTCAAATATTGTCCATATATTTATGTGTCTGTCTGTCCGTGTAACATTGTCCCTCTGCAGTTTACTTCTAGTGCAAGAATGAGGGCAAGGGATGTTTCGGAGCTTCATTGAGCTTTCAGACATTTTGAACATTCATGAAGTTCAGCTCTCATTGCTTTAACAGTTGTCTATACAGTCCTCTCATTTCAGGCCTGTTATATTAATTTCTTACTATTTTGGTTAAAATGTGCCCCTTGTTATCTGAGTCAGATGTAACAGTTGTGTCAAGCCTGTTTGTTTTCTGTGATTCTTATCCATTCTGACATAAAATGTAGCCATTAGCTAGCACAGAGTCTGTGTCTTGGTAATTAGGCGCTGGGCACCTATGGGGAAGGAGTATGGAGAAATAGAAGTAACAGTGTGCACAGAAGTAGCATCAATTTATCTTGGTCTCCGCTCGGTAAAATTAAGCGCTATCCAGAAATTGCGGGTGTCTTTATGCCCAAGGTAGCTCTCTGTGCCTGAAGGGACACCTCAAACCCTGTTACATATTCAGCATTTGTTATTTTTGGAATTATTTGTTCGGTGACAGTGGGGTCTCTGATGATTCATTTTAAAACGTCTTTGCTTGTTCCATCTCCTACTGTTCTGCAGGTAATCTGAAAACTTTGTTTTTGTGACTTTTATTGAGTGTCTTTCGAGCAGTTGTCTTTATGGCTGTCAGATTGCATTAATCTCTGCCCACTTTCTCTCTTTGCTATTCTCAAAAAAAGAAGCATTTTTCCAAATATAGAGTATTTAATGTTGTTCCTTAGCTTAAAGTTGGGCAGATAGACTTGCATGGTTTGCATATATTGAAATACAGGGTGAATATCTTTGCAAACTTATGACAACCTGAGCATGGTAGTTCGTTTTATCCATGAGCGATGAATTCACTATTGATTTTAACAGAAGTCTTTGAGTAGAGACATATGCAGATAGTTGTTCTGAATTATTCAAATTTGTCATTTCATATTAAATTGTTAGGATTTCTGTGAATTTTTTTCTTACTATCAGATCTGTATATCTGGGATTTTGCTCCCCTCTTTTTGCCTACAGTACCTCGAATGAACTGCCAGGCTGTGCCTTGACCTGCTTCCTGTCTGGAGAGCCATTAAACAGAATATAAAGCTCCCAGATCACACAGGAAGCCGATATCTGCATTGCTCTTAAACGTGGCGCCTCTATATCCTCAGCAGGAATCCTCAGCCGTGCTCCTTATGGTCAACAGGGCTTTTGTGGAGGAGAAACCTGATATTAGCAGTGATAATTTTCCTCCGGACATTTGGGTCAAAGGGCGTTGTATTTGTACATGAAAAAGGGTCAGTTTATCAAACATCAACTCTCAACCTTCGTTCCACTTTCCAAAGTCTCCATATTCAAATGCGTTCCACTCTCCTCACCCCTGTGTGTGCTTAATGTACTTAACAGATGAGCCACCAACAAAGTATCTGCAACCCTTTTTAATTGCCTCAGTCATTGCTTGGAGAAAAAAAAAAGTAGAAAGAAAAGCTAAAGGAATGCTGATATACATTATGGAGCCAAATGCATTATGGCCACTCTCTGATGAAGCAACTGCATCATTATCTTATTGCATTAGTACATGTGAACATCCGGGATAGGTTGGACTGTAAGCAAATAGATGATTCTCATTGTTGACTTGTTGGAAGTGGGAGAAAAGGACCAGCGTGACAAGGGCCTAATTGTTGCTGTATGACTTAGTTGGAGCAGGAGCAGGGCTTGTGGTTTGCTCCTGGTCAGCAGTGGTAAGCAATTACAGGCAGCGGTCAGACGAGGGACAGACCATGAACTGGCAACAAGGTGTTGGGCACCCACTGCTCATTGGTGTGTGAGGGCAATGAAGGCTATCCCATCTGGTCTGAATCGACAGAAGGGCTGCTGAGGCAGAAGTCACAGAATATTTCAGTGATGGCCATGCAAGGAATGTGCCACCACGGTGCTTCACACTCTGCCGGGTATTGGGCTTTGTAGCAGCAGACTAGTCAGGCCGGTCAGTCATTCTAGCCCGCCCACCATAGAAAGCACCTACAATGGGCAATGGGTATTGGAACCGGACCTTAAAACAGCGGAAGAAGGTCTGCTGAGTTTTGTTTTATTGTACATGTGGACGGCCAGGTCTGCTGTGTTCCATTTACTTGGGGGGGGGGAAGATGGCACCAGATGCACTATGGCGCAAAGACGAGCTGTTGGAGGAAGTTTGATGCTGTGGGTAATGTTCTGCTGGGAAACCCTGGGTCTGGGAATTCGTATGGATGACAGTTTGACATATGCTTCCCGGTTAGATATCGTGACAGACCAGGTACACCCTTTTCCTGACAATGGTGTTTTCTGATGGCAGTGGCCTCTTTCATCAGGATAATGAATCCTGCCACAGTGCAAAACTTGTTCAGGAAGGGTTTGAGGAACATGACGAGGGGCACAACGTGTTATCGTGGCCTCCTGATCTCAATCCATTTGCGCAGCTGAGGAACAGTAAGTGGAATTCTGTGTTGGCTCTATCTCAATTTATATGGCTCAAAGGATTTTCTGCTAATGTCTTGGTACCATACACCTCAGGTTACCTGCAGAAATCTTGTAGAGTTCTTAGTTCGGCATGTTGGAGCTGTTGAGGCAATATGCAGCGGACCACCAGCGTAATAGGCAGGTGGTGCATCTCAATGTTTACCTTATTGACTGAACACATGGTGTAAAATGAACACTGGTACTCTCAGAAAATGAAATTGTTCAGTGAAATCTGCTTACTGCTCGCTGGTTCCATAAATCTGCCGGCGAGTCAATTCCTGCAATTTCAATCAACTCCACAATTCATCATCTCAAACGCTAGTTTCCCAAATGCTCCTGAATGAACCCAACTATAAATAAAATACCATAGACATAAAAATTGATTGATGCTGATCTGTCTGTCACATAATATCGTCTCGAACCCCTGCTCCAGGCTTGTATTTGTGTCCTATTATAAATTTTGTTTTCTACCGCAGTTCTACTTTGTATTCTGAATCCGATCATATGAAAGCTGAATTTGTCGATCTTTTTTTCCCCATTGTTCTCCCCTTTAATCCGATTTGACTGATCTGTTGCTGTCTGTTTTCTGTTTGTTTGGCCTATGTCTGCCAACAACTGTCACTGTTGTCAACATCCATTTCATTTAATGGAGTTATTTAGTATAATGTTTATTTCCTGATGTATCAGTTTTCTCTTTATTTTAGTAAATTTTGAATGTGAAGGAAAACAATGCTGACTTTTGAAAGCAGGGATCCCCTAATCTGGCCCTCGAATCCAAGTTCAGCCCTGGTTATCTTTCCTTCCAGGCTGCTAGGTCAACTATAATTGCCACTGATTGGCTGGCCTGTTATCACTCCAGGCTTCTGGGGGGGCTGGGGGGCTTGGATGGGGTGGGGATAAGTAGGTGGCTTTGAATATTAAAAAGAAAAAAAGAAAGAAAATCACTATGTGGTATCTTTCGGTGATCTTTTAAATTGGGTCATGCAATCAGCAATACTCAATAGCATTAGTCCAGATCGTTTCTGCCACACCTGTGATATGCTGCCCTCATCTCCTGGACTGTCCAGGAGTCCGCCTTGAGTGGAGCAGATACGTTTTGAGGCAAAAAGCTAGGTGGACGCTGAAAGAAACGTATGGCACATATCAAGAGCTCACTTTACTCTGACCCCTTTAGAATCAGGGCAGCTATTTGCAAATTACATGCCTGATATGTACATCATGTGCCTTGGCCATCTGAGAGCCCTGTGGCTCCCAAGATATCTTGGTCAAAAATGCACACAATGTCAACTACTGATCCAGATGTGCGCGTATGCCCTTGGTTCTGGAGAGGTCTTCCAGTTTTATTTTTGGTTTAATGCAACAGACTTGCTTTCGGAACATTGTTGAACTGTAGAGGCTTGTATTTTCATTTAGTTTTTTGCGCTTCTTACTATAAATACCACTTCTGGGTGTTCAGTTTTTTGACAGTCATGACAGTAAGCATAGGAACTGCGTGATGTGCTTTCATGTTCTGCTGGAGCCCATGTGACAGCGTAGCGGGAGATATCGAGTAGTCCTTCCCAACAGAGACCCAAACCAAGTAACGCTTTGCCCCAGCTGTCGAAGTCAAAAAGCACTCGGCGCTAGCGCTTGAACGTCTTAAATGGGTTTGGCAAATAAAGATGGGTTTCGCAGCACTGTAGAACTCTGTAATCTGAGAATCTAATTGTCACAAGTGCCCAAGCACTGCCTGTGTAAGAGGACATTTCTTGTTAAGTGTCAAAAGTTTGCTGTGAAGATAAGGTATTCAGGGCGATCGTGTTGTACACTTTTAGAGCACTTTTAATGCATTGTGTCCCGTTGTTGAACCCTTTGTACTGTCGCTCAGCGAGAATGCTAATGAATTTAGGCCAGCTAACGCAGCTCGGCATGTCGCTCAGTTACATCAAGGTCAGTAACAGAATGAATAAAATCTGGAAAGTCTGGTCAGCCAGTGGCAGCATTGCAGGCAAGAAGAAACGAAGGAAAAGCATTTCAATATATTTATGACCTGCAGGTTCTCATCAATCTGAGTACTTTCCTGGGAAGGGAACTGAACTGGCAGTAATGTAACCCGCACATGACTTCACAAGAGTGAGTAATGATGGAGTCATGCATATTACAGACAGGGATTTCAATTTCGGCCATTTTTTACTGGTCATTGTCAGCAGCTGAGATTTTTGTGAATGAGGCAGTGCATGAATGGGCTATATCAAATTGTCTTTTGAATGACCAAAGTCACCAAAATGTGTTTCATAAGGGAACTGTCAAATTGAGTGACATTGAAAGTGCTGAGTGTCAGGGTGCTGGCTTAGTGCAGTCCATTCAGTTGTGATTTCACATCTCGGTCTCCTCTTGTGTTCACTGTGCTTTCATTGCTTTGGTGTCATATTTGTTTCTGTATCTGCCTGGGAAAATGCCACACGCATTCCCATCTTTGCCTCACTATTGTTTTAACCATAAAGATGTCTCATAGTTGTTGGTTGTTTACTATCATGCTAGCATTACCCTATTGAATGGGTTTCCAGTGCTATGATTTTTGCTGGTATTTCTTCATATACAGTCAGATTATCAGAATTTTGCATTTTTAACCTCGGTCTTTGAACTATAATCTTATTTTCCCAAGTAAACATGAGTTACTAAAGCTGCTGAATTGATTTAAGCATTTGTGCTTTATTTGATTTAATTCAAGGGTACTGAGAAGTATCTGACGCTTTTGACTTGACTGAGTCTAATTTTTCATGCCATCTTCATTGGCAGACCAAACAAAGCATTATGATTCCTTTGCCTATTGCAACTCCAACCCTCATATGAAAGTCATATATACTACTCAAAATTTGATAGGGATCATAGGAATTTTTTTGTGAAATGACATGCAAATTTGGTAACTGCCACTGATGAACAATATATTGGATAAATGACATGCAGTCAGACACAAAACACATTTGCACTTGCATTTCATGACATTAAATGAGTGTGCAGCCTCACATTTTGGCTTTGACTAACACTTCACCATTTCAACTCAGTCGTGTGTGTTGCTTGTTGGTGAAAATTTGGAAGTTACCAAATTTTTTGTATTACATTTAGCAATAACAATGTCTCCTCAACGTCTTACACGTCGATTGACTTCAGAGCAATTGGGAAGATGCAACGGAATGCTTGACTCTGGCTTCTCACAACGGCACTTAACGTCAGCCAAAGCGTTGTGAACAGAGCGTGGAACCAGCATCAAACGTTTGGTACAGCAGCACACCGTCATGGGGGTGGTCGTCAGAGATCGACCACACAACGACAAGACCACTTTCTCACACTTCAGGCACGACATCATCCTTTCTGGACAGCCACCACCCTACGAAATGACCTTCATAACGCCTTGGGGGTCAGTATATCCACTCAGACGATACGGAATCGTCTTCATACTGCCGGCCTCAACTCAAGAAGGCCATGTGTTCGAATCCCACTGACCGTGCGTCATAGGCGTGACCGTTTGGATTGGGCTCACGATCATGTCACATGGACACACAACGACTGGGCTCCAGTTCTCTTTACTGATGAGTCCCGATATTGCTTGGACTTTACTGACAGGAGGCAACGGGTGTGGCGAAGACAACGTGAGCGATTTAATGATGCCTACATCAACGAACACGACCGTTATGGTGGCGGATCAATAATGGTCTGGGGAGGAATAAGCAGGAACGGCAGAACGGACCTGCATGTCATGGAGAGAGGGACGATGACAGGGTACGGTACAGGGATGAGATCCTCAATGTGTACGTAAGACCATACGCTGGTGCTGTTGGCCCTGATTTCATCTTTGATGGATGATAACGCCCGTCCCCCATCGTGCTAGGGGTGGCGAATCAATTCCTAGAGCGGAGACAATTGTCCGCATGGACTGGCCCGCGTCGCCGTACCTAAACCCTATCGAGCATGTGTGGAACATGCTGCAGGTCGCCATTTCGGTCGTGGGCACAACCCACAACTCTAGAAGAGCTCGGAAATGCCCTTGTTGAAGAATGGAACAACATTCCAATTGCAAGCATCCGGTTCTGATTGACAGCATGACCCGGCGTTGTCAAGCCGTCATTCAAGCTAGGGAGGCCATACCCGTTATTGACATTAACTGTTGTAATGAAACATCAAACGAACACTGTCTGTTTTCACTTAACATGTCAGAGGTGAAACCATGAAGTGTTCGTGAAAGCCAAAAGTGTGAGGCTGCACGCTCATTTAATGTCATTAAATGCACTTGCAAATGTGTTTTGTGTCTGACTGCATGTCATTTATCCAATATATTGTTCATCAGTGGCAGTTACCAAATTTGCATGTCATTTCACAAAAAAATTCCTATGATCCCTATCAAATTTTGAGTAGTATATATATAATGACCTTGAAATTTCTTTCAAGCTATTTAGTCTTTTATGTTCTTTGTGGTCATTATGCCTGTTATCATTACTTTTAATCAAGCCCAGTTCTAGCAGAAATGGCACAATGTGTGAATTGTAAATAAAAATGTCATGCTGTAATTTGCAAATCCCATTTAACCTGTTTTCAATTAAAAAAAAAAAAAAGTATGGAGACAGAAGTAAGTAATGCTTAAACTTTCATGCTTCTAAAAGTAATGGTTGTTTTGATATGTGATGTTTGCAGCGCATTCCAATGAAGTTTGGACAGGTGCAAAATCACTACTTCGTAACATCACCTCTCATTTTCATTACATTTAGTTACAATTTTGAAACTGAGGACACCAATTGTTGGAGTTTTGAAAGCATTATTTTTCTCATTCTTTCCTGATCTTGGACTTCAGGTGGTCAACAGTCTGGGGTCTCTGTTGTTGTGCTTTGCTCTTCACGATCTGCCACAAGTTCTCAATACAAGATGTAGCTTTGTGTTAACCCGCTGGAACAAGCAGGGGCATCCCTGAAAAACAGAACGCCTGGAAGGAACTTATGTTGTCGCAAAATGTGCATGTACCCTTCTGCGTCACTCATGCTTTCACGGATGTGCTGGTTGTGTGTGTTGAGTGCAGTAATGAAGCCCCAGACCACGGCAGAGGCCGTTTTTGAAGAGGTCAGTGATAAGTCAGGGTGGTCCACTGGTCCTTCTCTTTGGCCCTGTGAACACGAAACCCATTATTTTGAAAAACAATTTGAAAGATGAGCTCGTCAGACTAAAGCACTTTTTTCCACTTTCTTGTCGCTCCGTATGAGATGAGCTTGAGCCCAGAGAAGTCGGCGATGCCTCCCGATAGTGTTGACATATGGCTTGCTTGTTGCAAGATAGAGTCCTTATACTTGTATTCGATGAAGCCACAATATACGGAGTTCACTGACATGGATCTTCTGAAGTATTTATGAGGCCACATCGTTATGTCCATTACTGAAGAATATATGTTCCTAATGCAGTACTGACTAAAGGCTCGAAGGTAACGTTTATCCAGTATTCGGCCTGGTTTTTATGCATTGAGATTGCTTCCGTTTTCCTGGATTCTCTGAATCTTTTTTTTGTATTTTGGATAGTCAATGTCAAGATCCATAAATTCCGCACAATCGCACGTTGAGAAACGTTCTTAAACTGTTATACATTTTGTTAATGCAGCTTTTGGGAAATTGGCAAAAATCAAACCATCTTTTTTGGTAAACAACCATACCCTTTGTGATTGCTTATTTTATACCCAGTCATAGTTGAATCGCTTGGTACATTTGCTCTTGTTCACCCGTATAATTTTCTAACTAGGTGTTTTTTTTCTGACAAGTCCACAAATTTCCACTCTTTTCTTGCCCATCCCCAAAGTTACTGAATTTTTAGCTCTCTTAGTCCAACGGATCAAAGGAAGCTTATGCAATCACGTGGTGGCCTTGGCATCGGAGTGTGCGTTAACTTTGATCATCCTCTGCCAAATCACTGAAGGGATCAATGTAAAATTTGGTGGGTAGGTACATATGGAGGTTCAGATTAAAATTTGTTCCATTGGTGTAAATCCGTCCATAGGTGGCGCTATTGCAAATAAGTGGCATAGCATCGAAATTATTTGTCCAATCAACTTGAAGTTTTGCATGCTTCATGTTAGTCGGGGTTGCTATAAAAATGTATTATAACAAAGTGATAAATGAAACAACATGACCAACATCACTAGCCCTTTTACTCACTTTAGTGGTCACCTGTCATCATGAAACTTTATATTCTTGTAAAGGATGTGGAAAAGGGCCATTTTCATTAAAATTACTTTGATTGACCATATGGCGACACTAAAGAGAGGTACAATATGTCTTGGGCAGTAACTTCTAAACCATAGTTTGTAGAAACATAATTCTCTTTTTTTTTAGATTCTGTTGGTCAAGATGTATCAATCCATGTAAGCCACACCCATTTTTGTATTGGCAAACTTTCCAGCATTTTGAATTGTTTGTGAAATTGTTTGTGTTAATTTTTATTCCCCCCCCAGACAGTGAGATCAATTCATACAAAATTTAAAGGCGTGGCCTGCATTGCTATAAAGAGCTGTAACTCCTTAATGCGATGTCCAATCATTACCAAACTTGAGATCACACATCTGCAGGCCATGCAACTTTATCACACTGAATTTGGTTTAAATCTGTTCCTAGGTGGCGCTATAGCAAGCAAATTGTCATTACTCTTAAACCAACTGTGCAAGCGACTTAAAATTTTGCATGCTTCATGATGTTGAAGGTTGCCGTTAAACCCTAAAAGAACAAGGTGATAGTTCAAACAAGATGGCCAACATCTGCCAATTAAATTTCATAAGCCCCTATATTCAGTTTAACTGTGATCAATCATGAAATTTTATACTATTGTTAAAAATGTGTAATAGGGCAGACTTATTGTAAGTTACTTTGATTGGCCAGATGGTGGCACTGTAGAGAGGTACAACAAATTTGATTCCAGTTGGCCAATATGTGGCGCTGTAGCAAGAAAACAATGTAAAATTGCATCTTTGTTTTCAACCATTTGACTCAGTGGTTCTAATTTTGCATATTTCATCTCTGTATGAGGATCAGTCTTTCCAGTGAGCAAAATAAATCTTTATCTGGCTGCTTTTTGTCAGTCAGGTAACGGCTGCTATTTCAAAGACATGGCAATGAGTAATCAACCTGAACTTTGCGGGGCGAAGTATACCATGCACAATTATGTGCCATGAACTGGAAATTGTTCGAAGAACTCATACAATTTGTGTCCTCACGGTTTCAAAACTGATGATGACCTGATGTTGCTGGGCCCCGTAATTACTGCTTGTGGTTATATTTGTTTTCTATTTTCCAACACAAGTTACAAAAAGTGTCTTCATTGTCCCAATATTGGACTCAAGCAAAAAAAAAAAAAAAAAAAATACTACCTCTTGTGAGCTTGCATAACACTCAAGCCCTAAATAAATCAAGTGAGCCACAGTGCCTATGGCACTATTTTTAATTATTAGCAGGCATAAAATCCAGAATTAGAGAATTAGAAAATAAATAAATAAAGAAAACGATACAGCTGATTTTGTTAAACATTTTATATTTTTTCTTTGTGCTGTTTTCAAGGAAATGTTGGTAAAAGGCAATTTACAAATCACTTCATTCTGTTATTTGTATTTTAGGCTGTGTTCCGATTGTTGTCAAATTTATGTTATTACTATGGTCTACACTTTGCTTTGAAACAAGGGCAGGAGCACAAAGGTGAGATAAGATGGCACATTTAGAAGGGCTTGTATTGTTGTATTCGAATTCAGTCTGCAGAATGTTGGTAAAGAGGAGTTTAAGGTGATGAATGGTTCTATATAGTTAGACGTGGCATGCAAATACACTTCACCAAAGGGTGAAACCACAGAATTTTTGTCATCAGAACCAACAGTCAAATATAAAGTTATACCTGTCACATTGTTAAGCTTCTACATTCACAATTTTTTTTATTTTGCCATTGGGGAAAACTGCTCTATTCTCAGTCATATTTTAGAGATATCGGTGTTGCATTTTTTTCCATTGTAAGATTTCAAGGTTTCCACTGTATTTCTGCTATATTTCTCATGATTCCATTCTAATATTTTTGTGCTTCGCATGGATATGCCATCAGCAGTTGGCTTGGGCCAGAGTGATGGTTGTCTAATTTCTTTCCTTAGGAAAAACTTGTAAATCAACAGGACACCTGAGGACTGTAACCACTATTTCACTGAGCTAGACCCAGACATTCTGAAAGGAGAAAGATTGCCACATTGCTCTCGGTGCTCATATGGGTCCGAATGTCCGGTGCGGGGAATGTTTAGACTGGGGTTGCCCATGAATTGAGTCAATGGAGAGCCATCTTGGGATGGCCTAGATGGGGGCTAGAGTCTCTGACCTGTTGATAATTGTCACCATCATATTTTGTATATACAGTGTTTCTTGGTTCAGTGTGTGGTGTTGACCTCTCCGTGAATGCAGCCATTTTTAACAGAAACCAAACAAACTTGTAATGGAGTGCTTCACGTCTCATCATTACGATTGAACTTCTTTACAAGTTCTGTCCATATTGAAGCAAACCGTAAATGGAACGGCCAGTTTTCTTAGTGTTGAATCAGCGGTAAAAGGAAGAAACAAATAACTTAGACTTGAGACATTTCTCAGCTTAATTTACTTTGCAGACACCCATATCTAGTTTGCCTTGCATTTTGCATACATATCAATAATATAACTGCACTGCCTGAATTCCCAGTGCACTGCTCAGACCTGCTCACTGCATCTGATGTGGCTGCAAGTGCCGTTACCTCCACCGCTATGGAGTGTCTTGCTGCCTGCTTATTTATAAGTAAACAAATGCCCTTATTTTGGTGCTTGCTAATGCAGACAGAGGGACGTGAATTGCCTGAGAGATGCTGTTGTCTGTATTGGCTGCCATTGGATCACGATGTGCATATTGCATGAAGTGTCACCGACTGAATCGGGACAAGTGCAAATGTTGTGGCCTCAGGTCAGAGACTATGCTGTTCCAGAAATGATTGTTGTCGCCTGTGTGTGCGCCGGCGTGTGTGTTGGGGGGGGGGCTTACACAGATTCAGGGAGATTTTAGGATAACGAGGATTGACGGTTTAGTGCATCTTCCCTTGGAGGCATAAGTGTAATGAGAACCATCTCAAAAAGGGCGTCCCGTGTCCTTCCTTATCAGATTTTTCTTAGTGTGAATGGCAGCAACAGTCATGGCAGATCTTGCCAGGTTATGGATGCTATTGACCCATTTGATGAGGGAGCATATCTGGTCACACGCACTGCGAGGTCACTCCATCCTCTGCATTAAAAAAAGAAAATTGTTGCAGGAAATCTGGTTTTGTGTTTCTGCAGTACATACCTCAAACATTCCACGTTATTTGTTGCCCTTCAGTTCTATTGCTATTCACAGCACCTCCTGGCCTGCTGTAATGAAGTAGCCAATTTCAGTCCTGCTTCTATTAGAACTGACTCAAACCAGCATTATTTACTCTCACTAATGTTAATGCCCTTTTCAGTGATTGCAGGCCTTGCAGTATTCCAAATGAAAAAGAAAAAAAACAAACAAAAAAAACCAAAGCAAAATTTTCTGCGGCCCTTGATTTGTCCTCACCCTGAAACCCTTTCTTGTAATGGCTTTGCTCTGTTACAAATGGTACATAGCTGGTGCACACACTTGTGTAATGGGCCTGTAGGACGTGTGGTGGGAATGTAACATTTAAGTGGGCTTTTCGATGCCTTTTTAATGGCAGCAGCTGGAGTCAAGGGCTGTCTCATCTGCTGAGCAAACAGTTTCTAAGATGCCTTGGCCCGTCTCGCCCTGGTTTCATTACTCCTTAAAGAGCAGAGAGCGTGCCCATGCGTGTGCGTGCTCTGCTTGGTAAGGTATCATGAAAGTAGCACATGAATTATTTGGATTATTAGATGCCTGGTTGCACCATGAATACTGCATATTTAAGGTGCATAGTTATGTTTGTGTAGATAGCACTTTTTCGCACGCTCGAAGGGCTTTACTTCAATCACTTCAGCCGCCATCTAAATGAAGGACCAGTCTGGGAAGGACTGGACCATTTTTGCATTCCCCATGATTAAAAAATACACTTAGTATTAAATATTTATGCCAATTGTCATAATTTATGCACAAACAAGTGATTAGAATTTTTCTTTTTTTTTTTTTTAATATCCGCGCAAACACGCACAATGGCTCAGCATAATCTTTTGTTTGGGACTCTTACAAACTTTTTATAACTGCTGAGGAAAAAAGAGAATATAATTATCTAAATGTAATGACTGAAGACTGTGGAAAAAAGCTCAGTCATGTGGAACATATTGGTCTTCTGCCCTCACAAATTAACATATTGGTACAGACTATACTGGGTATTTTGCATCATCCAGTTAATTTTTTATGGCCTATAATAGCTGTTGCCCTGATTCTTATTCCATGGATTTGAGGCTGTATTTGGCTCTTTGGGGTCATAAAATGGTAATGCTGCCTCCTCTCACTCTTACAGCTGGTGCGGGTGAACCCCAGGAGATGGCTGAACCTGCAGGAGTACCAGAGCAAGAAGCTTATGCAGGACAGCGGGGTGACGGTGCAGCGTTTCTTTGTTGCAGATACGGCGTCAGAAGCCCTGGAAGCCGCCAAAAGGCTGAGTGAGTGGTGCAAGTGCTAACGAAAACTTTTGTATTGAGTTTTATCTGAGGCTTGGCAACACGCAGTGAGTTGCCGCTGATTTCATGAACCGTAGTGTCGTCAACTCCAGTTCTAAGACTTAGCTGGCTGGGTTCCCTCCCAGGATAAGCCTTCCCTCAGCCATTTTTATATCTGCTTCTGTTTCTTTTTTTCACTATCAATTCGTAATGTTTCTTTTTTTGACCCTCTGCCCATTCGTAATGTTTTATTTCTTGGTCCTCTGCCCATTTGTAATGTTTTATTTCTTGGTCTTCTGCCCATTTGTAATGTTTCCACTCTTAACCCTTTGCCCATTGGAATGGTTTCATTTCTTGGCTCTCCGCCCATTGGTATTGTTTCATTTTTACCCCTCAGCCGACTTCGGCCGGAGGAGTATTGTCGTCACCTGCGTATCTGTCTGTCATCTGTCTGTCGTCCGTCCATGACTTTTTCCGGGCCAGTACTTAGCAACTAATGATTGCAGCTTCACCAAATTTGGTATGGTAACTCACTATGACCCATAGATGTGCAACATCAGGTTTTTTTGCTGGATTTGACCTTTGACCTTAGCACTGTGACCTTGACACTGGTGATCTTGTCCGGGTCAGTACTCTGCAACTAATTATCGCAGCTTCACCAAATGTGGTATGGTAACTCACTATGAACCATAGATGTGCAACGTCAGGTTTTTTGCTGGATTTGACCTTTGACCTTAGCGCTGCGACCTTGACCCTGGAAATCTTGTCCGGGTCAGTACTCGGCAACTAATTATCCCAGCTTCACCAAATTTGGTATGGTAACGCATTTGACCCATAGATGTGCAACGTCAGGTTTTTTTGTTGGATTTGACCTTTGACCTTAGCGCTGTGACCTTGACCCTGGAAATCTTGTCCGGGTCAGAACTCGGCAACTAATTATCGCAGCTTCACCAAATTTGGTATGTTAACTCACTATGACCCATAGATGTGCAATGTCAGGTTTTTTGCTGGATTTGACCTTTGACCTTAGCGCTGTGACCTTGAGGCAGGAAATCTTGTCCAGGTCAGTACTCAGCAACTACTGATTGCTGCTTCACCAAATTTGGCATGGTAACTCACTGAGACATACAGATGTGCAACGTCACGTTTTTTGCTGGATTTCACCTTTCACCTTAGCGCTGTGACCTTGAGGCAGGAAATCTTGTACGGGCCGAGGGATATTCAGCAACGCGTTATGCTTTGGCCCTATGTCCACTTGCAATGTTTCGTTTCTTGACCCTCTGACCATTCATAATGTTTCATTTCTTGGCCCTCTGGCCATTCGTAGTGTTTCATTTCATGGCCTTCTGCCCATTTGTAAAGTTTCATTTCTTGGACCTCTGCCCATTTGTAATGTTTCACTTCTTGGACCTCTGCCCACTTGTAATGTTTCATTTCTTGACCCTCTGGCCATTCGTAGTGTTTCATTGCTTGGCCATCCACCCATTTGTAATGTTTCGTTTCTTGGCCCAATGCCAATTTGTAATGTTTTATTTCTTGGCCCACTGCCCATTTGTAATGTTTTATTTCTTGGCCCTCTGCTTAATCATAATATTTCATTCCTTGGCCGTCAGCCCATTCCTAATGTTTAATTTCTTGGTCCTTAACTTATTCGTAATGTCTCATTTCTTCCTTTGGCCTTGTGCCCGTTCCTAATGTTTCATTTTTTGGCCCTCCGCCCATTTGTAATGTTTCATTTCTTGGCCCATCATCCATTCTTAATGTTTCATGTCTTTGCCCTCCTCAGTAACAGCGTCTGCTGCCTAGAAATGCTGTATGTTAGGCCTTTTGAGATGTAGACCTAGAAGTGCTCTGTAAAATCTTTGGGAGATTAGTCTGAGATGCATCTCTGATGCATTGGTCAAGCAGTCCCATATGCTTTTGTTACATGTGAGATGAAAATATGGCACAGGGGGTTTCTGACAGAACATATATCCTGGCAAATGTAATAACAGCCTGTAAGAGATCCTGGGTATCTGGAAGAACAGCATGTGCTTTTGCTCTTGTTTTGTCTGATTTAATTCATACTGGGGAAGGGCTACGATTACGGCATTTTCTTCACCAGTTTCTAATGGTGGTGCATCCATAAATACCTGCACCTCTGCTCCCTACTCTGCAGTCCATTTCAGGTCACATCCATGCTTTAGGTGCGAGATGTTCCTGCTTTTGTATGACCTTTCCCTGACGCGAGGCCTCTGTTAAGGTACATGATGCAGTCCCCGCTGAGATGGTAGTGTTGTGCGTTCAGCTCAAGGGAATTTCTCTTTGCATGTGTTACAGCGGCGCAGGGACCTGCACTGGGAGCTCTCCCTGTTTACCAAGCCATGAAGCAATAGCCCTGACAGCTCAATTGGACCTGGGTAGTGGAGATGCGCTCTGTGTGAAGAGACTTAAAAAGTGGGTGGTGAATGACAGCCGTGCAGACATTTAGAGCATGAAGTTTATTTAAGGTACAATTGTGATGCTGACTTGCTCTCGTCTGAACGGTTTGAAGATCCCCCGGGATTCAATAGTAAATATTTTACTGGCAGTTCTATCCCAAACATATTATTGTACACTGTAAATGGAAAACAAATGAGTTACTCCTTTGTGTTTAAAGTAGGGAAAAAAAACATGTTTTGCAAGACTTAAATGAAGAAGTAGAAGTAAATGATGCCACATCCATCTCAGATGGGGTAAAACTGTGTATACAGGCGAGGCACAGCACAGTTTAAACAGAACTCTATATTGTTAAGTGATCTAACTGTCAAAATAGCAGTCTTAATTCTGAATTAATCTGTCCCTACTTGAGTTTATGGCTCCCGCATTTGGATAAATATCACAAGGAAAAAATACAAGGAAAACTGCCCGAATGTCATATTCTAATTGGAAGCCACAGCAAGCGCTACTCTAAGGTTGTTTATGCATTGATATTCCACAACTCAATGTGGAGAGTATTTAATTTATTCATTTATTTATTTATTAATTTATTTATATGGGGGTGAGAGTCAAATGCATCTCTGTAATAAAATCTAATCATCTTATATGAACTGTTTCTGAAATCACTCTGAAACCTCTGAAAACCTGGCGTGTTTATGATATTTTTGTACACCCAACCTCCGCCAAAATAGGCTTACAGGCTAGCAACACAAGGCTGGGCCTTCAATTAGCAAATCCCTGGTTGTGTCATTAACAAACTGTGGTTGCACATGCCTCCTTTGTTCTTGTCCTGCCTGTAGTATTGCGAGTTATGCTGGCTATGGTCATCACAACAGCATTCCACAAGCTTCCAAGTGTCAACAGAGACTGATGGAGGCGGTTGAATGCAGGTTATTGCAGTTTCCCAGGCTGACAGGCATTTGTACATGGCTAAATCTGCATTAGTCTTGTGCTGTTGGTACACTGTTGGCTTGAACAATGCTGCCATTACAATTATTTGAATTTAGGGAAAATTTTCAGGAAGTAAAATCATATGACTGCAGGGCGTGAAAGAACAATTTTATTGTTCGAAGACATGAAGTCTGTCTCTATTTGGCATAATGCTGTGCTAAAATATAGTCTTCTGTTTTCATCAGGAAATGCGTGATGTCATCTGATGCTGTATGCCTGCTGGGGCATTATGCATGGACGTTTTGGCATCTTATCATGTTTAGATATGAATCAAGACACATAACGAATATAAATTCTGCTTTACCATTTCGAGCTGTTATTGAACCCTCCTCCCCACCCTCCCACCAAATGAAAGTCTGGAAATGATTTTGGCCACTTTGCACATTATAAACCTCTTGGCAGATGCATCTGTTGGCTAAATCTTGATGGATAATCACTGTGAATCCCTATAATAGTTTTCTTTGCATCTGCAGTATCTATCTAGTCAGCCAAGATGTTTTTTTTTTTCTTGCGCAGAGAGATGGATGAGGTAGAGATGGGAAAACAGTTGGCTGAATTCTTATCTAGTCCACATGTTGAGCCAGATTGATGAACATGTGCACTGTATATGTGCTGAAAAATCTGTTTTCTACCTCTCTTTTCTTGCATCCAGGGTTCAGTTTAAATAAGCATGTTTGTCGGAATAAATGCCTATTTTTGAGTTTTATCAGTCCGGAAAACTTTCTTCAGTTGAGTGACTTTGGTCACAGGCTGGTTTGTTTTTGGGTTTTTTTCATGATGTTGTTCTGGCTCCTGAAGACAATTATAGAACACAAAACATGACTTATATGTATTTTGCTAGTTTTCTCATCATGTGGTTACAATGAACTCAAAAACCTTCATGAAAATGGACAAAAATGTTTGCATGCGAGGAACAACTCGATGAGTCTTATTGTATGCTCAAACGTATGAGAAGCTGCGTATTTTTATTTTTCTCTGAAATGCGTACTCCAAAATAATGTCACCCTTTTTTTTTTTCAATTTTTGGGAGGACCTCCCCTGAAATATGAAATGTGATGAGCATTTCCTGCATTGTCTGAAATTTTTGGACACTTTTTGAGCTTTCATGGGCTACTCCACCCTGAAGAACATTTATAGATGGTTGAGGTCCCTTGTTTGGAACTCGTCCACCGCAGTTTTCAGTTCCGACCACAGATTCAAGTCCATACACTGAGGTGGCCATTGCAAAGCACTGACATTGCGTTCCCGAAACCATTTTTTTTTTTTTCCCATTTTGATTTGTGTTTTTTTTTTTTTTTTTTTTGGGAATGATCTATCAACAAACTCAATTTCCTGGCTGACCAGGTGTTTGGCAATAATATTCTTGGACTTGGAATTCATTACGCTATCGATCTTTACATGATCCAGTGTACAACCATTAACAAACCTGTACACTATTAAAATAACACTGTTAATATAAGCAATCCCTCAGTGATCCATTCTTGAGATCCGTTACCACCATGATACATTAAATGCATTTACATGATAATTGGCGTTCTGTAGGTAGCCAGCTTTTTGTCTAACATTAGCTTCCACCAAGAGGCTCAGCAATGTCAGCATAGCTATATTTTCTGGATGATAACACGAAGAGTTGGTGATCTAGATGGAATATTATAAATATGATGTGTCATCAGACAATATCGCTGATGTGATGGCTTCCATCATAACTTTCATCTTGCTGATTCCATGCGCTAGTGTTTCAGCATATCTGCTAAACTGTCATCAGTTATTACCAGATTACATAAGTGGGATGAGTAATGTTAGACTGGAGCTAATGTACAAAGTAATGTAGCGGGTTCTATGGAACAGCCATTTTTGGTTTTGTCCTGGAACACGGTGTACGCATTTATCATTTTATGTATCATAGTGGTTTACCTCGCTGCATCATCACAACTTATCATTGTGTATTTCAATATTACCATTACAGGTGGTTTGTTGATGTTAGCGGACTCCAGGTCTGAGTAAATGACCTTAGCTAGGGTTGTAACCTAGCTGCTAAAGGGGAGTTGAAGAGAGTCAGGTAAGGTAGAGGCATCACTTCCTTAGGATTTTTGCACAAATTCCAACTTGATATCTCCACATAAAAATCAGCCAACAGGCTAGAAAGCTGTGACTCATTTTCTTGAGTCAAATCAGAATTCATTCACACATTGGCAATAAAAAGCATTTGATATATACAGTGCCTGACAAAAGTCTTGTCGCATAAGGACATAGTCACTAAAAATAGCATATAACTTTATTTCTAACCAATCAATTGTTACAATAAATGGTCCATTTTAATGACAAGGGCTTTCACATTAATAATTTGGTGCAAAATGAAACCGCCAAAAAGTGTTCTGATGTTCACAGCTTGGCTAAGCCCATAACATCTGCTTTTGCTAGGACAAAAGTCTTGTCTTCTCTTCAGATGATGCAACAAATCGCAGATTAGAGTTTAACCTATGACAAATACTGTAATTAACACATTCCCAGATGTGTATAGAAATAACCCCAGCACACCAGACTTTCATATGAGGTGCGACTAGACCTCTGACAACATACCAAAGATTCAACCACAGACCAAAGTGCTGATTATCAAGAGCCTGAAGACTGAGTCTGCTGCTGAGGTGGCAGACATCTTTAATGTATCCAAATGTCAAGTGGAGGGGATGAGAAAAAGATTTGAAGAAACTGGTGACGTTCATGGCAAGCGCAGGTCAGACAGACCCCAGTATGATAATTGTTTGAAAGGACCGTTTGTTGCTTCAACTGTACAAGGCTAGCCCTTCTTCAACTACAGCGAAGTTACATGAGGAAATGTCACCAAAAATCCCGGTATCTACAAGAAGAGTTTGTCAAATTCTCTCTCAAAGTGGTTTTCATAGCCAAATTAGTCCACAGAAGTCTGCATTAAACAGAAAACAAAAAACCTGCATTGCATTTGCCAAGGCCCACAGCTCGCAGAAAGGACTGATACTGGAAAAGTGGCTGAAAGTTTATTTTTCTGGTGAATCATCCATTGAACTGCATGCCAGTCACCGTACAAGACCTGTTGGAACCCTCATGGACCCAAGATTCTCCCAGAAAACAATCATGTTTGGTGGAGGAAAAATCATGGTTTGTTGTTACATCCAGCATGGGGGCGTGAGAAAGATCTGCAGAGTGGATGGCAACATCAACAGCCTGAAATATCAAGAAGTTCTTGCTGCCCTACTCATACTGCTGCTCCTTCTCATTCTTCTGCCTCCATGTCGCAGTTCCTGAAAGCGAAGAAGGTGAAGGTACTCCAGGATTGGCCAACCCAGTCACCTGACATGAACATTATTGAGCATTTCAGGGGTAAGATGGAGGAGGCTTGGAAGATGAAACCATAGAATCTTGATGAACTCTGGGAGTCCTGCAAGACTGCTTTCTATGCCATTCCAGATGATTTCATCATCAAGTTATCTCAGTCATTGCCAAGACGTATGGATGCAGTCCTCCAAGCTCATGGGAGTCATACGCAATATTAATTCTTTTTTCCAAGGCACCATGGCTTTATGTTCTGATATTATAGTGGCATATTTGTGTATTCAAAATAAAGTGTATAATTTCTACTTTTTTTTTTCAATGCGACAAGACTTTTGTCCAAGCAAAATCTGACCTTTCTGTACAAATTAAATTATAAAACTCAATCAATGACACAAAACTCTATTTTGGTATATTTCAAGATAATCTAGAGGGCTTTGCCTTTCATATAAGCCATTTTTGATTCCAATTGATCAACTACAAGTCAGGTTATTATTTGTTGTTCCTACAACTTGGATAAGTGACAAGACTTTTGTCAGGCACTGTATAAGAAAAGTTGTACCGATCACCTTTAAGTAATTTCACTAAATGTTTAAGTTGAAAATTAGAGGGTTTTTTTTTGTTGTTGTTGTTTTATTGACAAATTTTCCAGGGATTTTTGCTCATTTTCCTGAAGGAAAATAATTCTTGAGTTCACTATGAATACAATTTGGCAAATTTGCCAGAAAAAAATATGTTTTAGACATGTCTCATTGCAGTCTGCTTCATCTCTTGTTTTGGAATGTTTTTTTTTTTAGTCACAGGACTTTTGTCGTTGTTTCATCTCCAAAATTTAATTTTTAAACTGTAGACATTCAATAGCATTCATCAGTGTGTGCTGTTTTTCCCATTTAAATTCTTTTCTTTCATGGTCTGTAGGTAACTCAGCGATAAATGGCATTCTGTTATGGAAGATTTAGCCTTTATTTTTCAATGAACATTCAATTAAATACCAAGTGGTGACTTGATTTTTAAATTACTCTCTGTGAGGTAAGGCAATTCTATTGGAATGGAGCAAGTGCTGGAGGATCTTTTTGAACTGTTTGTTTATGTCAGACTAAATTGACAATCTCGGCATTCCGCGAATGTGTCTTCACGTTTATCTAACCTAAAGGTCAGGCGCTGATCTGGATATCATGGTGCTGTTGCTTCTGTTTGAGAGTTAAGCTCAAAGTTGTCCTGTCTTTATCAGTCTCTGTATGTATTTCTGTCTTTTGATTGGATGAATGTGTGTCTTAGGATACTCAGGGTTCTGTCAGTGCTGGTCGGGAATGCACTGACCACCACTCGGCTTTTCCCGACCGGAACTATTTTTTCAAGGATCAGTTAAAATGAGTGCATCCAGCGTCGTATAAAATTGCTAGAAACAATACATAAATGACCCCAAATATGGTCCCCCCTTCTGTTATTGTCAGAATAGCGAACTTTCATTTTCGACCAGCGCCCTGGCATCCAAGCCGCATCCTGGCTAGTTCTCAATCATTTTCCTTTATTGACGCGTTTTCAAATTATCGTAATAATCCATTGGCAATTGAAGACACGGCTTCACTCCATATGTAATCTAACAGCGATGAAATAATGGGCTGAATTCAGCACAGAAACATAATTTACTTAGTAATAGGCCGATGCTTTACGAAAGACAAACTGCTCTGAAACTTCCGCGCTACCTTTTCCGCACCTCAGGCGATTTAACTCGCGCTTCATGATCGTTTAAATTCTTCGTTTAAAAACGGAAAAACTTCCATGCATAGATACTTCAATTCCGCGCGAGAATCTCTAAAATATGCATAACTGAATAATGACTCACCCGCGTTCCAATGAAATATCGCCTCTCACTCTCGGTACAGCGAGGGCTAATATAAAAAGTGGGACTCCGCAATTAAATAAAAAAAAGCGCGAGACTAAAGCCATATACGTGCAAGTTGATAGATATGCAATTTTGAATAACGCTGATTTAAATGTAACAAATAAGCGTCCAGATAAAAGATTGTCGTCTTACCTAAACGGGGAGAACTAGCAGCACCTGAGAGCGTGGAGTGTTCCCAGAGTGAATTTTTTGTTAATTATGAAAATGACTGAGAACAGGTCAGGACGAATAATTGTTTTAAACGGATGTTCTGAGCCCCCCCGATTCCCAGTTCTGGCTCCGCCACTGCCAAATAATGATTGTGATAGTCGTTAATGATACAACATATCATGTAGCCTAATTAACTTACTTATGAATTGTTAAAGGTTTTATGAATTGTTCAGATTTGTTAAGCTTCATTAGAAATGTTTGAAACATAAAATACAGTTGTTAAGTCGTATGCAGGAATTTAATCAAAAGTATTTGGATACAAAATAGAAAAAAAAAGTTTATGAATATGGCATCTATCTCTGGTGACGGAGAGGCAATAATTGCTTTCAAAGTGTTGCAAAAATTTTTCCAGCTCGCGTGCTCAGTGCGCTCACATTACATATCATCACCAATTCTCAGATTAAACCCCTATACCTCTCACTGACAAGATCATTTGTGAGTAATGTGTATTATGCTTCGTAGCTCGTGGAAGGCGGATTGTCAGCTTAGGAGACGGCAGAATTTTCTGTCTAGCACTCCTAGTGTCCTGGGCAGAACCCTGGATACTAATTAAGAGACACTTCCAAGAAATTTGTGCCATATTTGCAAAGTCTTGACTTTTGTCAGGATTAGTGCTGTTGAATCAGCGTAGTGAACTTCTCATTTTTGACCAAGTAAATCTGATGTTGTCGCACGGTGCTGAGGCCAACACGCTGAAGAATGTGCCATGTATCGGATGAAATGTTCGGCCAAGGTCTTGACACACTGATCATTAAAGATCCCGAACCAATTACTGAAAGAGTTGGGTTATTAACCTCATTGCCCTGGTCAGGCCCCTGAACTGGCTGTCAGTATCTGCCAACCTAATCACACACTACCTACCCACCCTATAGTTGATTGGACCTTACATGTACTTATTGCCTGAATCGATTCCCCAGGTTGAATATTCTGTTATGCTCTGTTGATACCTCTTGTTATAAAAAGTCAAAAGTAAAAAAAGAAAATATAATTTTTCTTGAGATTTTTTTTTTCTAGGGGAGCTTATTTGGGAATGCATCCGTGTTATATCCAAATTTCACATAACAAGAAAAATGGAATATAAAAATCCCCATCACTGTGATATGAATATTCAAAATTACAGCTCTGTTTAGTGAGCAGCAGCCAAATCTCTGGTGAGCTTATTAGAGGGATCTCAAGTTTGATATGCCGGAGTACAGCATAATGCAGAAGTGAGCTGACATTAAGTCATGTGAAAAATGCAGGTACAAAGACTAACTTCACTGTAACTTCTGTAGGCTAATCCTTCTGAAATAATTTCATGCATTAAGGGAAATTTATTCCAGCTTTCTTAAATAAACATGCCATCAAGCATGAATAAATAATAAGCACAGTTCATCATGAGATGAATAAGTAATTACTAAAAAAATAACGTCCCTTACATTGACGTGTGGGGCCATAAAGGAGTCCGTGGGAGATTGTTACATAAATGAGCTGAAATGGTCAGGAACACACTTTCCTTATGTGTCTGCTGATGTGCTTGTACCTCATTGTCTGTGTCTGACTATCCCCGGTCTGTCCTCTTTTTCTGGGTTTCGGGGGATTTGTTGAGGTCTGTCTTTTGATATTCCGGAGCCGCTCAGTTGGTGCGTCATGGCTGCTTTTGGCAGAAGGGACCGATGCTTCCGTTTGAACTGGAGTGGAAGGACATTTTGTTAGGATGGATATGATTTTTTTTTTTTTGATGCATCTGCCTCTGCTTGATCTTTACTCCATGCTGAAAACAAAGCAAAAGATTCAGAGATGGAACTATATTTTCTCTTCGTCTTTCTGGTGCGCACATACCTCGCTTTTCTATGTGAACCCTTCTCCTTTGCCTTCCTTTTTTCTTTTTTTTTTTCCACTTGAAGGGTACAATTCAAATTTTGGTCTCGACTTGAGACTTGCTACCTGATGCACATTCAGTAAATAAATGGCGTTTATTCAGTGATGACCTGACCCCTCCCGTTACTTATGTAGTTACTTTTGTGCTCATTTATTTACTTATTGCATTGATTAATGCTGAATGGGTTCTCTTTATTTGGTGCACTGCGCCATATGGAAACCTGAATTACGCCGGGTTGTTAAAATGCTCCAGCGTCGAGTGCACAGCTCGCTGATGATTACTAGTGCCCACCTCCCTTCCGTGAAAGCCATAATGAGCGAGGCCCTCGATTTCCCTTGAGACCCCTCCCACTCTGCCAACTGCTATTGGGCCACAGCTTCCACTGCTCAGCTACACTATTTGGAGACCGCCTTGAAACCTGTTATCCAGGTCTTATTTATACGGGCTTGTTTATCATCAAACAAACAGCATTTTCTATCAACATATTATGTGTTATACTGATGCACATAATCGAATTCTGCATGTTTCACTATTGCATCTGTTGTTTTTCCATCTCATTATTTGTACATTGTTTTCATATGGTCTCATTCATGTCACATTTATGTTATTCTTTCAAGCAAGACTCCTGTGTACTTTTAAAATTTTTCTCATATCCCTATGAATGCATTGTGGAGTGAGGTTAACTGTGGAGTGATAATTGCCAATCTACCTTAAGGGCAAATTCCCATAAGATGTAGACAATTATCCTTTAAGAAGAGACAGCCATAATTTCTTCTGCAAAATATCTGTGAAATTAGTGTTACGCAGGAATGGTATGCACAGTAGATGGGTGAATGTTCTGAGCTGCCTGTTGTAATACGCTGCATTGCTGCCACTCGGTTTCAAAACTTCTGTTACTTGTTAGATTGTCTATGGTAATTGCAGTTACGGATGGAAGAGGGTAAGACAAATGTGTGAATGAAGTCTGTCTGTGTGCACCCTTGTTCACATCCTGACTATAGCTAGCAGTCTAGTTTGGGATCATCTGCAGCAGCATATGTTTTCTTTCGACCATGCACCCATTTTAGTCTGTGCCATCTGTCATGTGTTGCACTCACTGGAAGGCCTCCTCAGTCATGTGTGATGCTCCTGGGTCTCAATGTGTATACACACTCCTGTGCAAATTGCGTGCTTGTTTCCTTTTTTCCCCCCTAACATCCCAGTCCGTGGTATCCGATCGTCTGCTGCAAAGGACCGAAAGTCTGCCGGTTTTCAATCCAACTGATCTCTACACCTGCTGATTATGCTAACTAGTTCCCTCCTCTGTGCTTGAAGGCATGGTAATCAGAAATCGGCTGGGTTGGAATGAAAACTTGCATATTCTCAGCCCTCCACGACACATGTTTGGGACCACTGACCGAATTAACGGTGGCACAGACGGTACTTAGTGCTGTTGCCTCATAGCCAAAAGGTTGTAGGTTCAAATCTGGCCTTGATGGAGTTGGCATGTTCCCACATTGTTTGCATGGGATTTCTTTGGCCATTCCGGTTTCCTCCCACAGCCCAAAGGCGTGCATTTCAGTCTAATCGGGAGCTCTGAATTGCTCATGGGTATGAAAGTGTGTGGGGTCCCTGCAATTGATTGGTTGACTGTACAGTCCAGTATGTGTTCCTACCTCTCGCCCACTGCATGCTGGAATAGGTTTCAGCCCCCTCAACCACAACCGTGAACATGCGGGTGAGATGATAGGTGAACGTTGCCATGGAAGAGCACTATGTATTTATTACTATGTAATGGCGATATATTACTTTATGGGCTGGACCACAGTTTAATGAACATGCAAGAGGGATGTTGGCTATTAATATCGGAGTGTGCAACTCAGTTCTGTCATTTTTCTTCTTATTGACGAACCAAAGGGCCGTGTTCAAAATAATTATAATAACCTTGCATCGTACAGGTAATTGATTTGCTAATGTTGTTGAAAGTAGGAAATAAACTGATACTTTGACTTTTTTCATTTACTTGAGTTTCAGTTACTTTTTAGTCTTATTATTTATTTACTTACTTACTTGCTGACTTTTTTACAGCCAGTTTACAGATCATAAAAGGGCCTTGACTGCTGTCATGACTTGTGTTTCTCTTGTAAAACAACTGAGAAGTTGTCCAGAT
This sequence comes from Gymnothorax javanicus, assembly GCA_029692085.1. Classification (NCBI taxonomy): domain Eukaryota; kingdom Metazoa; phylum Chordata; class Actinopteri; order Anguilliformes; family Muraenidae; genus Gymnothorax; species Gymnothorax javanicus. The sequence goes on from CM056202.1 coordinate 41,441,733, forward strand.
TATTTCTGCAGGTACATTCTAAAGGCCGCAGGTGGCTCGCGGGGACTTCACAAATCAAAATGTAATTTCACATTCCTGATGGCTGTGCGATATTTATATGATGTGCTGTGCATTACCCTTATTCGCACCGAATTGGGCTACTTTTCCAACATTTTCTGTTTTTTTTTTTTAGAGGAAGCAGGTTTGCTTTTATTATGTTGGTAAATGTGATTTATATATTTTGATAGTATTAATGGTGAGTGCGTGTTTTGTTTGGGTCATTCAAGGGTCCCGTTATAAAGTATAGTTTATATGAATGCCTGTAATTGGATGGAATGGATCACATCTGTCCATCCATGATCATACTGCTTATTCCTGGGCTGAGTCCTGGGAGAGCTCGAGCCTATCCCAGCATGCATTGGGTGAGAGGGAAAAGCACACCCTAGACAATCCGACTATCCATCCGTTGAATTTTTATTGCAATTTTTTGCATTTTGGCACTATGACTGTTCTATGGTTTCTTATAATGTTAAGGTTAACTATGCATCTATAAATTGAGATTTTGATTGTGAGTTTTGTTGTATTGCCAGTTAAAATCCAATAAGTGGACCTAATGATCGAGCAAACCTCAAAGAGCTTTACAAAAAAAAAAAAAAGGTACTAATTGCTCCTCAGCATATGCCACACTGCCATTACTATGTACAAACGTTTGTAGTATCCAACCAGAAATCTTAGTAAACTCATGTTTAATGATTTACTCTTTAATTAAGTTGGAATTTGGGATGCCCGATCGACAAACTACAGTATGTACTAACGTGCTGATATGTGACTCATGCCGCCATCTCGGGGAGAGGGCAGGCGCTAACTGCTAATCTTCTGAAATACACACCTGTCATTCGCCAGCTCTTTTCACTCATAGTTAGATGAAGAACGAGGGCGGAGGAAAGCTGAACATGCGCTGCTCAGAAAGCTGCTGGGCTGAATAAGAAGCGTTAGAGGAACGACCTATGCTCGCTCAAACCTGAATCCCTTTGTAGCCTTGACTGCATCCCTCCCATCTCCCTGAACAGCACGAAGCCAATTATGAGCTGCTATCTCAAAACTGTTGGTCTCAGTCGGCACTGACACTGCTGTGTTTGATCCAGGACTGTAATGGTCACCCTTTCACAGCAAGTGCTGCTTGTACCCAGCAAGCCAACCCAGAAGCCCTGCAGAAGACTCCAGCACATCATTAATATTGAGCTTGTCCCCTTTTTACCCCTCAGCCCCGGACTAAGGGGCAGAGGGGCATTGTCGTCATGCACGGCATCCGTCCGTCCATCAGTCCACACTTATATTCCACGCATTAACTCACAAATGCCATCATTTTTGTTGTGAGTGTTTGAGTCGGGTAGCTACAGAAGCCTATCGATTTTGGTGGTGCTCCGGTATCCAATATGGCTGTCAGAGCCGCCATCTTGAATTTGCATTCCGCGCATTAACTAAAAAACGGCATTGCCCATCATCGCCATTTTTGATTTGAGTCTTGGGGCTGGATAGCTACAGAAGCCTATCAATTTTGATGGCGCTCCGGTATCCAATATGGCTATCAGAGCCGCCATCTTGAATTTCCATTCGCATCATCTTGTTGTCCCTCTTCATGAGAAAGTTACAAAGCTCCACAAAACATTTGAACATCAATGAACTGCCTTCATGTCGAAATTCATGTCAAATGGTGGTAAGTATTAAACTCACAGTCACACGTTGATATAGTGCTCACTGGGGCCTGACGGGTACTGCTCGCGTCAGCGCAGCGGTTTCTCTTCTTCCCCAGAAGAGTCCTCCACTCTTATCGGAAAGCCTTCGATTAGAAGCTCGAGCTATGGTGTAGCGAAGTACTTCAACCCCTGCTAGAAAAATATTAACAAGGTTGGGCGAGTAGGCCCATCTACAAGTCTGTTTTCCAGTTGATTCTTATGGCGATTAATGGACCTCAGGTAAGGCTTCTGCTTTTGTATGCATTATTCTCTATGTCCTCAGTTTTAAAATTTTGATTTGGTTTTTTCTGTTATTAACCTTTGATGATGATATAAAGCAGGGGTTCTCAACCTTTTTGAGAATAGGGACCCCTTAGAGGGGATAAAATTTTCCAAGGACCCCCTCATAATAGAAATACAGATTAAACGTATGATTACCAACATTTGCACTCCTAGATGCCATTGGAATGACCTGCATTCTAAAACTTTTCAACCCAAACATTTCATACCTTTCAGAAACGCATTAATTTCAATCATTTAAATACCACTTACATGTTTTAAATAGAGGGTCATTTTATTAAAATCCCATTTTGACTTTCCAAGTGAAAATTAACAGTACCAAGACTGGCTCCTAAAAAAAACCCAGACATTAAAAATGACCAGTCTAAAGCTGGCTTGCAGGTGCTTCAGCTTTAAATAATACATCAGTGATAGGGCGCACTGAACAAATCATAACAAAAGTTACTATAACACTGTTACAGAACACATCACAGTGACTGGCATAGTCCTAAAAAAACCCAGACAATTAAAATGACCAGTCTAAAGCTGGCTTGCAGGTGCTTCAGCTTTAAATGTTAAATCAGTGATAGAACGCACTGAACAAATCATAACAAAAGTTGCTATAACACTGTTGCAGAACACATCACAGTGACTGGCATAGTCCTGAAAAAACCCAGACATTAAAAATGACCAGTCTAAAGCTGGCTTGCAGGTGCTTCAGCTTTAAATAATACATCAGTGATAGAACACACTGAACAAATCCTAAACACTGTTAAAGAACACATCGTAGTGATTATGTCTATAACTACAGAACACCTATTTGTGTGAGGCTGTTTCATGACATTCTTATGTCGATATTCACAATAACTCACATTATGAGCTCCCCTAAATTAATGAGATGCCTGAGCCTGTCACAGTTTTTTTATTCTTGGAGTGATGGATGACAGGCAGACGCGAAGATCATTCTCCACATGCAAACGAGCCCTATACTTAGTCTTCATTGCAGTCGAAGTAGAGAATGATGACTCACAGAGGTAAGTTGTAGGGAAGGGGAGCAATATTCGCATGGCCTCGGCAGTGAGTTCAGGATACTCATGTGAGAGGGAGGGCCAAAAGTCAGCATGACTCACCTGCTGGAATCGGACCTTCAATGTCCTATCGCAGGATAATTCCAACAGCTCCTCTTCTGCCTTACCAGTAAGGCCACTTGCTGCAGCTTGGGCGAAGGGATCCCGCACCCAGTCCCAGGCATCCCTGTTTACGTCGGCAAAATATGGGCTGAAATGCTCGGTTAGTGCAGTGAGGTGAGAGGTTGCTACCTCTCTCACTGTAGCCACAGACAGGTTGTTTGTGCAGAGAAACTCCGTGAGTTGGGGGAACATGTCTGTTATTCTGTCTTGTATCCTTCTTCTCCATAACTCTGTTTTCTTTATGAAGGCAGTGATTCTGTCGCTGACTTCCAGAATAGATGCATAGCCTCCTTGAATTGAGAGATTGAGGCCGTTCAGCAAGTTAAACACATCAGCCAGATATGCCAATTTGGCAACGCACTCCGGTTCGGAAAAAAAAAACTCTGCAATGTCGGGTTTATCCTCTCATAAATGCTGACATTTCTTCGCGTAGCTCAAACACCCGCTGCAAAACTTTACCACGTGAGAGCCACCTCACTTCAGAGTGAAATAGAAGTGTGTCGTGTCCAGCGTCCATCTCCCTACGAAGTCGTCCGAACAAACGTAACTGTAGTGCCCTTGACTTCACAAAATTAATGGCAGCCACAGCTGCGTTTAAAACAGAGTGGAGGTCCGGTGCCATACCTTTGGATGCGAGGGCCTGTCGATGCAGCATACAGTGCGTGGCCATAACCTTCGGATTGACTGCCTTTACCCGCCCCGTAACCCCACTCTTTCGGCCCGTCATTGCCGCCGCACCATCCGTACAAACTGCCACACATTTTCCCCAGCTCAATCCCGCTTCAGTCATGAAAGCATCCAGGAGACTGAATATTTCCTCACCCGTTTTCCTGCCAGCCACCTCCTTACAAAAGAAAAAGTCTTCCAAAATTTTGTCGTCCCATGGATAGCGAACCAAAACAATCGACTGAGCCGCATTGGCAATGTCTGTTGATTCATCCAACTGAATAGAAAATTGCTCGCAGGAACGCAGTCTATCCAGTAGCTGTGACTGAATGTCAGCGGCGAGTTCTTCAATTCTCCTCCTCACTGTATCATTTGAGAGAGGAATAACTAAGTTTATTTGCTGGCTCTGTCCCAAGCAGAACTTCGCACATTTCGACCGCTGCTGGAACTATGAGTTCTTGTGCAATTGTGTGTGGCTTCTTACTTTTAGCAATCCGTTGAGCCACCAAAGAAGAAGCCTTCTGTGCTTTCTCGGAAATGGTGGTCAGGTTCACCATCTGTGTTTTCTGACGGGTGTAGTCCTCACTCTTTCGGTTGAAAAAATCTTTTGTCTTGTCCTAATATTCCGGGTGCATTGTAATCAGATGTCGCTTTAGCTTGGCTGGCTTCATGGCTTCTTTCGCTAGCACCTTGAGACACATGACGTATTTTGGTCCCCCGTCGCTGTTTTCAATAAAACCAAACTCGATATAACTGTCGTTATATTTTCTGAATTTAGCCAATTTAGGCCTAGTGTCACCTGACGATGTAGACGGATTCAAATATTTCTCCATCGCTGCTCGCTAGCTAGCTGGCTCATTAGCCAAATGTCAGCAGGAACAGTTCGTAGCGCTTACCGCTCATACTGAAATTATGTGTTATAAAACTTAATGTGTCACAAACTCAGAGTTTCCATTGGCCCAAAGTTAACGTGGGTGGGAGAACTGGCCACTGCTTATTTTATTGGCGCAAATGGAGCTCATCTGCAGATATGCAGTTTTTAATAAAGGAGCGCAATTTTATCATTTATAGCAAATTATTTCGCGGACCCCCTAACTATGGCTCGCGGACCACTGGGGGTCCGCAGACCCCTCGTTGAGAACCACTGATATAAAGGACAATATTTTCGTTCAGTGTTCATTATCTTTTATTTAGATAACTTCTGATAAAGTGTCTGTGATGCGGGGTTTTCGTCATGCTTGTCGTATATACTGTAGATATATGCACAGTGCCATGAAAAATTATTATCCCTCTTCCTGGTTTCTCCTATTTTTTGCTGAAATGTTGCAGTTAAATCTTTCAGATCATCCAACTAATTTTTGATATGAGACTAAGACAACATGAGTAAACTCAAAATGCAGCTTTTAAATGAGCATCTCACTTATTGACTGTAAAACTTTTACAAAACCTCATGCATGTCAAAAAAAAAATAATTTCCCGCCTAAACCTGATAACTGGTTGTGCCCTCCCTGTTTCTTTTCAGCCATTCTGTGGTGGACTTGCTTTTTTGCTTAGGATCATTGCGCTGCTGCATTACCCAACTGTGCTGTATGTCACAAACTTATTGCCATACACTCTCCCTCGGGATTTTGTGGTAGAGAGTGGGAATCATCATCAATTGTGGCAAGTTGCCCAGGTCGTGAAGCAGCAATGCAGCCCCAGACCATCACACTATCACCATCATATTTGACTGTTGGTATGATATTCTTATAGTGGAATACTGTTTTGACTTTGCACCAAATGTAACGGAACTCTTGTCTTCCAAAAAATTGTATTTTTTTTTTCTCTCATTGGTCCTCAGAATATCCTAATCGTATTGGGGGGTCATCAAGATATTTTTTGACAAATGGGAGACAAGCCTTTTTTTTTCTTTTTTCTTTTTTTCTTTTTTTTTTCAGTGGTTGTCATCTTGCCATTTTTTAATCTTCCTTATTGTGGAGTCATGAACATTGACTTTAACTGAGGCAAATGAGGCCTGCGATTTTTTTAGCTGGAAGTCTGGGTTCTTTTGTGACCTCCTGAACGAGTCATCACTGTGCTTTTGGTTGGCTGACCACAGTTTCAAGTTTTCTTATGGCTCTCACCATGCTGTGCTGGAGTCCCAGAGCCTTTAAATGGCTTTGTAACTCTGTCCTGACTAGTAGATGTCAACTACTTTGTTTCTCATTTGCTCTTGAATTAATTTTGTTTGCAGCATCATGTTCTGCTTTTTCCTACTGCGAATTGCCAGGCGGGTTGTATTTAAGTGATTTTTTTTTTATTCAACGAGTACAGCAGTCACTATGCTTGGGTGTTTCTAGTGAAATTTTGCCCAATTATCAATTAATTTTGTTGAATTGGTCTATTTAGTCACTGAGGGGGCAGTTACTACTTCACATTGGGCCAGGTAGGGTTGGATTGCTTTTTTTTCTAAAATAAATGAAGTCATCATTTAAAACCTGTATTTTTTTTTTTTTTACTCAGGTTATCATTGTTTAATGTTAAAATTGGTTTGATCTGAAACATTTGAGTGCGAATAATACGCAAAAATGGAAGGAATTAAAAGGGAGGCAAATGCTTATTCACAGCATTCTATAGCAGGCTTTGATGTAGCGTCCCTCATGAGAGGTGCAGTGGATGGGCTGGAGCCATAGATGATACAAATATTCAGACTGGTTGCCACGCACTGGCATATTCTCCCGACTATCAGTTTCTCATTTACAGCTCATTTGCATATTAAATTGTTGAACAATTAATACTCTTTCCCTGGCTGATATAAATGGCTTGTGCCATTTCGGACTATGCTGCAACCTGTTGACTTGTCTATTGCGAAAGAGGTAGGTTTGTGAGTAATGGTCTGCATAATGGTCACGTTCTAATTTCTGTGATATAAAAGTTTTGTTGGCTTCTGTTCAAAAGTTATTTGCAGAACTGATTTTTATGTTGGTGTTTATTTGACTCATTTAAAAATGCTTCATTACACTACATCAGGTGGCATTAAGAGCCCCTAATGATTATACATTGTGTGATTAGTGCAGTTTAACAACACAGGCAGTATGGTTTGTAACATGGGTTAAGTTTGGACCAAATTATCTCAGTTACAGCTGAAGTTGGATCCCATTTTTACGCCCTAGCCAAATGCATATAAATTCAAGGTTTTTCTCATAATTCCTCACATTTAATCCTAGTAAATATTCCCTGTTTTAAATCCGTTAGGGTCACTGATTTATTTTAACAATATGAAATTTCAGAATAATTATAGAGAGAATTATTTATTTCCGCTTTTGTTTTTTTCATTACATTCCCAGTGGGTCTTAAGTTTACATATACTGAGTTAATATGTGGTTGCATTGCCTTTAAATTGCATAAACCCAACTTTGAAAAAGTTAGAAATGTATGGAAAATGCACATATAAACAGTAAGCTGTGATTTCTACATATATTTAGATAGTATTTCATTGCAGAGAGATTGAAGACAAGGTATTTCATGATTTGTCTGGTCAACTGCACTTTGTGACTATAACATTCACTCCTGCCTGCAATGCTTTCCAACAAAGAAGGGCAATGGCAATTAGGACCAGTAATGTGGTTTTTAAAAAAAAAGAAGAATTGTGATGTGATTGAAAACAGCAGGTGATTATGATAATGATTCAGTACAAAAGCGGCATCCAGGAATGGCCTAGTTCTTCAGGAGCAAAAATGGGCTGAGGATAATCAATTTTCCCACAAATGCATGAGAAAATCATTCAAAGGTTTAAAAAGATATCTCTCAAAGAAAAATAAGAAGAAATTTAGATATTTCACCCTCTACGGTGCGTAACATAGCTACAAGATTCAGAGAATCTGGAGGATTTCTTTGTGTAAAGGGCAATGCCCCAAGCCTTAGGCTGAATACCCATAAAATCTGATCACTCAGATGGCAATGAATCAAGAATCGTCATTTATCAATAAGTGATTTAACTTCAAGGACTCGGAATTACAGTACTTTGGCACACTATTGTCAAGTACTACAGTATGTAATTGTATCTACAAATGGTAAATTTAAACTTCACTGTGTAAATAGGAAACCTTCTGTGAAGTGTCCAGAAAAATAGTTGATTTGAAGGCATCTGTGCTGGACCATTACACAGCAGAAATGTGCTTTGTGGTCAGACAAATCAACATTTCAATTTTCAAGTATTTTTTGGAAGAAATCCAAATTTGCTCTGGACCAAAGGAAAAGACCATGTAGAATGCTACTACCTTCATTTCCAAAAGCCATTCCCTGCCATAGTATTGGGTCGAGTCAGTGCCCTTGGCAAGGATAACTTGCACTTCTATGAAAGCTGAAAAGTGGACTGTGATTTCAGAGCAACCTATGTTGCCGTCAGGACAACACATTTTCCATCTTATTACAACAAGAGCACACAAAACCACCTCCTGCAGGCATTACAAATGCATGGTTGTGTTAGAAGAGGGTGTTGGGAGCTGGACTGGCCTGCTGCAGTCCCGAATTGTTCTCATTGGGGAATTCATGGCACATTCTGAAACCAAAAATGCGACAACAAAGACCCACTCTGTTGACAATGTTAAGAGGTATTTGCAGGAGAATTGGGACAAATTGCACCAGAAATGTTGAAGCTGTTTGCGCAGAAATGCAGATCACAGACGAAAGCGTCGATGGAACTGCTCAAATTATGCACTCAGTTGCAGTATCCTATCAGTATGTTGTACACCCGAAATGAATATTGAATATTCTTGAGGTAGCGGTGCCTGTAAACAATTGAGAATATGGACATGTTAAGTCCCAACACGGTTTCCCTTGAATTGTACGGATAAAGCTCCTCATTCAAACCTGACATGCAAACAGCCTAACCTATTTGCCAATAGCATCCATCCAGCAGGAGATTGGGGGGAAAAAAAATCATTTTACAATGTAGCAAAATGCTAATTACACAAAAACTGATTGGGCCTTTAGAGAAGTATGTAAACCCTTGTGTAACAGTAATTTTGTTTGCATTCTCTCAACTTTGTGTGTTTCAGTAACGCGGGCACTTTGAAAAAAATGCTACCAAAAGCAACCCAGAAGTGCTCAGGTTACGTTAATGAGATCTAAATGTGATACGGACATAGACACGGGGAGTCATTCCAAATGGAACCGGCCTGGAGGGTTCATTGAGCCTGATAACATTGATTCTATCGAGGAGGAGGAGGTCAATGATAGTCTTTCTCCTTGATGTGTAAGGAGGCGTATTGTTCTGTGGAGTTTGTTACTTATAGCTAGCTGGCTAGTTTTTTTTAATTTTCCGTTTATCACCGTTGCCATGGTTATCATACTGTAGCAGCTGCTTTATCACATTGGTTATTCTCAGTAACCAGTGGCCTTTGCTAGTAATACTGAGTACAGTGGCATTTTGCTTAATGTGGTGATCTGTTGAAGAACTTATACCGCATTCCACAAAATGGAATGCCTTGGTTTTCACTTGTTTAAAATGCGGGCAGCTGAAGGACTTCAGCATGTCCCCTGTCACGTTTGTTGCACCGATCCTGTTTAACAGGGGATAGCATATTTCCTTCTTTTTCCTGAAGATGGAAGATCTGTTTTGTAAAAATAAGGTGTATTTCAGATATTACTGTGTTAAGTGAGTTATACTTGTTCCTTATAGGGTGTGGAAAGCGTTTAAGCTTGTGTTTCACATATGTGCTCTGAGGTGGTAACCGCAAACTTTCCATTGCTGGGTGAACGTTCTGACAGGAAACTAAGCAGTTTTTTTAATGAGTACGTGTGCTGGTTGATGGGGCTGTGTTGAAAAATGGATACATTTCTGAACTGTACAATGGGGGGGGAAAAAAAACTTTTTTAAAGTTTGGGCAGGTTATGATTTTTTATTTATTTATTTATTTTTTTTACAATTTTGTGTTTGTGGCCCTTATTCCGTACTAAAATTATGAAAATAAACAGAAATATGATGGTATTCTAAATGCTTTAAGTGTCTTATTTCATCTAAGCTATTTTCCTCCTCTCTGTGAGCGTAAATCTTGGATTATAAAGCCTTAAATAGGGTAGCGCATACATTTCCAGATTTGGCTTCTTCGCGAAGGGGTTAATCACATGGTATTTTTCGTCCCTGAATATTGTAAGTGTTCTGAAAAGGAATGGCAATTGTCCCAAACTTTTTAAAAATGCAGATAGAAAATGCTTTACAGTGCAAATGGATGGTGATTTGGGCGCTTACTGCAAAAACAACTAAAGATTTTTTTTTAGGCAAAGAAGCAGAATATTCTACCCTAGTAAACTCAATCATATGACCTGAATCTAGTTGAGCATGCATTTTACTTGCTGAAGGCAAAACATCCTGACATCAAAGCATGAACTGAAGGTAGCTGCAGTGAAGGCTAGATGGAGCATCAACAGGAATGAAACGGTGTGTGGTGATGTCTATGGGTTCATTGACTGCATAAGGTTTGCACTGAGTATTAAAAAGGACAATTTAATTATTCATTATGTCAGTTTGTCCAATTACTTTTGAGCCCCTAAAACTGAGGGGGCAGTGGATAAAATGGATGTAATTCATACATGGTTCAGGCAATATTTGGAAAAAAATAAAACGGACTCTTTAATTGAAGTTGAAAGTCTGAATATTTTGATTGTTTCTTTTCAAATCCATTGAGGTGATATGCAAAACTAAATCAATAAAGATTGTGTATCTTCTTAAATATTCGTGGACTTTACTGTTTGTTGCAAGAATGGAAATTGAGATGAGTGTGTCTTTGGGAAAATTGATGAAACTTAACGTGGTCGAACATCTAATACTCGATGTAATACTGGTAAAAGATAATGTACAAATCTCTACCGCACCAGCTTTTTCTGATATGGGGTTGTACTGTACAACTCCGGTCAGACACTTTGGGTAACCTTCCACAAGCTCATCGCAAAACGTTGCTCAAATTTTGTATGATGGGGTGCTATCTAGTATTTGTAAGGTTGCTGTGGCTGGAGTGATTGCCACTTTCTCTGTGATTAAAGGTTGTTTTCTGTAATGGCTATTCATAGGACAATCTTCATACAATAGGATTTTGTAGCTCTTTGTAAAATGTGAATATCCTTGTCCTCATTTGCCTTTGAGAAGAATAAAGACAAAGTAAGTGCACAGAGGTTTTGAATAGCACAAGCTCTTACCTGCAGACCCCAGAATCCCTTTGATGATGGAAAGGATGGCCTTTCCTGCAATAAAGCCTGAGCCCAGCTGCCATGTATACAGAATTTTCCCACCATCATTGTCTGCTGTACAAATACACTTCTGGGGACATGGTGCACAGCCCGGTGTGCAGTGCAGCGAGGTTGTTGCAGCAACTTGTATGCACTGGCTGAGGGGACACCAATTAAAACATCCGATATGTTACAAATTCTTTTCCCTCTTTGCTGCATTGCCGTCGCCAACCCTGGCCATTCTCCTTTGTCATGGAAGGAGTTTTTTTTTTTTTGTCTCTGTAGGTAGTGGCCACCTGCGGAGCCTTCACTTTTCATATGATCAGACTGACGCAGAATATATTCTTATTAGAATGTTGATAGCTCTGTGGAAAAAATATACGACTTCCTGTTCATTGAAGTCCCTATAGCACAGAAGTGCTGATAATTGATGGTGTTCATACGGCGTCATTCTCATGCTGAGCCCGTAGCTTTTGTGAGGAATGTTCAGGGCGGCCGGTTCTTGTGCGCGGATGGTAATAATTCCGCCCTGAAAAGCAGGTGCTTTTAGCTCCCGCCGCAGCCCTCATCTGTACCAGGCTTACATTGTTAAAAAGAAATGAATCACTTGGAAGCAGAGAAAGCTATACTCTCCATTGTGTCTGGGCACCTCATCAAAGGTCTTTTATTAGTCATCTACAAGTTTCATTTTCTGTTGCAGTGGCACACAGAACCACAGTTTTTGTTGCATCCTCCTCAAAACCTGACAGTGCACAGACATGCAGTTGTTTTATTTTACTGGCTTGTTCTTGTTTTGAGCTCCATTCTGATCTACTAACCAATCCTTAGTCACTGTTTGGCGAGTGGGTTGTCAAAGGTTGCTTGTGTGAAGGACCGAAAGGACACTTTTCCTCTGTATTTATACAATTGCTTCTTTTTTATAAGCAAGAAGCATGCATCCACACATCTAGTTTTAATTGGTAGGTTATTATTTTTGTTGGAAGATATGCAGGTGGAATATTTTTCTCTGCCTTTTATAAATCAAAGTGAGGAATAGCTGCAAAACGCTTTTTTTTGTTGTCAAAAATGTATGTTACAGCAGCAGTAACATCGCCCGAATGTGATGTGTGACGCCAGGTTTTCGCTCTTTTTAGGTGCTTGACATTTCGGTGACATCTTAAATGTGCAGAATTTTTTAACAACTTAGAAGGATTATTGAGTGACTGCTTTAAGGCAAACACAAATGTATTGCCATATTTTTGTCATCTCGTAATGTGCGGCAATGTAGTCTTTATTTTTGTACCATAGGACATATCAGACTGAAATCTAACGTTTTTGAATTCCATCAGAACTGAAAAGAAGGGTAATCGTTGAATGGTACAATGGTCAAATAGCTAAAGTGGGCCTATTGTAGCAGATAGATAAATTGTACCTTTTGTACGCTGTCCTTGTTATTCATGGGTTTTTGAATGACATCTTGGCCTTGATTGCGTCATTTTCATCTTTGAATTTCCTCAGCAGGTAGATTGTCGGGCGTCCTTGTCTGTGGGAATGCAGGCAGGAACCGTGGGCACATTTCAGCATTGCCCCTTTTGCACAGAGCTCTGCTAAGGCTACCTCTTGAGAAATCATTATCAGCGATGGTGTCTGGAGCCAGGATGGACTTGTATAACAAGGAATTGCCTGTCATCTTTGCAGTGACAGAAGGATTTGATACAGCACTATGGGTCTGGACCACTTATCCACCTCAGCTCGGCTCTAGAGAGAGATGGTGTCATTAGACGGGGGAGCAGCCCGATTTTCTCCACATCATGGCATCTTCTATGCAACATAAAGTACTTCATGGGGGAAGGTAAAGCAGGCCAGGTGATACTGAATTACTACTGTGCTTTTTGTAGATTCCAGCTGTCAGCCAGGCCAATACTAGGCTGAGTTTCCCTGGTGGCACAGTCGAGTAGTAGAAGGAGCTGAAGAGCATTACATTCAGTGTAGTGCTGGTGGGTTATTGATGCTAAGATTGGTTGCCATTACGACTGACCTTTTAGCCTTCATAGAAGAGTTTATCACCCCGCCCCACCCGAAGGGTGAGGGAAGGGGTATTGTTTTTGGTTCGGTTTGTTTCTGTGTTTGTCTGTTTGTGTGATTGTTTGTTTGTTAACACTCTAGCGGCAAAACTAATGGCCGGATTCAATCCAAATTCGATATAGGGATTGCCACTGACCCAGAATAGATCCCTATTGAATTTCGTACAAGTAGATGAAAGAATGTGCGAGGGGTGGGGTTTGTTGTGCCTGGCACCACTTGTTAGTTGTAATTTCTGCTGTAAAATGGACCCTGATTTGGCAGGATTTTACAGGGTGGCGATGTCATGTAGGTCTAAGCGTGGAATATAGTTGATGGCAATTGTCTCATTGGCTGTTGAGGGTCTCTGTTTGCTGGACCCAATTTTGATAATCTTAACATATCATTGCCACTAACTCCTAATTTCCATATTCTTTAGTGATTTGTTTTTCTTTGTCTGGAAATGCACCATCGTGATGATGAGAGGGCTTTCACTGCGACTGAAAGAAATAAATATTTTCAACTCAGATTTGTTTTTTTTTTTTTTTCATGTTTTAAGGTTCAGTAACTTTGTAAGCTGGTAATGCTCGTCTTTTATTGCGCTGTGGGAGAGCACAACCAAGCATACACACTTCTCCGCTAATGGTGCTTTCCGTTGGGCACCAGCTGAGCAGCTCTTTCTTGGTTCTGGACTGGTACTTTTCATTCACAGATTGCAGAGATGGGCTGTGGTTACCAAATTGACCGGACCATGTCGCGAGCATCGGATTATATGCTCTGTAGGGCTGAAATCCATAATACACACTCTTACGATGGGGTGCGTCAGTTTAGGATTGGATGATGTTCAATTAAACGCTTCTTCAACATTTTTGAAACATTAATGTTTGACACGATCTGTCCTCCATATTAGATTGGAGTATTCCCCTGGACCTCTGAAACACATTGTGGTTTTATTTGTCAGTACACATACAATTTTGTGCTCAACATCTTCAGACCAAGATCTTTTAATGCGATATACGCGAAATTGCTACACTCAGAGGCAATGAAAACGCAACACCAGTTTGGATTCAAATAATTTTGTGACTCAAATTTATTTTCTTATTTTAACAATTCAAATATGTTGGGTGGGTTGACTTTGAATTAAATGTGTTAATGGGCCGATTTGGACAATAATAAAGAGATGCATTAAACATAACGAGCACAAGCTGAAAATGAAAAATCACAACAAGACTGAACGGAACACACATTTAAAAATGAACTCAAAAGAACAGTCAGTATTGGGTGTGACCCCCACGAACATCCACACAGGCAGTACAACGTCTCCTCATGGACCTGACTAAGCGTCTTAGGTTGTCTTGGGGAAGTTGTCGCCACTCTGCCTGTAGTGCATTCTGGAGTTGCTGCCTGGTTTGAGGTCTGGGTACTCTTGATTAAAGAGCTCATCCCAGTTGGACGTACTACACCCAAAACGTACTGAAGCTGGACGTACTTCACCCAAAACGTACTGAAGCTGGACGTACTACACCCAAAACGTACTGAAGCTGGACGTACTTCACCCAAAAAACGCGTGCTGAAGCTGGACGTGCTTCACCCAAAACGTACTGATGCTGGACGTACTTCACCCAAAAACGCGTTGAAGCTGGACGTACTACACCCAAAACGTGCTGAAGCTGGACGCGTTTCACCCAAAACGCGTACTGAAGCTGGACGTACTACACCCAAAACGTACTGAAGCTGGACGTACTACACCCAAAACGTACTGAAGCTGGACGTACTTCACCCAAAACGTACTGAAGCTGGACGTACTACACCCAAAACGTACTGAAGCTGGACGTACTACACCCAAAACGTACTGAAGCTGGACGTACTTCACCCAAAACGTACTGAAGCTGGACGTACTACACCCAAAACGTACTGAAGCTGGACGTACTACACCCAAAACGTACTGATGCTGGACGTACTACACCCAAAACGTACTGAAGCTGGACGTACTTCACCCAAAACGTACTGAAGCTGGACGTACTTCACCCAAAACGTACTGATGCTGGACGTACTACACCCAAAACGTACTGAAGCTGGACGTACTTCACCCAAAAACCGTACTGATGCTGGACGTGCTTCACCCAAAACGTACTGAAGCTGGACGTACTACACCCAAAACGTACTGAAGCTGGACGTACTTCACCCAAAACGTACTGAAGCTGGACGTACTACACCCAAAACGTACTGAAGCTGGACGTACTACACCCAAAACGTACTGAAGCTGGACGTACTTCACCCAAAACGTACTGAAGCTGGACGTACTACACCCAAAACGTACTGAAGCTGGACATACTACACCCAAAACGTACTGATGCTGGGCGTACTACACCCAAAACGTGCTGAAGCTGGGCGTACTTCACCCAAAAGCGTACTGAAGCTGGGCGTACTTCACCCAAAACGTACTGATGCTGGACGTACTACACCCAAAACGCATACTGATGCTGGACGTACTTCACCCAAAAACGTACTGAAGCTGGACATACTTCACCCAAAACGTACTGAAGCTGGACGTACTTCACCCAAAACGTACTGAAGCTGGACGTACTTCACCCAAAACGTACTGAAGCTGGACGTACTACACCCAAAACGTACTGAAGCTGGACGTACTTCACCCAAAACGTACTGATGCTGGACGTACTACACCCAAAACGTACTGATGCTGGACGTACTTCACCCAAAATGCTGGACGTGCTACACCCAAAACGTGCTGAAGCTGGACGTTCACCCAAAACGCGTACTGATGCTGGACGATTTAAAAAACGCGTACTGAAGCTGGACGTACTACACCCAAAAACGGTGAGCCACTTGCCGGGCACTTACTCCCACCTCTAGCATACCCAGGGCCCTGTTCCGTTGTTCAGTTGACAGGCGTGGCATTATGACACTTAAAAATGTTTTTTGTGTGGCTTTTAGCATGCCTTTATATAGGGAAGACAACCCCTCCTTCATTTCAACCACTGTACTTGCCCAACTCCTAATCCCATATGCTGTACTCAATATGGATTGATGAGAGTCCAACTCACGCTGTTGAGTTACATGATGATCATTCATGTGTAATGAGGTACACATTGTGACCCCAATGGTCACTTAAGAACTCAAATTGGACTACTCAGGTCCTGAGCAAAAATAAACCAAAATTTAGAGTGTTGCGCTTTTTGAGTATACATTAACAGATGTGGCCGCAGGAAGGCAATTAATTTTGTGGATGTGGCACTCCATTGCTAATATGAGCTCTAACTTTAAAGTGCAATGTCTAATCATCACCAAACAGGAGAATACTCATAAACAGTCCATAATAATCAAGCCTGCCAAATTTGGAGCAAAACTGTCCGCAGGTGGTGATATAGCAAACAAATAGTCATAACTCTAAAACAAATAGCCCAATCAACTTAAGATTCTGCATGCTTTATGTTAGTCAAGGGTCCTATGGATGTCCATTAGTGCTGGGTCGTTTCACAAACAAGATGGCTGCTGTCAACCAGTCACATATCACCATACCTTCTGCGCTCTGATTAATCATGTATCTTCATGAAACTTTACAAGATAATTTAACATGTGTTAAAGTCCAATCACTCACGTGCTGGAGTACTGTCTTTTGCCTCTTTATAAATTTTTCAAATTCCAAATTTTGCAGAAACCTGGGGGATTAGCCATCTCCTGATGGCTCTTAGGACATATATGTAGTGGAAAATGTTTTATAGACAATGTTTTCCTTTTGTATTACTTATTTTTTTGAAAGATACAAGCATCTTTTAATAATGATTTAAGCCTTTCTGATTGTTTTAATAATGATGAAGACAATGTTTTATGTCCAGAAAGTATTGAAAATATTCTATCTCTGCGAAATTTTATTATTGGTGTGTGCCTAATATCCAAATGCCTCTGCAGTATTAGCCATTCAGCAGCAGTTATGTCAGGACATCAAACTTGTTTTGACCTGTAACTTTAAGTAACATTTGACAGTCTGTGTTGCTGATTCTGTTGAGTGATTTTTTTTTTTAATAGATTAGAGTGATTCTTAAATGCAAATGGAGTGCTCCAGGATGGCCTCTGTGCTGGGAGCAGGCCTCTCAATCATTCTGTCAGTGATTCACTGCCTATATCAGTTTGCCGAATGACAGCAAGCATATATCAGTGTAGGATGAGTGAGGATTGTCACAAGCACCTGAATGCGTGTACGCGGAAGTATTTTACATACTTTGAATTTACATATTGAGTAAATCAAAGGCAGAACTTTCAGTATGCCACCAGTCCTCAGTTGGCCTCACCTACTTTTGAATTGAACAATAAATTCCCCACAAACGGTTGGCTGTTGGGGTACAGTGCATCATGTGGTATGCTGGACCGGTGTGACCATTTATTTAAGAATGGAAAGCTGTCAAGGTTGACCCAGTTGGAGTGTATGAGTGCAGAGAGATTTTTTCACCTTGTTAGTAGAGATGATAGTGTTGGATTTCTGACCAATTTGTCGCAGCGTAATCTTGTTTGTCTTCTTAAATAAAGAGGAATGCTGTTAAAAATGGCCTTAAAGAATGTAGGACAATGTGACTCTCTCCATGAGTTTCTTTTGAATTTAAATATTGTGCTTTATCACTGGTTTAGATACGGGCATAAGCATGTTTGGAACTCTGTTCACCATCTGAAAAAGACAGAAGTACAGTCATAAAAAAAAAAGTATTCCGTCACCCTTCAGGCATAAAATATCAGGGTAATATAAAGGACAAGGTCGACCATGAGGAGACTGAATGTTTCCCCTTTGGCAAAGCAAATTCAGCGGACAGCTTCTTCAGCGATAGCCTCTCATTTATGCAGTTCGCTTTCCTGCGAACACAAGGAACTGTGCCAGACAGCCTTTCAATTCACTGATAAGGCCAATGCATATCAGTGGTGTCACAGTCCCATTTTTTTGTGGGTTAATTTGTCATATGTTTCATTTTCTTTTTGTTACTCATCTTCTGTTCAAAATGCCATCCACAACTCATACTTTTTAGGAGAATTTGAACTAGGTATTCAAACCAAAAGGGCTGAAACCATATTGTATTTGTGCTGTTTTTTTTTCTTCTTCTTTTTACTACAACAACAACAACAAGTACTACTACTACTTCTACTACTACTACTACTACTACTACTACTACTACTACTTCTACTACTTCTACTTCTACTACTACTACTACTTCTACTACTACTACTACTATTACTACTATTACTTCTACTATTACGATTACTATTTATTGCTGCTTCAAGCCAGAGGGATTGGAACCCTATTGTTTTTTCAGATGTTTTTCTTCTGATATATTTGCAACAATTTCCACTAGGAGTTGAATGGTGGACACATGAGATTTTGCCCATTGATTGGAAATTGCGTGGTTGCCCTGTTCAAGACATGACCAAATTGGCTTGACGGGGGTGCTATAGCAAACACATTTTGGCTCATAACTCCAGAATTGTGTGGCCTAAAAATGGATTTTTAGAAATTAGTTTGATTCCTTGGCTCATTTTGAATAAAATGTCGGTCAAATTCCAGGATATGTTCATATAAGTGCCTGAAAAATGCCCTCTAAGTTTCATTCAGATTGATCACTAGGGAGGGGTAACAAATGGTGTTGAGTAACTCAAATCGGATTGTCAATTTGAAATTGTCCAATCATTTCAAATTTTGCGGGATATGTACGTATCAACGTAGAACCACTTGCGTAAAAGTATTTTGAAATTGCTCAATGGGGGAGCGTCACTAGTTTCAAACATGCATTAGCCTGGCACAAATACGGCCATAAATCAATGTAAGTTTTTCTAAACATCACCAAACCTGGTGGATATTTCTAGTTAAGCTCTTAAAACATGTTTCCAATATGTTTGGACCAATATGGTCCAATAGGGGGTAATAGCGCTGCCAAACAAGGGCATGGGCAGATTTTGCTATGAATCGATGGACATATTTTATCCTGGAAAATGCAGAAAAGGAAAATCTCACTGTCTTTTTCTGCATGTAGACCATATTGGACCTGCCCCAGAATGAAAATTTTCAACTTCTAATGGTCAGTATTGGCTTGGATCTCGTAATCGCCACTTGTGGCTATGATTTATTCAGTCATTTTACTTACTCTACCTTGCCTAAGGCATATAGATTGAATTGAGGATTTTTGCTAAATCTGGCAATTTTACATCGATTATAATGCATATGTTTATTTTATCCTCACTGTCACTATCAAGCAAAGAGGTAAGTCCCAAGCAATGTTTTTGGGTTTGATTTAAATTGAGATCAACAACTACAATACCAAGGGTTTCTTGCACTGCAGTGTGTTTAGCATTGAGATGATGTGCTATAGGCATACTCATAGGACTACTAACTTTTATAGCATGTAATGCCTTGGTGAACACGGGGACATAAAAAGGGTAATAAACTTGCAGGAGCTGAGTTTTAAATATCGATTGGCTTTGCAGGCCCGATTATCCTTTTTTGTTTTTTTAAACCTGAATGAGGCGTTACTCAGCCACACGCTTTTGATTCTTGTTTCTTTGCACAAATCATGATTCAGAAATCCCCGTAAAGATGTGGGTTTTTTGTTCTGTGCTTTACATTTTGAAAAAAAATTATCACTTTGCAATTCGTAGTGGGAATAAAATTGTAACTGCTTTAGTGTTGATAAAACCTATTGGACATTGACCTTTTGATGATGGTTGTAGGTGTCAGTCCCCATGATCTGAAACCAAAGCGTGAATTGTATGCAATATCATCTGCTTAATGTTAATGACCAGCACGATGTGATGGGCTGCCATTTGCCGTACTGTTCAGAAGGCATTGCCTACTGTTAAATTTTTCATATGAGGCTAATGCCATCTGACTTCCAGGCCATACGCCGCTGCAATTATTTCTATAGATCTATCATCATCAAAGGATTTTACTTCCTATTTGTGTCTGTTTAATTTTTGCTTATATTATTTGTTCATGCGTGGGTTAGCTGACTTTGTCTAAGGCGTGGTTCGGCGGTAAAGCCATTTTCTGGCCCACTTTCCTGTATTGGCTCTAAGGCACCACTACATTCCTTAATGCACTCCCAGTGAGCCGTGCTTTATGGCTTAATTAAATATCAGACAACACTCACTCTGTCGTCTCTAACCTCTGGCAAGATCCTCTCCGATGTATGTTAGCAATAATGAGATGAACATTGAAGCAAAAGTAACAAGCCTGTGCCGACTGCTGTCATTGGTAAATAAGCTTCAAGTTCATTTGGGCTCATTAATTGTAAATATTCTGCTTGAGGGTATCTATCTCATTGAAATCGCTACTGCTATTGTGACGGACATGGAAAGAACTAAAGCACTTCTCTCATAGTATCCTTAGGAGATAAACCTGGCAGGTAAGATGTTTTTGTATCCTTATTCACACAGTTTCATCTCCGGAACTAAAGAACGTTATCTCCGCATGTGTGGGAGTGCTTTGTATGTTTGTGGCAATTGCAGTAAATGCTTCAGAAGTACGGTTGATGCTATTAAAATTGAACCCACTCTTTCCACTTACTATAACACTAGAAGGTTCTGTCTTTGGCCTATATCCCAGGCCTATATCTATATGTCAAATAAATTCTTCCTCAGGTGTGAAATAATACTCTCTTCCTTTCTCAATCTATCTTTCTTTTGCCACCTCTCTCTCTCTATCGTAGGAAGTATTGTTAAAAGATCAGCTTTATAAGAGCAACTCATGAGTTTCTCGAAGACATCTCACAGGGTTTGCATGGGGAATGCTTTTGCTTGCACAATTGCTGGCTGCTGTGAATTTTAATTACCTGGTGTTTTTTGTGAACTCATGAGATTTGTGAGCACGAGGCCATGCCGGCACTCTCTGGGGGGATACCTGTGCCTCCAGGTCAGTAGGCCACCATTACGGCTCCTGCCTCCATCCCCTCAAGATTATATAAATAAAGCCGCTTCGAATGGTAAGGAGAGATTTTCACCAAGGATGGCACAATTAAGTACTTCTAATTACAAATAATAAATAAATAAATATATGTAGAAGGCTCAACAGGCTTTGTGACAATAGAACTGAATTTTGTCTTCCTCCATATTTATAACTCCTTTGATATTCTGGTGGACAGATATCTGGCGGATCCTGATGGTGTCTCCTCATGGCCCCATTTCCTCTGCAGGCTGCAATGGTTGACTTTCAGTGTGGCTTTTCCCCACACAATATCACTGATATTTGAACCATTCCACCATCAACTGGATTCGGCACTCTGTCCTTCCTTTAAGGCCTTTTCTTCCTCCTCGGAATCCATATTGGAAATGAACATTCATCCACCAGCCCTGCAGGCCGTTTTGACACTATAGATTCTGCTGTATGGCAGATTGTGATTTTGTACATTAGCATGGCTGGCCGTACTTGGCACGTTTGTGCCTTTGCGCCACTGAATATTGATGACTGTAAACATCATTTTGGCTCTCAGGCCTCCCAGTATCTGCTGTTGTGTGGTCACGTAGGGCACTGCTGCTTTATTACGCCTTAAAAATGCCAGCTGGGTGAAGGGTGAGGGCCAAGTGAATACTTTTCCTGGAAGCAATGTCCTGCATTGTCCTTATTCGCTAAGGTATGTACGGGAACAGGTGAGTTTATATTCACAAGTCTCTCTGTGTATGTCCGGAGGGGGGTTCGGCATAGATAATGCGGGGTTACAGTGTACATGGCGACACAACTCGCTGACTACTATAAAAAAAAAAATGAAAGATAAATGTGAGATATCTAACTGGGCTCCAAAAAATAAAAGGGTTCACCCTAAAACCCCAGAAGGGAAGTGCACTATTGTGTGGCTGTGATGAAGAACAATGAGTCCTGGCTCTCCTTTGGGTCGGTCCGGATCCATGCGGAGTTGTTATCCTTTTTTCTCGGGCGTCTGTAAAAAATTGCATTCAATCTAAATGGTGGTACTGACCAAGAAGCCCTTGCTTTTGTTCTAGCATAAATGATTGATCTCTGACCAAGGGCTGTAGAAATAATATTGAGTCTACCTTTAGGTGCTCTCCACAGTGTAAATAAAGCCATAAAACATCCATTGTGAATTATGTTGAAAGTTGTCAGGATATAAATTCTGTTCTCATATAGTAAGGAGCACATCCATCAGTACAGGCGCTACACATTCATCAGTATTGAAAGCAGGTGTGAGGGCATTTTGACAATTGCACTGCAAAGGGCAGCCTGAACAGTCTTTTTTGAAAACCATGAACATCCATTCTGCTCCAGTAGCATACCGTCCTCGATACCATTCCTCATGTTTTAACTTGCCTATACTGCCCTTATGATTCAGGGAGCCTGTTCTGCTCTTTTCTCAGAGCTGAATGCAATGACTCGGAAGATAAAACCTCAACTGTGTATATAATCTCGGTCTTTCAGAACATGGCTATGCTACGCACTGGGAACTAGAGTTTCAATCACTCTGGCTTATTTTATAGGAAGTTGAAATTCTAATTGATTGATATTTGGGAAGGGAAATGGCATGGAACCAAATGTAGCTGAAGTGATTGATGTCCAGGGCAACTCTTTGTAACCTTAATCTATGTCTATGCCTTGTCTCCAAGACACACCAACATGGTTTCTCCAATGCTTCTCAATGCCGTCTGTACTCCACAATGCCCCCCAAAACTGTCCTCATTCCCCAATCCTCCATAACGCTCCCTGTCATCTTGAAGGCTGTAATCCCTATCTTCCTGCTGTTTTTGCTCTTCTTCTCTCTTTGTTCACTCTTCCTGCTACCTATCTCACGCCAGTCTCCACTCAGTCCACCCATTGACTGGAGTCCACCTCATAACCGGTGTGAAATCCCACCATTACCCCCTGTTTTTGTCACTTGTCGTTATGACGCAGATGGCTTCCCGCTTCCACTTTCTGTCCTCTCATTAGTTTCTGATGGTTCGTTTTCCATGGGCCGAATTCAATCCTTCTGCGGGGCTTCTAGCCGGATGCTCTGCGCTTTTCCAGCAATCGTTGCCATTCGCTCCTGGCATAAGGTCAGCACCCCTCTTTAAATATGTATAGCTAGCTCATCTAACAGCCTGTGATGGAACACTTGGTAACTTGTATTTTCCGTCGAGCCTTCTTTGGGAAGGCCAGCGAGGCACTATCTGTGTAAACAGATAAAATTTCTATCAAGGCCTAGGCTTGGGGTTTGCACGGTGCTGATGTTTTGCTCAAATTATTAGTAAAGCAATATATTTGTAAAATACTAGGGATGTCACTTGAATTTCAAATACATCTCCTATTTGTCAAATTATTTAATATAAGAAGCTGGACATCAAGCCTCGTTATTCTAAAGTGATGTTAACCAATTACCAAGTTACACATCTTGGCATGGTCTTTTCAAGTGCAGTTTTAATTCAAACGAGCACTTAAGAAACTACTTCCTTGCAGGTTTTGCCAACAAAGAGCCTGTGAAACTGCATTTATCCTGACCCCATCTGGCACTGTTTATTGCTGCCTGTGCCCAGTATGAAACGCACAGCTGTACAGGCCAGGGCTACACCATAGGGCAATGATATTCATTCATTCACTGATTAGTGTGTGTGTGTGTGTGTGTGTGTGTGCGTGCATGCACGGGTGTGTTAATGTGTGCAGGCACCATAGTCGTCTTTGTGCGGGTGTGTGTGTGTTTGTGTTATAGTGTATGTGTTTGTGGGTCTTTTGCTTTTATGCTTTTGAGAGTAGGCATAAGTGAGTGTGTAAGAGGGGTCTCTCTGCTTGTGCCTGTGCAAGCTCTCGTGTTCACGTATGGCCTGTGTCATGTGATCATCAGCTTGTACTTGGTCTCGTTGTAGGGTGTTTGTGAGATCGAGACGAGCTGCTGATGGGTTGTTTCTCGTACAGTAAGTTTGGGGGCTGCGCACTCGCTCAGGGCCGAGTGTGCTTGATAATAAACACAGTCAGAACAGCACTGAGGACCACAGCGAGAGGCAGCGAGTGTGAGGAGGACCTTTAGTGCGGCACCACCCGGTATCAGGCCTGCTCTGCGTCTGCAGTCCTGCCTGAGGGGGTGCGGCTAATGGAGGCCCGGGGTTGACATTTAAGAGAGGGAAGGGAGCGGGATAATGGCCTCCTCCATAATGCACTGATTGGAGAACAGCCTCTCACTCCTGTGCTGTTTCATTCTTCCCGTTACAGATGCCAAGGAGATTGTTTTAAAGGCACAGATCCTCGCGGGAGGGCGAGGGAAGGGAGTGTTCGACAGCGGCCTTAAAGGAGGTGTGCACTTAACAAAAGAGTGAGTATTGCCTGTGCTGTTACGACCTCCGTTTCCACTCGTATTCGTGCTAAAAGACAAGGTGAATATAGAGATTACTTACATCGGGTAAAGTAGTTCCAGTTTTCTCGGAAAGGAACAAGGCATTGTTTCTGTTGTAATTGAGGGTGACCAAAAATATACTTCTGTAATGTGACTATTTTGATTGAATTTTCAGGTTAATCTAAGTAAACATTCTATCGGCGAACTTTTCACTCAAATTTAATTCATCGTTTCCAGGAAGCCTTCAGACAGCCATTGTTGACTGTTCCATTATTTATACATCTCAGACTCTGCGACATTGTTTAGCGAGCCACTTCATTTGTGAGCCTCTATGCTCCTTTCTACCTGTTGTTTGAAGATATAAATATTTGACAGACAGCCAGATACAATGCCGTGAAAAGGTATTTGCCCCCTTCCTGATTTCTTGTTTTTTTGCCTATTTGTCACACTTAAATGTTTTAGATCATCAAACAAATTTTAATATTAGACAAAGACAACCAGAGTAAATACAAAGTGCAGTTTTTAAATGATGAATAATTTATTAAGGGGAAAAAGCTATCCAAACCCACCTGGCCCTATGTGAAAAAGTAATTGCCCCCTAAATCCTAAAAACTGGTTATGCCACCCTCGGCGACAACAACTGCAATCAAACATTTGCGATAACTGGCAAGGAGTCTTTCACATCGCTGTGGAAGAATTTTAGCCCACTCCTTTTTGCAGAATGGTTTTAATTTGGCCACATTGGAGGGTTTTTGAGCATGAACGGCCTGTTAAAGGTCATGCCACAGCATCTCAAGCGGATTTAAGTCTAGGCCACTCCAAAACCTTCAGTTTGTTTTTTTTAAGCCATTCAGAGGTGGACTTGCTAGTGTGTTTCGGATCATTGTCCTGCTGCATAACCCAAGTGCGCTTGAGCTTGAGGTCATGAACTGATGGTTGGACATTCTCCTTCAGGATTTTCCGGTAGAGAGCAGAATTCATGGTTCCATCAATTACTACCTGTCCTCCAGGTCCTGAAGCAGCAAAGCAGCCCCCAACCATTGCACTACCATCACCATGGTTGACTTTTGGTCTTTTGATGTTCTTTTAATGAAACGCTGTGTTAGTTTTACGGCAGATGTAATGGTACGCGCACTTTCCATTAAGTTCAACTTTTGTCTCGTCAGTCCACAGAATATTTTTCCAAAAGTCTTGGGGATCATCAAGATGTTTTTTTGGCAAATGTAAGACAAGGCTTTGTGTTCTTTTTGGTCAGCAATGGTTTTCACCTTGGAACTTTCCCATGTATGCCATTTTTGCCCAGTCTCTTTTTTTATTGTTGAATCATGAACACTGACTTAAATTGAGGCAAGTGAGGCCTGCAGTTCTGTTGATGTTGCTCTGGGCTCTTTTGTCACCTCCTGGATGAGTTGTCGATGCACTCTTGGAGTAATTTTGGTAGGCCGGCCTCTCCTGGGAAGGTTCATCACTGTTCCAAGTTTTCTCCATTTGTGGATAATGGCTCTCACTATGGTTCGCTGGAGTCCCAAAGCCTTAGAAATGGCTTTGTAACCCTTTCCAGACTGACAGATATCAATTACTCTGTCATCTGTTCTTGAATTTCTTAAGATCGCGGCATGACCTGTTGCTTTTTGAGATCTTTTAACGTACTTCACTTTGTGAAACAGGTTGTATTGAAGTGATTTCTTGATTCAACAGGTCTGGCAGTAATCAGGCCTGGGTGTGGCTAATGAAATTGCACTCAAAAAAATGTGGTTAATCACAGTTAATTCATGATTTAAGAAGGGGGGGCACTTACTTTTTCACAGAGGGCCAGGAAGGTTTGGATAGCTTTTTCCCCTTAATAAAGGAAATCATCATTTAAAAACTGCATTGTGTATTTACTTGGGTTATCTTTGTCTTTTATTAAAATTTGTTTGATGATCTGAAACATTTAAGTGTAAAAAATATGGAAAAAAGTAAGAAATCAGGAAGGGGGCAAATACTTTTTCACGGCACTGTACCTCGTATGATATTATTTTGTCCTTACGTTTCACAAATCCCACTTTATAACTGAAACAATTGTTCAATTGATGAACAGATCAGAATTACATCACGTAAATGCTGACCCATAATATCACTTGGCACGAGCAACATCTGAGGATAAGACTTGTTTTATGAAGCAGGTGGTGGTCACCAGGCTTGGATCATGGAAGGCCGTACAACAGCATTTGTTTTCACCAAAATGTTACAACTTTTGAAGCAATAATTTGATTATTTACTGCGCTTTTTGCGGTTTTCCAGGGCCGTGCCAATTTTTTTTTTTGTGCCACCATGAAGTTATAATTTTTTTAATTATTGTTTTTTTTTTTAACCATTTGGGTTGTGAAATAATATAAGAAATCATTAACGTTCCTCTAGAGTTTAGGATTATACATTGCAAAATGTGTGTCGTCTTGGTAAATATCTTGATAAAATTCTGTCTTTGTCATTGCCCATCACCTAAATGATCTATTGAGTAGCATTGGGTGTTTGTAAATCTCCATCACTTTGTTTTATGTCTGCAGCCCTGCTGTGGTTGGAGACCTGGCCAGTAAAATGCTGGGATATAACCTGACCACCAAGCAGACACCAAAGGAAGGAGTGAAAGTCAAAACAGTTAAGTGGAGAAATATTGTTAACAAAGTGGTGCCTCTCTGTTGATTAGAGATTTTCTTTTTTTTTTTTTTTTTAAGCATGCTCGAACACAACACGTACTGGCATCTCGGGAGAGCGCAGAGAGTTTGCATGTTTGCTTCGAAATTGGCGACTGTCAGCCGCAATGTTTTTCTCGGAATAACAGTCCTAACATGCACAGAACGAGGGCGGAGGAACCGCGAACGTGCTTGTTCAACAAGTAACCCATTGGCACCCACCTGGCCAATAGGAGGCGCTTGGGCAGCAATCCGTGCCAACTCAAATCGTCTGTATCAGCTCCCATATCCCTGAGGAGCGCGAAGCCAATTATGCTCTGCACTGGCGAAGCTGACAAATCGGAGACAGTGGTGGTCAGTCTCGCACCGCAAGCGGCTCCTTTACGGAGTGAGCCTGCCCAGCAGCCCCCTCATGGTCGTTTCATGCAAATGAATTACACTTCTTCTAATATTATGATTTGCTAGGCTCCTTATGGGGGCGTAATTTTTATTTTCAGTAGAAGACTGTGCTGGTGTCCTGTGGTTTGTGGTCTGCAGTCGCTTTCTCTCTCCTCTTTAGCATGGTGTTATATTGTAAAAAGTAATGCGTGCGGGTCAGACTCACGGTGCATATTAGTGCTGGCATGCCAGCCTTACCTCGTGGCACTAACAAGCGAGGATATCATTTTATCCCCGCGCTCTGCACAATGCAGGGAGAAACGCATTTAGAGGTAATGAAGCCATCCTGCCCAGTAGCATGTTTTTTTTTTTTTTCTCATTTCCCATTTTCTTCCGTGAGGTTCGGCCCAGAGCTCCCCATTACTGCCTGCCTGTGTCCCTGGCAACCTCCCTTCACACACGTGTGTGTGTGATGCACACACACTCGCACATACTCACTCTCACTCACTCACTCTCACACACACAACACACACATGCTCTCTCTCTCTCTCTCTCTCTCTCTAACGCACACACACACATTCACATGCACTCACTCTCACTCTCACACATACGCACACACACACACACACACACACACACGGATACACACACACTCACATACACGCATACACACAAGCGCGCTCTCACACACTGTTTGTCAGGCGCGCGCGTGTGCACACACACTCACACATGCACTCACACACGCACGCACACGCACACACACACACACACACACACACACACACACACCCACCTGCTTCTTTCACATTTTAATGTTGCCCAATAGTTGTGCCACAGAACCCAATGGAGACCATCCATATCTCTCTTTAATGGTTAAGGGAAACAAGTTCTCCAAATGCGAAATTTCAGTCATGCTAGAAGGACGGTAATAAAAGGATGTTAATAAAAAGTTAAAAGTTAATGAAGGCGGCCGGGACACTGCCGTACGACGCAGTGCAGCAAACGGTGCCTTTGTGTTCGTGTTTTGCGCACATTTCCACGGTCGGCTCTCCGTTATAATGCTCGGTGGGCACGCTTGTTCCTCATCACAGAGATACATGGTCGATTTGTGAATTCTCCATGAATTAAATCGATTATCTTGTGTACGTTATCATCGTAAACAATTTCGAGTGGAAGTGGCTTATGCCACGTTTGTTTTCTTCCCTTATGGGTTGGGTGCAGATTAGCGTAATGAACAAAGCCCCGGCAACAGCGATGTACAACCCAGTATTGAATATCTAATGCCTTAAATGGCTGTAATTATATTGTCGGGGTCTGACTCCCCGAATGAAACCACAGGCGAGCTGTCACGCGGCTATTGTAGGAATCCGTTAATGTGCTTCTCATGTGCTTCAATGGATGGTGTCTCCTGCTTTATTCGCTTTACAATGCAGCAATCCTCTCCAGACATCACGCCCGTTTCTGCTGCCAGCTGAGCACGCTCACAAAGAGAGAGCGAGCGAGCGCGCACATCCGCGCTGGAGATAAAGGCGGCTGTTCATTTCCATTTAGTGTTCATTTGTGAGGAATTAAACACGAGTGCCCGACGCAGCCAAATGCACTGTGTCCAATTAGGCTGCCGAGGCACTGATAAAACAAGGGCTCCTTCTCTCTCACAGTGTCTCACTCCATCTCTCTCTCTCTCTCTCTCTCTCTCTCTCACCCTCTCATTCCCTCTCCCCCCCTTCCTTATTATCTGCTCTCTGCTCTGTTCTGTCGCCTCTGCAGCGAGTTTTTAGGTGTGAGCAGGAAGTGGGGCGTGCCGTAGGCCGTGAAATCTGTAGATGTGATTTTCTCTCTATTATTTAGGTGATGGTGGCAGAGGCCCTAGACATCACCCGGGAGACATATTTTGCCATCCTGATGGACAGGGCCTGCAACGGGCCCGTCATGGTCGGCAGTCCCCAGGGCGGGATGGACATCGAGGAGGTGGCCGCCCAGTCTCCGGAGCTCATTTTCAAGGTGTTGTTTGGCAGAAAGCATCGCCGACTCCCTGCTGATTCTGGCCAGACATGTTAACAACTGTCCACATGTTTCGGTTTTTGCCCTTTCACCTGCGACTCCATGCCCTTGGCTTATTTTCAGGGAGGACTGTGTGCAATT
This sequence comes from Gymnothorax javanicus, assembly GCA_029692085.1. Taxonomy (NCBI): domain Eukaryota; kingdom Metazoa; phylum Chordata; class Actinopteri; order Anguilliformes; family Muraenidae; genus Gymnothorax; species Gymnothorax javanicus. Next base: position 41,471,327 of record CM056202.1, read on the forward strand.
TCATAGAGTTCACTGGTTACTCCCCCCACTGCCCACTACTCCACACAGGTTACATTCTTAATGTGTTCAATTCTTTCTTTAGTTTTTTGAGAGAGGTTACTTATTTTTATTGCAGAAACAGTGCTATTTGGCAAACCAGCAGGAATTCATTCATTCACACTGTCTGGACCCACGTGTATACATAATGTACGTAATTAAGACCCCTTTGGATTAGGTTTGTTACGATACTGTGGCCCCTAGTGGTGTAAACGGGCAATACATCGCACATGTGCGTTTTGTACGTTTGTTGCGGACACACACTTGCGCATGGACAAATGGATGAACAGAAATGACAACAATACCCCTTTGGCAGATATCTCTCCGAGGGGTAAAAATGATTTAATATTGCACATACTAGGGTCCACACCTCTGCATATGAAGTCTTTCTGACAGGTTGCAATTTTTAATGTGCTCTCAACCTCTCTATATGTATCCACAAGTGAATAAAAATCTCTCACATTCACTCACTCAGCACTTTGTTTCATGATGTTAAAATTGCTGCTTGGTGTTTCAGTGATTTTTCTCATGATGGTTTGGTAATTATAAATCCATTGCTTGAACTGAGGACTGAGGAAGCTGGCAAGTAGCCATGCCTTTAATTGCCCTCTTGTGTTTTAATACGAATGTCACTCTGTCCTTTTCCCTGTCCTTTGCCACAGGAAGTCATAGACATTTTTGAAGGAGTGCGAGATGATCAGGCAGTTCGAATGGCAGCTAATTTGGGTTTCAAAGGACCTCTAGAGCGACAGGTAACGTGCTACCTTTTGATGAGCTAAGAGTATTTTGCGCAATTCCACAGCTACAACCACTCCTACTACTGTATTGTGGAATTCTGCTCCATAGAATTACTCACTGCTGCGGTTCATGGTGACACCCAACTGCAGAACATTGTACGTATTTTACGTAAATCATACTAACCTGGCTGAGCATGCTTAGGTGATGCTGACAGTAACAGGACTTTTCGTCCCTGAATTTTTCGTCCATGGACTTTTCGTCCCCATGGACTTTTCGTCGCCAGACTCTTTGTCCCCGGATTTTTCGTCCCCTAATGATTAAAAAAAAGTGCCACCATTGTTGACAGACAGACAGACAGATGGGCGAAAGGACAACGGACAGATCACCATGATATAAGGGTTAGGGTTAGGGTTAAGGATAGTGTCATAATGCAGGAAGAAGGCGAATCATTACTGGGGATGAACCATCCAGGGACGAAGAGTCCGGGGATGAAAATTCCTGTGGGGCGAAAAAAAAAAAAAAAAGTCGGGGGACGAAGAGTCTTAGAGCCGATGCTGACACTTTTCTTAAGATTGTTGCACCTTGAATCAGCGCTGTCTCTTCCGCTAGCTTTCTTGTATCTGAACAAACAATGCAATGACACAGCTGGCCAAGAAACATTTGAGCTGCCGACTGGCCAGTTACTTTAAAATGGAGAGACTGTGTATATAATGGGTTTTAATTCCTGCACAGATCCCCAGTATAGATTTTTACATACAAAATGGCATGCATATATGCACTAATTAGCCACAACATTGAAGTCGCTGATGAGTGAAGTGAGTAGCATTGATTATCCGGTTACACTGGCTCCTGTCAAGGTTTCGGATTTATTAGGCTACAAATAAACTGTCAGTTCTTGAAGTTGATTTGTTGGAAGCTGATAAAATGGGCAAGCGTAAGAATTCGAGTGACTTTGACATGGGCCAGATGGTCTAGATATCGGGATTGGAGCATCTCTGAAAGGGCTGGTCTTGTGCGGTGTTCCCAGTGTGCTGTGGTTAGCATCTACCAAAAGTGGTTCAAGGAAGGACAACTGGTGAAATGGTAACAGGTTCATGGGTGCCCCAGGCTCACTGATGCACATACTAGAGAGCGAAGGCTAGCCCGTCTGTAAATGCAGAGAAAGGTGTCAGAACACACTGTACAGTGCCATGAACGGTGCCCATGCTGACCCCAGTCCACCATGGAAAGTGCCTACAATGGGCACGTGAGCATCTGAACTGGACCATGGAGTAATGAAAGAGGGTGACTTTGTCTGTTGAGTCATGTTTTCTTGTGAATCATCGGGATGGGCGGGTACATGTGCGCAGTTCATTTGGGAAGAGATGGGTTTTGAATGCACTGCTGGAAAAAGGCAAACCGGAGGAGGCAGTGTGATGGTCTGGGCAGTGTTCTGCTGGTAAACCTTGGATTTTGGCATTCATGAGGATATTACTTCGATGCCACTTCAAAAAGCATTTTTGCAGGCCAAGCAAGCCCCTTCATGCTAATGGTATTCCCTGATGGCAGTGGCCCCTTTCAGCAGTAAAATTAGCCTTGCCACTTTGCAGAAATGGTTCAGGAATGGTTTTGGCATCGGGACAACGTGCTCAAAGTGTACACTCAGCCACCGAATTCTCCGGATTCCCATTCGATCAAGCATCTGGATATGTTGGAAAAAGAAGTCCGATCTATTAAGGCCCCACCTCGTGACTTACAGGACTCATAGAATCTGCTGCTAACCTCCTGGGCCCAGATAGCACAGCTCACCTTCAGAGGTCTTCTCGAATCCATGCCTCATGTTTTGTTGACACAAGGGGGACCTACAAAATATTAGGCGGGAGTTTTAATGTTGTGGCGGATTGGTGTAAATTGATAACGCCCAGCACACACATGCCTGCATACACAGTGATTCAAATTTCCCCGCTGACCCAAGCCTGTCAAATAATAGCAAAGCTTCTCTGAAACCTCTCCAAATGGGTCGCTCGTGAATTTATTTTCAATTTATAAGGCTTTGGAAGTTCAGTAACACACTGAAGTTTTTAGCCAGTGTTGGAAGGTTAACCAAGTAAGAACAAATTTCACATGGATTTCTGGAAGCAAAGAAGCACAGAATGGACTTTTTGAACACATTATAAATGCATGTCGTAGAAAATCTGATTGCTCATGTGTGTATGTAATGTGCAAATGAGCTGAAGAAATTAAATTAGTTCAGAACGTTCAAATGAGGAGAGATAATTCATTTAATGAGTCTTTTTTTATGAGGAATGAAATAACGCATGGTTTTCTTTTGTGTTAGTTTAGCTTGGATGTGCGTCAATTCTGTATTGATTCCACTGGCTTTGAATGTCAAGCTTCTCACTTTGTTTTTATGAACATTGACTTCATATACTCTATGTATCACTAATAATTGTATTGAGAGTTGGAATCTTCTTACATGTCCTTGTTTTGAAATAAAACAATAAATACAGATATAAATGCTTGTTACATGTTGCGGAGGAAAGCGGAGTAATCTTTTTTTTTTTTTCCCTGTTAAATTGCTTTTAGTATCAGAGCTGTTCAGTCACTTGGATGGAACCAAACATTAGTTTAACACTGATATTTTGAGGGCTTATCTTGTAAAACAACAAACAACGCATACAGCATAAATAATTACACTGAAGCTCCATGCATGTCATTTTTTTTATATTGGCTCAAAAATTAGGAGAGAGAGAGAAAAAAAAAAACAAACATTAATACCCTAATTAGTATTTGAAAGGTCATGTTCATTGAACATAATGGAAATTGTATCAAGTAGCTCTTCTTTTATTGGTTAAAGGCTATATTTTCTGCTCTGTTAAGATGTGTCAGAACAAATAAAGTTGAAGTTCCTCATCAAACCGATGAGCGGCTTCTGCTAGAGATGTGAGTGGAGGCGGAATTCGCCGGGCTGTCGGGGCTCGGTTGGGCAGGCTTGAAGGTGATGTGACATGTTTTATTAAACGTATGCACCAGAGCAGGCAGATCGCAGGCCACTGCTCGTCTTACTGTGCAGTAATGAGTGCCCTCTATGGAACACACAGGCAGCAGATCAGATTAAGAGGCTCTATGATCTCTTCCTGAAAGTCGACGCGACGCAAGTTGAAGTCAATCCCCTCGGTGAAACCCCTGAAGGACGAGGTAAGAAATGAAAGCAAACTTTTTTTTTTTTTGCTTGTATTTTCTTTTATTGTCTGCAATTCTAAGCTCGTTGTTTTCTTGGAAAGTTTCTGTGTGTGTGCGTGTGTGTGCGTGAGTGTGTGTGTGTGTGTGTGTGTGTGTGTGTGTGCGTGTGTGTGTGTCGCGCACACGCGTGGGTTTGTGTTTGCGTGTGGGTGCGTGTGCAAGTGTATTGTACATTTGTTGATTTTCTGAGCAGTTTCATAATGATCAGTTTGAAAATCTACAATCAACACTGGAGTTTTTTTTTTCCATTTATATTGTTTTTTATGAAAGATCAGGTAAGAACATTAAGTCAGTTTGTTTATACAAATTGTTAACTTGTAGTTTTAATTTCTAAACGATATGCTTTAGCTATTCCTATTATTCATTGTGGTTGCTTATGTTTAAATACTATTTTTAATTAAATGTTTATGTTTCTGTCATGAGGACACCAAAGGTGTCGCACCTTGTGCGAGCACATGTTAATCATTTAAATGTGGAATAGATTGAAGATGTCTTGGCTTTATGGCACACATACACACACTGTCTCTCTCACACATACACACACACGTGCATACACGCGCAGGTTCACTGAGTCAGGCTTGTACAATGGCAATGCATTTCACTGACATCCACCCTTAACAGGGTGCTAATTAAAATTATTATGGTGACAATAGAAGTTCTCACTGTTTTTATGGTCTTTGTAGATTTACTTTTCTTGGAAGGAAGAAGGGCGTCATGGACTTGTGCCATAAGGCTGCTAAATTTCACTACATCCAGCATCCCTGACGCTCCCTTCTAACAGCTGTACGAGAGCATTCAAGCAATTTGCCCATGGGCTGAAGTTTCTTATGCAAGCCAGTCAAGTGAAATTGAACCAATATAAATGCCTTTTATTTCTGCTGTACAAATAAGGCGGGAAAACCTGCTGCATAATAGCTCGGCTCTGTAGGGGACTGCCACAGAGGATTTCTCCATTCCCTTTTCAAGATTGTTTTCTCCTTGATTAGAGAGGAAAACCATGTTTGTTTCTTGTTAAAGAATAACTAATAGTGAACCTACTGCATTTGTTTTCAGAAGTGGGAGAATAGTTAGTGCAGGCGTTTGAAATCACTTCGCTTGGCACCAGGTAAAATGACCAGAACGGTAATTTGAATTGCAGCTGTGAGAAAATTGCCCTCTCAACGTTCTCAGTATTCCGAGCAAGTTTGATAAGCTCTGTATTTACTGCTGAAAATGGTCTGATCAGTCCAAGATCGTGCAAGTGTGTTCAGTTAATAATAGTGCAGGGGTTGTAATACACGGTTAATTTTATCTGTGCAATAAAGCACAGATTTTCAGTATGTACATCTGTGTTGCTTTTACTGTCTAAAATTAATTGCATTTAACCCGTTAAGACCTTATGTGATGTGAGCACATTTTAGATGATGGCATAATTTTCGAGAAGCCTGATCGATAAAATGCACCATGATTCACTAAAATATAAGTGGGGAAGTCAAAATGCACTATGGTGTTCGTGTTTTTTTTGTTTTTAGCTTACCAGCCCTATGGGCCGATAAGCTATTGTCGTGGTGTGGCGTCCGTCGTCCGTCGTCTGTCGCCCGGAACATTTTTTATTTTTTTTGGCCTGATGAATTTTCATGTTAATTTGCCACAACATACTACTAGACCATATCTCCAGAAGTTTTTTTTTTTTTTCTCCTTCGGATTTTGATTGAATCATTTTTGTCCGTTTTTTGGGCCCTTGAAATTTTGGCCCCAATGTTAAAGATAGGCCTGAGAAATTTTTAAAAATTATTTTTCAAAAATGGCGTGATAAATTTTTTCTAAATCAGGCAATCAACTTAACTTGGTATCGTCAATGTACAGGGGACGCTGTACAATGTACAATGTAGTGGGGACGCTGTACTTTATGAATTTGCAAGATGGCCTGTGGAGGCCAAATGGTTGCAGATAGAGATTAAGTTTGTATTATCGACATATAGGAAGTCATATATGACCTATATTTTGGCAATATTAAATTTGACCACAGATGACTTTGAAAGGTCAAACTCGACGTCACGGAAAATATTAACCTTGTTGAAAGATATGGCTTGAAATTTCAAAAAAAAATCTCTCAAAAACTGTCTGACAACTTTTTTTTCTAAATCTGGCAATCAACTCACCTCGATACACTTTACGTACAGTGCGAGTGCCATTTTGATTGAATCAACAGAAGTGGGTCTAGTGGGGGCGCTGGACTTTAACATTGGGTGTTATGGAGGATAAGCAAAATCGCCTGTGGAAGCTAAATGATTGCAGATAGAGATGAAGGGCTCTAATTTCTTGGCGCAGCGCAGGGTGGCGCAGCGTGGTGCAGGCCGCGCAGTGGTAATTTCGTCCCATGCGCAGCCACCTTGGCAATTTGGTAGACTGACATGCGCCAAGATGGGTGTGGCGGCGTAGTAGGGGGAGGTGTCACATATTCATCATGACGCAGTGACAATTTCGTGGATAAAGGCTCCGCTGAAACTGCGCAGGGCGCTCGCCAGCTCCAACCTGGTTTACTTTCTGTGCAGTGGTAATTTGGCTGACCGGCACACAGTGCGCACACGTCACCGAAACCTCACAGGCAGATTTCCAGAATATCAGGCACATTTCAATGCAATAAATAATTACAGCAAGCACTATTTAATGTAACTATCTGAATCAGGACGTAAATTATAGTATCTATATCGATTGTCCTGATGTCAGATCAAAAAGCGGTTGGCACGCCGTAATGGAAACTCGACCTGGCTTAATCAACGCAGCTGAATCTGTGATGCAAACTGACGACTTTACATCTTTCTCAGCCAACCACAAACTGCCTCGGCGTCAGGTAGTGCGTATATATCCAGTTTCTCTCCTCTCAAAAAATGCAAAACAAAAGAGAAAAAGAGAGACGCTTGGCAATGCGTCCTTTACGCACAGGTGCTTCTGATTTTATCCGCGTCACGCATGGTATGTGTTTATGTTGTGATCTGTGCACACTACTTATCTTTATTACACGGGGTTTAAATATAGGTTACTAAATATGAGTGTCTTTATTAGTGGGAAAATATGTTTGCCTTACCCGTAATGCCAACCTCAACCCCACCAAAGACCTCGACACTGACAGCTGAGAGGGTGGAGGACGCAATGTCCTCCACCGAGCTCATGGCCATGCTGGTGGAGGGGCCGCCTCCGGTGGCCATTTACCCCTTTTCCACCAAAAAGAACCTGGTGCTAGTGCCTCGCTGGTGCTAGTGCCAGTGCTTAGTTGGTTCAACCCACGCACCTTCTAAGAACCTGTTTGCTTTTCCATCGCCGAGGAGCCAAATCAGAGCCACACGATCACGTCACTGTAATTTAAGACCAACAGATCAGGAGAAAATAAACTTCGTTCGAGACCAGCGTCTCTCTCAGCAGCGCTCACGTAACAGCTGGCAATACAGACAGCATTACAGTAATACAGTATGTACTGCGGGAAAACACCAATAAAAATTTATAACAAAAATAATGCTTGCGTTCTATGCTCAGTAAAGCCGCTTGCACACTGGACGCAAAACAAATTTTTCGCACGACTGATTACATTCAAAGTCAACGCGAATACACACGTTTTTAGTGGGGGAAAGGAATACAGCCTGATTGCTATGATCTCGTACTGAGTTAAGATCACATATTGAAAATAAATGTGTAACGTATCTTGCATTGTTGTCCATGCGTGTTAATCCCAAAATTTTAAGCAGCAACAGGGTGTAATAATAGGAACACGCTATCCATCGTTTCTCTTCCCAATGATGCAGGCAGAAGAAATAAATGAGCAACCGTCGTATTTCATTCCAACTTCATAAGTTTGAATGATCTGACGTAGTTTCGTTTTGAAATTCCATTCAAGTTTGCTAATGGTAAAAATTTGCGAATGCCCTAGCTAGCCAGCTAACTCAGATTCGTAATGCTTAATATAGACGTAAGCAGTGCAGAAAACATGCCTGAAGCAGCAAAGTAAAATGCAACATTCACGCATCATGCAGATATAGGACAGAGGCTTCTTTATTCCAACATTTTAAAGTTGAGGAGAGGAGCTCATTTGATTGGTGACGATTTGACTCGGCTGTGTTAAACCCACTCACGCCTTCTCTCCTCCCTCTTTGCCACTTGCGCCAGCAGGAGGGACAGAGGCGGGACAGATGAGTACTTGCGCCGGGCTGCGCCGGCCACGAAATTGCAAAATACGCCTGGATACACCCCGTTGGCGTGGTGCTCCCCCCATTCGCCGCGCCTGCGCCTGGTCAACGAATTTAGAGCCCTAAGTTTGTATTACTGACATATAGGAAGTTATATATGACCTATATATTGGCTGTGTTAAAGTTGACCTTGAAAGGTCAAACTTGAGGTCAAGCAAAATGTTTCAATTTTCAAAGGCTTCTAGGCTTGAAAATATTGAAGACTGGGAACATATGTGTGTTGAACACTTATAGGAAGTCATATATGAACTTTCATTTGGTGCCCTTGAACTTGACCTTCGGTGACCTTCGAAGGTGAAACTTCACGTTGTAAAATTTCAATGACATCTATTACCATAACTATTACAGATAGAGCTTAGGCTTGTATTGTGGCCACATAGGAAGTCATGTGTGAAGTTTCATTTGGTGACATTGAATTTTACCTTCAGTGACCTTCAGTGACCTTCAGTTACCAAACTTCACAGTGAAATTTCAATGACTTATATCAGCAGAATCGTTACAGATAAAGTGTAGGTTTGTATTGGAGATGTATAGGAAGTCATTTATGAACTTTCATTTGGTGGTCTTCAACTTGACCTTCGGTGACCTTTGAAGGTCAAACTTCTCATAGTAAAATTTCAATGACTTCTATAACCGAAACTATTACAGATAAAGATAAGGGTTGTATTGTGGGCATATAGGAAGTCATGTATGAAGTTTCATTGGGTGAGCTTGAACTTGACCTTCAGTGACCAACAACGGCCAAACTGTACAGTGAAAAGTCAATGACTTATATCAGCAAAATCGTTACAGGTAGAGTGTATTGCAGACCTATAGGAAGTCATATATAAACTTTCATCTGGTGGCATTCGTATTGACCTTCAAAGTTCAAATGTGACCTAATGAAAATTCAATGACTTGTATCTCTAAAATGGTCACAGATGGAGCCTAGGTTTATGTTACTGACATCTAGGAAGTCACATTTGAACTTCCTGATTTCTTTTTTTTTTTTTTTTTTGCGTATTTGTCACACTTGAATGTCAGATCATCAAATTAATTTTAATATTAGGCTAAGATAACCCAAGTAAATACAAAATGCAGTTTTTAAATGATGATTTCATTTAGGGAAAAAGCTATCCAAACCTACGTGGCCCTATGTGAAAAAGTAATTGCCCCCTAAACCTAATAACTGGTTGTGCCACCCTCGGCGGCAACGACTGCAATCAAGTGTTTGCAATAACTGACAATGAGTCTTTCACATCACTGTGGAGGAATTTTGGCCCACTTTTCTTTGCAGAATTGTTTTAACTCAGCCACATTGGAGGGGTTTTGAACATGGAGGGTTTTTCTATTTAAGTGATGTCTTGATTCAACAGGTCTGGCAGTAATCAGGCCTGGGTGTGGCTAGTGAAATTGAACTAAAAAAAATATGGTTAATCACAGTTAATTCATGATTTAACGGGGGGTGCAATTACTTTTTCACATAGGGCCAGGTAGTTTTGGATAGCTTTTTTTCCCTTAATAAATGAAATCATCATTTAAGAACTGCATTTTGTACTTACTCAGGTTATCTTTGTCTTATATTAAAATTTGTTTGATGATCTGAACATCTAAGTGTGACAAATATGCAAAAAAATAAGATATCAGGAAGGGGGCAGATACTGAAGCAAGTTCTGCTCTAGTGCTGCATATACCTGGGCTTAGTCATTTAAGAATGTTGCGGAGGCCGGCCCTGTTTTGTTTTATGTTTTTGTTTTGTGTTTGTGGTGAATATACTGTATAACGTGGTTGACAACTACGCATGTAAAAACTGGGTGGCATTTGCTGCAGCCTTTGTTATCTTGTTCAAAAAGAAAGCTACTTATCTGACAGTAAAATGTCTGCATCACATCGTAGTCACGCACTCTTTTATATAAATATTAATGGCCATAGTTACATTATATCCAAGCTGTAATCTTCCCCCCCACAACTGGGCTTTGAACGAAAGACAGAAGACTGATGTGTTTCTGTGACAGAGTTGTTGTCTTGTTTGTTTTAGGTTTCTTTAATGTATTCATTTGCGGCCCTCATTAAAACTAGTGCTTGTAGTGTTTCCTCTGTGTTTGTGCGTATCTCTAATGACAATAGACAGCTGTTGCGGAAGGACCTAGAAAGATGGATCAGAGGGAAATAGCGGTGCGCCTGTTGTAGCGTACACTGCGAGAGAGCTCTCGCCTCAGAGTTGAAGGCCGTGAAGAGACGTCTTTTTTTTTATTTCCTCTTTTATGAGTGCCCGCATTGCCCTGCTTTACCTGGGGGAGTTAGAGTATGGAAAATGTAAAACTCTCCAAATTGCATTCTTTCCCGTAATAAGAGGAGGCTGGGTGCTGAGCACATCATTTGAAGTAACTGCCGTGTACGACTCCAGTTGCGAAAGCAAGGACATTTTTCTTCCAAAAAACGGCGAGTGTGCGTTGGGTTTATTACGTTTGGGAGCGCTAGCCTGGCTTTATTTCCCAGAGAAGAGTCATTACCCAGTAAATTTACAGTGGGTTCTAGAAAGAACCAATGCGCTGTGACTGTCATTTTTCTCGGCCTGTTATGCGCTATTGATAGATGTAGGCCCCAATCATCGTATAGAAATGATTGTTTTATTTTGTGGGCTGGAAGCGGCAGAAATCCACTGAGCGTTGCGAATTTCCACAGCGGCGCATTGCCTCGGCGCCAGGGAGAGAATCGTATCTCGATTCGATTAGCTTTCTTAATGAGGAAAAATGATCAAATGTTTGCTTCTTTCTCTTCATTTTTTGTTTGCGCAGCCCAAACAACTTTGGATTCAGTCTCCGAAAGGGCTTACGTTCTATTTTTGTTTTCCATTTTTCCCCCGCAGTGCGTGATTTAAATGGATGATGTTTATTGAAAGGTGTAAGTGTTGCAAGCGTGGACATGGCCAAGCCCAGACATTTTATATGGATATTCCATAAGCCTCATTTCCTTTCAGAGGCGAAGAATACTTAATCATATGCAGTGTCCTATCCAGGTGCTGTCAGCGGGGTTCACACTGGGCCTGTTTCTAAAAATACCAAAATGGAGCCCGCTCCTGCTGCTGTTTGATATGCTCTGTAGTGTTACTAAGAGTGAGTGTTGTTAATGTAAACCTCATCAACAGTGTAATTAAACTCAATGGTGATTTCGAAGTCCTAATGTGAAACAAAGATGCATTACTCTCTCTCTCTCTCTCTCTCTCTCTCTCTCTCTCTCTCTCTCTCTCTCTCTCTCCCGCCCCCCCCAGTTGTTTGCTTTGATGCCAAAATAAACTTCGATGACAATGCGGAGTTTCGGCAGAAAGATGTCTTCGCGATGGATGACATGACGGAGAGCGATCCCACTGAGACCGAAGCGGCGAAATACGACCTGAAGTACATTGGAATGGATGGAAATATCGCATGCTTTGGTAATATATGGCAGCCCTTTTCCCTCCATTTTTGGCTTACAATTGCACAGCAGAACAGCATTATTTGAACCTTAGAGTTTATGTTAATTCAGCATATCAAGGTTGGAATGGACTTAACACTCAGCAGTGCAACTCTCTGCGCTGGAATGCAGGAAAAATTATGATGGGCCTAATTCCTGCTGTTTTATTTGTTTTTTTCTTCTTTTTTTTTGAATGACTGCTTGTTGGACAAGTTATTTTTCAGTTGTAGTAATTCCAAAGTTGATAGCGAATGTCTAACTCTGAGTAAATTACCTCCATGAAGAGGGGTGTTAAAGATACGCGGTAAATAAGCGTGGGTTTGTAAGTCCTGACAGGCCCTAAGTCCTGATAAAAACACTATGGAGCTGATTGCCTCCCTTAAAAGCCTTGTAAGCCTCCAAAGTGACAGCTGTTAAACTAAATTTCCTTTTATTGGAACTTCCGTCAGGATGCTTGCCAGGCTGCAGCCTCAGCACTGATGAACTAAATGAAGTAAGACATTTGTACGTAGCCGGGTGAGTTTAGCTGGAAAGGGCTGAATCACTTGGCTTGCTTACTGTGCAGCTGGCTGAAAAATTTTGGTGCGCTGGGTAATACAGCACCGAACCGACGAAACGGAACCCCCTTTTTTAATCCCCCTTCCTCCATCTGGGAACCGGGTAATTGGAATCTCGAATTTCATCACTGCACTAGTGTTACTCAGATTAGAAGGCGGCGATTAAACCAGTGTCTTAATCTGTTTTAGTTGATTGCTCAGTCAACTATTGAACAGCAAATGGCCTTAAACGTCTTCTTCTGTTTTGCGTTTGTTATATGTTCTCTTTAGTAGAAAGTGAATCGTTCCGGTTATTTTTCTCGAAGATTTGTTTTGAATGAGATTATAACATGCATTTTTTTGTTTTAACTGTAGTGGATATGAATTGTGAATTATCCCTCCGCTCCACATGTTGGGCAATAGGTGTACTGTTTTCCGGTCATCTGTCTTTCCGTCTATCTGTCCGTCACACATATTGTGCGTGTTCAATATGTAGCTTCTGAAGGATGGGATGGATTTTGACCAAATCACGCATGGTAGCTGCTCACAGAGGGTAGCTTAACTTACCAGGTTTAGAAAGTCTTCAGGTCGAAGGTCAAGGTCACATGAGGTCATCTGTACGCAGGGATTGAAGATTAACTTGTAGGGCGTGTGAAGCTACGGCAGGTGGAGGGATAGCAAACAACCCTTTGCATTGACTTCTGTGTTGTTGAATAGACAACCATTTTATGATCCTTTACTATTGATGACAGTGATATGGTGGGATGAAGACTACACATCTAACAACAGCTGTATATTTTTGGTGTTTTAGGGTCACCACTGGACATTATTTAAGGAGTAGAAACTTCATACTCTTCATTCTGTCAACTCTAAATGGGAATAAAACTTTGCTCCTGTGATTTTCTTCTGCCCTGCTATGGCAGTGAACGGTGCTGGCCTCGCTATGGCGACTTGCGACATCATCGATCTGCACGGAGGAAAGCCAGCTAACTTCCTGGACTTGGGAGGCGGAGTGAAGGAGAGCCAGGTATACCAGGCATTCAAGCTGCTCACCGCTGATCCCAAGGTATGAATGTCCTGTAATCCCCTCCGTTTAATGTATCAGAGCTGATGCCAAAAGTAGGGCAGCCGCTTATTCTGCAGTGCGTTTATCACCTCTACACCCAAAAGCTTTGTTCCGCTCTGCCAATGTGTTTTTATACAGTGAGGTTAGAGAGTCTCGACTCAGGAGAGCAGCATCAGTCTGCAGGAGTACTATTTCAGAGTAATACAGATTAGTAAGCGTATGCAGTAAAGAGCTGATGCATTCAACCGGTTTAACATTTTGTTTTAAATTCAGTTCACGGGCAGTGTGCAATTCAGTGGGCCGGCACTGTTTGTGTTCAACCATCTCGCGACATCAATCAGTGCTACATCTACCGTGGAAATAGTTTGTGCAAGCCACACTGCTTTGAAGTCTGCTTAGTGAGCAAAATTTTGAGCAGAAAGTGATACAGTATTCTGCAAGCGCAATGTGCTTGTGGACTGATTTGGCAGAGGGCTCAGACTTTGGTGATTTGGATGTGCCCGGCCTGACCTGCATTGTGCCCTGCGACTGCTGACCTCATGCCACGGGTTTCAAACGCCTGGCAATTTTCACTGAAGCCTGACCTCCTTGTAATTTTAGTTGGTGTTGATCTCATAATTACCCTTCTTAGATTCATAATTAAATGGAGCGCTCCAATGAAATGTTTGTGTCAGCATATTCTCTTCTAATGCATAATTATCTTCTTCTGAATTAAGAGCTTTAGACTCAAGTTAATATGCATGTAATGAGGGAAGATTTTTGTCTGTCTTTATTTATTTATTTATTGACCCAGTTGTTGGAAACGGGAAGGGAAAATATCTCAATTTAATAATGTCTCCCTCTGTTTTGAAGAACGGCTCAAAGATTGTGTTTTGACGTGCACCATAAAAGATGAATTTTCAAGTAGTACTAGTTGAGCATCCTAGGTGTTGATGTATTACACTGCTCTCACATCCGTGGTATATTTATTGTTTGGGGTCTTGTGCGAATTTGTTGCTTGTTTCCTCTAAATAGCTAAAGTAAAAGTGGCTCTCTAACCTCTGAATATATGATGAAAATAATCGGTCATCTCGTCAGCTCATGAATAATTCAAAAGAATGCTGTAAAAGTGTTGCCTTAGAAAACAAAGGAATTGTATGTCCAAACTATTCCTCATCTAAATGTCTTGTATTTTGGTTTGAAAATTATTGATTTTAATGTAGTGTTTTTATCTCCAATTTAAATTGCATATGTGTTGCTCGGCGGGTTTGGAAAACAAATCTCCCCTCCTCTAATAGGCACAGGATTGACATTGGACCTCAGGACTCTGAATTTGCATTCCACCTGGGATTTGGTCTGTTAAGAGACTCTAGATCTCTGGCTGTAATGTAAATCATTACATATCTTGTGCAATGACTAAGTCTATTATTATTTATTTTTTTACACTACAAAGACACTATCTCAAATTTTGTTTTTTCACCCCAAGGGGTATGGTCTATGCGGGTCTCGGTTTCTTTCTGACCGACTCCCTGGCTGACTGGCTTAGTTACCTTGTTAAAATGTGCATGCACAGAGCAATACCTGTTTTTACCACTAGGTTACAGAGTATGTGAACTGCTGCACTGCCTAAGCTCATAAGAAATGCCTTCCGGTCTTTGTCAGCATACAAGATAGTAGCCTATGTATGAAGTGGTCAGTAAGTTTTGTATATCTGGTGTAGACATGGATGCTATTTGGCTGAAGAATTGTAATCCCTCCCCCCCCCCCAGTGCTACTCACTTTTAACGTTGTTAATTGACAGTTTGTGTTTTGTGACCGTTTGGGAATTCAGTAAGAGTTCAGTGTGTGTTAACAGTATAGCTAGTTGCCTGTCTAGTCTAGCAAGAGTTATCCAGTTTTGTCCTGCTGTCCAACTAACCAGAAAAAAATACAATGTAGCACAGAGAGCCAACAGCGTGTGCTTAGTTCATGATTTATTTAGCTAATATGAAGCCAGTGATAAGTTCATCCTGTGATTTGGGGAGAATGTTAGTTGCAGAACTTAGTAGCACGATAAAATGGTGGCCTATTTAAACTAGCTGACTGATGGAACAGGATCAGGTAACCTTACTAGTGTATAAATAAATACATTCATCATTTTTCTTTAACCTAAAAAAAATGTATTGATTGGAATTGGATGCGATCACCTCATAAGAACCTTCTTTTTTTCCCCCCAAATGATTTGGTGGGTATGAGTTCTGTATTACAGAATAACTTTTTTATTATTATTGTTTTGCCAGGAGAAGTCCTGTTTGGCTTTTAACCAGCTGGTTTTAATTTTTATTTTCCCTACCAATCAAATGAAAAGAAGCTGTAGAACTTTCAAACTTTGATGCTCAATATATCTTTATTCTTAGAACTGAATCAAATGTGCTAATCAACCTTCAAAATCAACTTTCTCCGATGGCTATTGTATAAAATTATTTTAATATGAAGGCAAGTGCAGCAATGTGAAAGGAATATCTCACCATATTCACATATATTTCAAAGTTGTTTTTTTTTTTTTTTTTATTTTTGGTATTGCATTAGAAAAACTTTGGTAATGTAAGATTAGCAAAATGGATGTATGGTCAGAAACCATTTTCACCTGCGAACGCCGTTTCAATAATTTTCATAGTTCGCGTTTGTTGCCAATTTGCTAATTAACTTGTTGTCAACAGTTTTCAGAACTGACAAAAGGCATAGAATATTGATATTTAGATGGGAAAACATTTTAGCAGCTTGCCTTGTTACATATACAATTGGGTAATTAACTTGGCATTTATTGCGAGCAGTTGAATTCTCATTTATCCTATTTGTTGCTCAAACTTGCACAATGGGAGAAAGTAGGATTCCTTCTGGAGCTAATATGAAGCAAGTGTTCATTTCAGAATGTTTGTTTTTAATACAGTGCAAAGAAAGTGGAGAAAATTCATGCAGACATTAAGAATTGCACTCGTTTAGTCATTTTCTGTACCTTTTTTTCTATTTGTTTTTCATGATGCCAAATAAAAAAGAGGACATCTTCTGAGCAATATTCCTCAAATGAAAGCTTGATTGAAAGATGCAGTATTTTCACAATGTGATTTTCTTTATAACTGGTCTAGATGCACTTATACAGTGCCTGTGCTATACCTGCCTGAGTTCTGTGGTTATCTTGGAAGATCATCTCATTCGCCATCCTTAAAGATAAAATGTGTAGTTGAATTGTTATTTGTTTAGCTATATGGTTAAATGCCCATTAAACAGTCTTTCTGGTGCTCATCTTTTGCTGTTCATTTCCTGCTGTGGCTCTGTGATTTGTAGAATTCCTTTTTTGCAGTGGAGATCTTGAATGAATGTTCCCTGCAGTGTCACAGAGCTAAATGTCTCAGTCCATGGTGTGCCGCGGACACGCTTTTGATGTGTGAACACAAGGTCAGTCTGGAAGATTTTTTAATGAAACAGATGTCATTGTTCGTGGGGCGTTTGGATTTCTGGCTGCGTGGCACAGATCTGAACTCCGAGGAAATGCGTTTTGGCGAATCGTGGTGGCCTAGGGCTGTGGTGGCCGCTGCAGGACTTCTAATCAGACTTCAGACATCATACTGACAGCAGTAGGGGGGGTGAGAGCGATGAGAAAGTGGTTAACATTCAGGTCCTCCGAGGGGGAAAAAATACTTTTGTTTATTTATTTATTTTTAGACATTAACTTGATCTGCGGTTTTGATGTTGTGGACATTGAGTTGATTAGTGCCACAATCATAACAGCTGCGCTGCTGAGACAGTTTGCATGACAGAACTTTGTCCGCTCTTCAGAAGTACAGGATAAAAACATCTCACAGTCTCTTGGGTGGCAGCCATTTTAAAAATAATTACAGCCAGCTTTGCATCGCGGAAGTTTGTTAGGGAGTTCTGGATTCTGAATTTGGACTTGGTTTGTATCTGCTTTGATCTATTTAGTTCATTTTATTAGAGCAGTGGGATGCTGTCATTGTGCTCCGTTTGCTAATGCAGCGAGCTGTTCGAGGCAGAACCAGTGTGCCCTCAAAAATAATCAAAATCCAAGGTTTTCAACCAACGCTGCTGAATTTGCTTCTATTCGTTAACCGCTGAGCAGGGTAATTAATGAGGCAATTAATGCAAAAAATAATTCAAATTCTTATTTAATGTATTGCTGTTACAATGGCTCTTGCAACAGGCATCTGAAATGTCTGAACTGAATTAGTGCAATTTGGCAAAGAATAACAAATGGCAATGAAGTTCTTAATTATGAGGCATGGTGTGGCTTAAGGTCATTTGTTGCTTAGTGGACCAAATCAGAATTTTCGATTCACTTGTTTTGAATGATTTGATTTGCATACTTCAGATGCCTGGTGATGAGTGCTGTTGTGTCTTTGGTGCCTTTAAAGTGGCACTGTCGCGGCTAAGCATGTGTAATAAACTTGGGGAAAAAATGGCCATTTTTTTTTCTTTTTCATGTTCTTCACTGTTGGAAATTGCGATTTACTGTTGTATTTGGTTAATCATAACATCATAGCTGTTCTTTCCAATAACAAATTATTTGCTTAGGGCAGTACTCATAGTATACTTTCGTGTAGTTTTTTTTTTTTTTTTTTTTTTTTTAACATCCATTTTGCTTATGCGAGCTTAGATACGTTTGTTTGTGTGCTGCCATGACTGGCCATTGATGCGGACAGTTGAACAACCTCTCTGATAACCTATGAGCATCCGGCACGCACAGTCGGCCGCGACAGCGCCCCTTTAATATCAGCGTTTAGAGAAATCTTCAGACGGGAGCAGCTGAGACAGCGCTGACACATGGGAAAATTGCAGGAAGCAGCTCAGGTTTTGCTCACGCCTGATCCAACGGCCCTGGCTGACCTCAGCCTTATTGCTGCCAGGCCGATGGAGCCTGTTTGTGGCCCTGCCACCGCCGTATCCAGCCCTCCGCAGATCCGGTCCCATCCAGCAGATGATCAAACACGGACATGTTCTGTGTCAGACCGGCAGCACACAGCCAGGCATGGATCTGAATAATGTATCACTGAGGAGAGAGAGCCCATCCACGCTCTCGGCCCTGCATTTCATAACAGCGGGGTTACGTATCAGTGCTGCAGCGATCACCCATTATCCTCCCGCTACCACAGACCTTCTGCTTCCCCTGCATGATCTGTTTATTTGTTTTCCTTATTATTGAATCATCATTATTTTTTATTTACGAACAGATTTTTTGGAGAATGTTTTGTCATATTTTTCAAAATGTATTTTTGTGTACATTTTACATTTTCCTACTGCAGCATTGGCTTATAGGACCCGAAACGCATGTGCGCACAAACACGCACGCAAGGGCACACACAAACACGCACCTCTGGGCTGTTTCTCAACACGAGGCGCAAACTTCACTATCCTGTTTTCCTCCTCAGTCCTTTGGAGACCAGGGAATTATTGTTTTCAAAACTTCTCGGCAGTTTGATTCAGTTATGTTTCAGGGCTGTAGAAAATGCCTAAATTTCGCTCTCAGGACACGCATACTGGCACACCAGCATCGACATGCGACTGAACTGGTAATTGTTACCTGTGGGGATTTTTATCAGCACGTATTGCTGGCAAATTGGTGCTCCAGGTGCGCAGTGTGTTTAAGTTGAAGGCGAATTTCTGGAACATAAGTGAATAAGGGTCTTTGTTGTTCTTCAGGCAAATTAACCCTTAGAGCGCTGACATAATTAAATGTATATATATTTTTTAAAATTTATCTTGTGCTGTTGAAAAACTATCATGTGGCGACCTGTTTAATATGGCTCCCCTGCGGGAGCTCTTTTAAACAAGTTGCCACATGACAGGGTTTCAACAGCCTTGATTTTAATATCTTACATCATTGAGCATTAGCCCTTTAAGGCCTAATTAAAAAATCCCAGGAGAGCATCATGTTGCTGTGTTTACCGTAGTGACCTGTATTTGGGCTGAAGCGCCAACTTCTCAGCTTTCAGGAACAGGTGGAATATTTTCGATAGCGCAAACATTACGGTAATTACGATGCTTACAACATGACATGTGCATTTGTGTCAGCGACGAAACGTTCGGATTAAAGGGGTTAATAGCTGCACTTGGCGCTCTAAGGGTTAAAATCGTTGTAGTCTGACTGCTTCAGAGGCCAGTTGGAAGGCATATAGCCCAACGGCTCATTGTGCAGATAGATGGTGTTTCTGTCGTCGTAACTGCTGATCTCTGTGCTCAGGGCTCTCCCTCGGGGTTTAGGAGGAACCTCACAGACTACAGGGACTGCTGTGGCTGAAACATGAAAGGAACGTCTTGTCATGTTCTGGAAATAAATGGTTGTGTAAGCAGCGGATATTCAGGGCCAATTCGTCATCCACGGGCTAAGAAGTATTGCTGGCATTGTTATGTTCTGGAACTCTCCTATTGGCCCTCACCTTTGATCTGAAAAATCCCATTATGGTGGTTTGCAATGCTCTTTTTCCTCAGTATCGCCTCTCTCACAGAGAACCCCCCCCACACTTTAGTGGTAGTCTTCATGCAGAGTTGATGTGTTTTGTGACCTAATGCTGGACGATAAATGAGAGATACTGCGGAGTGTTAATAGGTGGGACTGTTGGTGGCAATGGCTGAATCTCCTCTGTGCTGAAGCTGGGAACAAACAGGCGCTAGCGTCACGGCCGCAGTCGGGAGGGACACTCCACACTCTCCCTGCGGCTCATTATCCCCCCGCCCCGCCCTCCTCCTATCCCAGTCGCACCGCCCACCACCTCCCGGGAGACTCCGCCTCCGCCCGCCACTCAAACCCTCCACCCCCCCAAAAAAAAAACCAGGGGGACCGGGACGCTCCGGTCCGTCACGCTGGCGAACAACAGAAATCTCAAACGCACGCCCCTCCTCGATAATGGGGTTCGCTTCCTGCGTGCCGTGCATTCGGAGGCACCAATTGCGAAGGAAGCACCCGAGCGCCGGCAGATAACCAGCCGTAAAGCTTCCAGACACAAGCCGAGAGGACTTTAGACTGGCAAAGGTCTTTAAGTGCGCTGTCTGTTAAGATGAGTATTTGTTCTGCTGGTCTGTACGCGAGAGGAGTTGCACTTCAGGGGACGGGTGGAGGAGGTGGTGGTGGGGGGGGGGTTAGGTTTCTGTTGCTTGGGGATCTGTGAAAGTAATGTGCCGCGGATCAGGCAATGAAGAGCCTGCTGGGAGGAGTGTGAGAGGGTGGTTGAATTTGAAGTTGACGGTGCTTCTGCGACACAGTCTAGAGTTTTGCGCTAGCCCCCCCTCTCGGGTGTGAGCATGCGGGCCCTCCCTCAGAAGAGTGTGGAGGCACCTGTGCTGCGTGCCTTTCCCGTCAGTTTTTTCATAAACAAAGTTATTATTCATCATCCCCATCAAAAATGCGAAAATGTAAAATGGATGGCGTGCTGAGCAAAAATAAGCAGCGTTACTGTTTTGTTTTAGGTTATTTTTTTACGCGGCGCTCTGGATTGCAGGTGGCCTCTACGCCATGCGGAATCCATTAGCAACTGATTTAAACAGCCGACGCACGGCTCTAGCTGTACGCATGTGTGTCTAAATGAGAAATTTTGAGCTTTGATAAAATAGAAACACTATTTCTGCACAGTGGTCGCAGTCATCCATTTCAATTTCAATTCAAAATGCCACTGTATTAGCTTTGCTTCTGATATATTAGAAAAATAATAATGATAAAATAATCATGTGGAGGGCAGTGCTACTTTTGTTAGGCGCGCACCTTTATTTCTTTTGTGCGTGTATTTGTCATGTGTTTGTGCACGGGTTAGGTTTTGCTGTATTAAAATTATATACATGCGTCATATAGTAATTTGTGAATTTAATTTGTTTGTTCTCTTTTTATTCTTAATGAAAGAAGAAATACAAAAATTATGGATGTTTTTCTCAATGAGTCTGAGCTGTCTCTTTTGGCTCTGAATTTTGCTGAGTGAATTCTGTTCCCCGGTTGATTGTAGGCTGTAATTTTAGGGTGTGTGCATCCATTTTGGGTATCAATGTACGAGCTGCAGTCATTTCTAAAGGAGGAGTTGGTTGCTCACTTGCCTTAATGTTGTTGTTTCAGAGCTAATTGCTTGTCTTTACATCCTTAGTTCTCGCGAAGCGAAGCTAGAAAAATTAATTTGCTTTTGAAGTCAGTTATTTTCGCCTCCAGTGAATGGCGGAAAATCGTCCATCGTGATGCGAGGGAAATCTTAATCCATTGATCATAAACAGAGGGATGGGTTCAAATAAAAACATATGATCGGGTCAAAAACAAATAATTCTCGGAAGTAAAAATGGGTTGTTATGCTCAGCAGTAGTAAATGGTTTGGTTAAATACTGAACTAATGTAGTGCATGACTGAAAACACTTTCCATTTTAAAGAAAACATTTTCTACTGTTGAATGGATCAACAAATCTCAACAGATTAGATATAAATCAAACCACACCAAAGTGTTTGAAAGTGGAAATTTGTGAAGACAAGGAACTGCACTTGATGTGAAGCACCCACCATTGAATGAAACACAGTGGACATAGTGTTGTGGCTTGTTTAAGTATGGCTGCCAGTGGAACTGGCTGTTTTGTGATAGATGATGTGACCACTGACAGCAGCAGGAAGGATTCAGAATTTTCCAGAACCATCTCATATTCTCAAATTTGGCCAATTTCCTGAAAACTCATGGGACAGAGCTTGACCTTGCAGCAAGACAAAGACCCTGAATATGCGGTTTTAGGAACTGTGGCATCATTTCTAGTCAAATAGCGGAATGTCTCAGGCCCTGAATCCATTTCAAAATGTCTTTTTATTGCTGAAGGCAAAGTCTGAGGACGTAACTCAGAGAACCGAGTGGAAACCAAAGATGGCTCTTGTACAGCCCTCTGCATTATAGTGGCGGAGCGTCACCAGGGAGCCATCTGGTGATGTCTATGGCTCGCAGGCGTGAGAAAATCACCTTTTTTTGTAGATCCCTATCATTTTGCAAGTCTTACCATTATGGTTAAGCAATAAGTCCTTTTTGTTTGCAGAGCTTTTGATCTCCATCTGCAGAAGTTGGTGTTCCAGTGCAATAAACTAAATCTCTGAAGATTTTCCTGTTGAAATATTTGTGTTGACTTAAAAATAACACCCAGTACAGCACCAGTTTCTAGCAAATAATAGAAGCGAACTTGAGTAAGTAAATTAATAACACTTAGTTCTGTGTACTAAGCCAGTGGGAGAGAGCAGAGGGGATAGAGCATGTATGGTTAGACCCTTTCCTTTATTATTTTTCAGGTAGTGTGAAAGCAATCTCGTGCTAAGTGCTGGAGCCTCCATCGCTTGCGTTTAATGTGGTGGCTTATCTAATTAAATCAGCTGAGCACCAAATCTAATGTGGGACAACATGATAGTGTTGCTTTTTGTTGGTATTTTATTCACATTGCTTATCGGATTGAATTATTGTATCTGTTTATTTATCTTTTTTGGCTCTTGGAAGGAAAACAAGGACACTGGACTCTACACTCGATCAATACATGGATCCCTGTGAAAAATGCCCTTTCAGAGTGTAAACTTGCACGACTTATCACATTTCCTCTACCTATTTTCAGTGTGAGAAAAAAGCTCATCAATTTTGTATCTGCGCAGTAGCTTTGACACTTTAAGTGTCATCCTGCTTCCTTTCCATCTACTGTTATTAATTGGCTTTTCATCTCTATTTAATGTTCATTTTTTTGGCTAATAAGATTACGGTTACCGTTCGCTAATGTTCCCTATTGTTAGCCAGTGTGTTGTGTGAGGCTGAGTTCAGATCTCGTCAAGTTAAGAGTATTCGAAAATGATTAAATCACCTTCTGCATGTCCTGTTCTCTGCGTCCACCTTTATTTTTTAGTGCCTGTTGTGTATGATGAACACAGACCGATACAGACTAGAGTTTGAGCTAATGTACTTGATCATGTAAGTGCTTGGCCGTGCTCCTTTGTGTCATCAGTCTGTGCTTGCATTAGTCGCTCTTTCCTGCTCATGCTGTACAGCACACTTCTATTTCTGCCGCATTCATGGAACAAAATGAATTCCAAGACCAACTTCTCAAGCCTCGCTTTGTTCGGACTGAATCGCCGAAACATTCATGTTATTCACTTTTTATAGGACATATTTTCAATTGGTACTGAAGCCTGATGTCTTGTGAGTTTGCTTTTCAAGGCAAGATGTACATTGATAAAGTAGGATGATAAAAGGGAGTTGATAAGTACAGGTTAAATGATTTAAAAAAAAAAAACACTTCCCTGGGAAGGCACTTGGGGACCCAGGCCACTGGCTACCCAGCACCAGTGACTGAGTGCTTATGTGGCGCTAATAGAACAGATGTGGCTCTGGCTGTGATCCAGTTTGAAGTGTCAAGATGGCAGAGCCACAGCTTACCATGGAAGGGGACAGCCTCTCCTTGGGAGTCCATTGGCTCTGTGAAAGGAACGGAATGGCCGCGGAGCTTCAGTAAGGGTGCTCCTCACGGAAGGTTATATTCACTAGTCCCACAAAGGATATCACTTCCCCCCCTGTCTGACAAAGAGCCTCCTCTATACAGTGGCCGGAAAAAAGCAGCAGAACTGACAGTGAGGACAGAAACTGTCATTCACTGTGGACCTGAGACTCAAATCAGCCATGTTGTGCTTATTTTATGTATGCGTAAATATAAACAAAACACGACATTGCCAAAGGTGTGAACACACCTGCTCATCCAACATTCCATTCCAAAATCATTTGTGTAAATTATCTCTACTCCTCAGAAAAGGCTTTCCACTTGATACATCATTGCTGCAAAGATTTGCTTGCAGTATTTTCCCATTGGGAAAGCATTAGACAGGTCGGGTTCATGGAGGTTGATTAGACCTTGCTCAAAGTCTACAAAATCCCACCAGTGATGGGGCTTGCATTAGATTTCATTCTTGAACAGCAAGAGATTTTCTCAATTATTGGGAGGTACAGAAATATCTGGAAAGTAATTGATCTGCCTTCTGAAGAACGTATAAAAACTCAGAATCAGGAGTTCCTGCATACAACCCAGTTCACAAAAGTCAGGAAACTGTGTGAAACAGCAAAAAAAAAAAAAAAAAAAAAACGGAATGCAATGATTTGTAAATCCTTTTCGACCTATATTCAGTTAAATGCAGTACAAAGACAACATATTTAAGCTTGAAATTGATAAACTTTATTGTCTTTTGTAAATATACGCTCATTTGGATTTTGAGGTTTACTACACATTCCAAAAATGTTGGTACAAGGGGCATGTTTACTTGTGTTACATCACCTTTCCTTTTAGCAAAACTTGGTTAGCATTTAGGAACAAAGGACACTAATTGATGAAGTTTTGACCATGGAATTTTTTTTCCCATTCTTCCTTGATTTGCAACATAAAGGAGGAGACATCACCTCAGTAAAGTACATTTCAGCGGAAAGTAGAATACTTGAAGTGTCTAAAACGCATAGTTTTATAAATTTTAATTTGGTAATGATCCAGTGTGATGCATTTTTAAACCAGCGAGTCTTCAAATTGGCTTCAATACCAGGGGGTAGACATGTTTACTTGGGGAATCTGCTGGTTTTGAATTTGATCTTCGGAAACCTCACCTTTAAAAATGCTGAATAACCTTAACCTCACGCAGTTTACATCTCCCGATTATCCACAGTTGCTCAGACTAATTGGTAAAAACCGACGACAGTCTAATTTACTTTTGATAGCATTGTTATGCATTGCACCACAAAATAATGAGGTGTCTTCTGCGCATAAATGACGACGAAAAATATCGATATGTCTTCATAATTTCAGCACTCGTTAAGCAGCACAGATTTGCAGAAATAAGTTCGCGAGGCTGCGGGAATCCGTTTATTTTGAATGTTGTCACAGCTGTGTGACAGTCCCAAGGACGGCAAAATGAATGCTGCAAAGTCAGCGAAAGTTTTGGATTTACAATGCCATATCAATTATATAAATGTAGGCTATGGGAATTCACCTTTCAATACCATTTCTAATTATTGGTTTTGGTGTTGGTCGCTCAGTCGATAAATTGTTTGATTGTTAATCAGGCCAGCTTAAATAAAAATAGCTTGCGGGCAGCCAAGCCGTAAAGGGAGAGCTTACTGAAGGCCCTTTGAACTACTCCATGGCCCGGATGAAAAGAAAGAGAACAACTGACGTCACGTAAGAGAATAACTGACGCACAAGCACCGCAGCCCTGGCATTTGATTGGATAATGCGTTCGAAATGCACACTCACCTACTATGTAGGGCACTGTGTAGTGAATGTTCTACCTTGAAAACAATATAGAGAGTGAGTGAGCGAGTGGACAAGTGTGTCTTCCGAACGCAGCCTTAGATTCCCCAAGTAAAAATGTCTGCCCCCTGGTATTGACGCCGATTTGAAGACTTGCCGGTCGCACTGGATCATTACCAAATTAAAATTTATAAAACTATGCGTTTTAGACACTTCAAGAATTCTAATTTCCGCTGAAATATACTTGGCCGAGGTGCTGTCTCCTCCTTTAAGTCGCTCAATAGTCAGACTAGTCTTCATTGTCCTCTTTTGCATTTCATAATTAGTCCCACATTTTCAATGGGAGACAGGTCTGGACTGCAGGCAGGCCGGTGTATTACCTACACTCACTTACTATGAAGTCACGCCGTTGTAACGTGGGCAGAATGTGGCTTGGCTTTATTTTACTGGAATAAGCAGGGCCAACCCTGTAAAAGATGACCCCTGGATGGTTGTATGTGATGGTCCAAGACCTGTTAGTACTTTTTGCCATTACTGGTGCTTTCACATATGTGCAAGTTACCCATGCCACGGGCACTTACACACCCCCATACCATCACAGATGCTTGCTTTTGAACATTGCGATAGGAACAATCTAGATGGTCCTTTTCCTCTTGAGCCTTCTGAACACAACGTCCATGATTTCCTAAAGCAATCTGAAATGTGGATTTGTCAGACCATAGCACACCGTTCTTCTTTGCATCAGTCTCAGATGAGTTTGGGCACAGAGAAGTTGGTGACATTTTCTGAGTGTTGTTGATATATGGCTTGTGCTTTGCAGGGTTAGAGTCTTAACTTGCATTTGTATATGTAGCAACAAACTGTGTTTATGAACCATGGTTTTTCAATGTGTTCCAAAGCCGATGTAGTAATATCCTTTTAGCAATCATGTCTGTTTTTTATACAGTGCCTCCTCAGGGATTGAAGGTCACGGGCATTCATTGCCGGTATTTTTCCTGGCCCTTAATGCTAAGAGATTTGTTTAGATTCTTTGAATCTTTTGATGATATTATGAACTGTAGACGGTGAAATCCCTAAATTCCTCGCAATTGCACATTGAGCAACATTGTTCGATTGTTGAACAACTGACCCACGCGGCTTTTCGCAAAGTAATGAACCTCTCCGCATCCTTGCTTGTGAATCGCTGCCTTTCAAGACTCTTTCATGCCCAATCACAATACGTTCATCTGTTTTCAGTTAACCTCTTTAAATATGGACTGTGCCAATCAGGTGTTTTTTGAGCATTCCACCATTTTCAGTCTTCTGTTTCCCTTGTCCCAACTTTTTTTGAAAAATTTTTCTGGCATAAAATTAAGAATAAATATATATTTACAGAAAAAAATGACATTGATAAGGGAAAACATTGAATATATTGTCTTTTTGTGTTGTCTAATAAATTGATTGCTGAAGAAGATAGGCAAATTCTGTTTTATTAACATTTAAAATAGCATTTAACATTTTTGGAATTGGGGTTGTTATTTTGGCCTGGTAATGGAGATTTTATGATTGGTAGGCGATTATCTTTTTTTAGTTCAATGTAGGCTTCGCGCAGGTGATCTAAATAACTGAAAGTTAAATGTCAAAATGTGAAATTCCTGGCAGTGAACTTCTGAAATCTGGTGAATCCATCATGAGCTACGACGTTACCCTCAAAGAGTGCAACAGTGTGGCCTTGCTTAATAATCTGAAGGTATAATCCGATCATTGTTGTTTCTATTTTCAGGTGAGCCGTTGCTTGAACCTTCAAGCAAAGTGCATTATTTGCTTTCCTGCTGTAAATATCCATTTGTGTAAAAGGGTACAGTTTAAGAAAATGCGCCCTTGGTAAGCTGTCTGACAAGCACACCAACAGTGATAATAATAAAGTATAAAAATGGCAAAATTGTACTGATTGAATTCATATGACTGGAAGGTATCCAATTACCAAAAATAAGAGTTATAAATGCATGCTGCATTCAGCACATTTTCTGGATTTATTTATTTTCCATTATTTTTATTATTTTATCCGAGTGTGGATTCACATTATGTTTTTGTGCTTTCAGATAAACAAATGTACAATTGCCCCAGAGGGGAAACACAAAGCTTTGGTCTTTATGACATCATCATTACCAAGTGCAATATAATGTGTTTATAGTGCATAATAATGCCGCCCTAAGTCTTCTGAAGTATAGCCTAAAATGTTGAAAAAATTGATGATTTTTGTTTTCTGCCTGTGAGGAAATCACCACAGGTTTGCACCAGAGGCAAAACCTCACTGCATGTGTGTATATTTTTTTAGTTTTGTTATTCATATTTTTTTTGTTGTTTTTCTGCTCTGTCCCTTTATCCTGAAGGTTGATTTGTAATTGGATTTTACTGCTGAGGGACCTCTTGTGCTTTGGAAAATCCATTGGTTGTAGCCCTGCCGCGGGGCATAGAATGCAGGTCTAGTTTCTAATACATCGCCAGACGCAGTGTGGTTCTGCTCCGGAGATGCTCGTGCATTGGATCGTCCGGCTATCATTTGTGTATTCAACCAGATTATTCAGTTAGCCCCAATTGAGTTTCTTCTCTGATGAGCACTTTCTCAGCCTCGCAGAGACACTCTGATTGAAAAGCCTTGTCTGTCATTCCTCATCTCGGAAAATCAATGCTGGATCTGGAATCGGAGTGGAGTTAATTGAGTCATTCTCTCACCTGCATTGCTTTTTTATGAATTGTTTTGTCACGCCAGCGGTTGTGCCAGATATCACTGAAGCATGGCCGTCAAATAGCCCGGCTTTTCCAGTGTTGCCCACCTACAGGAACATGCACACAGAATTAACATGAGTTGCGCTGTGCAGTGTGATTCCCTATTAATACTGCTTTTGAAAGTATAAGATTTGTGTGTTTATTTATTGAAGGTTGTCCAGTACAGCTACATGTAATATTTAGCTGTAGACTCATGACTCCCATCCTTACCATTGCAGGTCATTGACCGTGATAGAAAGTGATGTATGTGCACACCTCTGCTAGTTCCTCTCTGACCTTGTAGACAGTCAGAGACTCATTTGGTCGGTAATTTATTGGTTTTAACAAAGTGGTCGGTAATATTGACATTTCTATTGAATGACAATAAGTGTAGTGCTGCTTAATACAAGAATGATAAAGTGACAGCCATGTTGCTTTGAAGAGGATAAAGTTAGATTTGGCACCTTTTTTTTATCCCCGCCATGAAGTGGAGGCTGGGGCACTGGAATGATTTTTGTCCTTCCGCGTGTCCGTCCACCCATCCATTCATCCGTCTGTCTGTCACCCTTCTTTTTCCACAACTCCTAAACTGTTCAATTTTTCTCAGCAAAATTGAAAATATGGATGCATCTTATTGTGTAGATGTGCCTTTTCATACCTCCATCCTCCTTCCTGTCCATCTGTCCATCCCTTTACCTTGTTTTGTTTCCAGGCTATAGATCAGCCATCCCGTTCTTTTCTGGGCCAGAATTCCTAAACTGTTCAATATCTCTCAACAAAATTTTATGTATAGATGCATCTTAAATGTACAAGTGACTTTTCATATTTCCATCCCTCCCCTACATGTTGTCTCTTGGCTAGATGGCAGCCATCCCCTCTTTTTACAGGCCAGAACTCTTAAATCGTTCAATATTTCTCAACGGAATTAAAAAAATAATAAACAAATTTTAAAAAAAGGAATAACGCATGCTACTGTGGGGCATCATTGAATTGGTCAAATATGCATTTATTTGTTTGTTAATTTAGCCATGTATTTATAGATGTGAACAATTTAATTCTGACAACAAATTCCAAAAAAAGGGTTGGAGAGGGGCAATGCGACAGTGGTGAGGTTGAGGACATTCATATGGAACACTCCACAGGTTAATGGGTAACGAGATATGCCGTAATTACTGACAATAAAATAAGCATCTACGAAACACTTGATCGTATATGAGCGAGCAAGGTTTGAGGTTCACCGGTTTGCACAAACCTGATTTAACAAATGCGGACAAATTCTCAATGTTTACGAGGAGTTTAAGGATTTCATCATGTAAAGCCCATGATATTATTGGAAGATTGTGAGAAACCAGAGAAATCTGTGTGTGTAAAGGGCAAGGACGAAATCCAATATTGAATGCCCATGATCTTCAAGCCCTCAGACAGCACCACTTTAAAACCTGTCTTACAGCCTCAAGTGTTGATAAATAGTTCTGGAAACTCTTTCTCTGAAAAAAAAAACAAAACACAAGAACCAAGGCACTCTACCCACAATGACTAATTTAAATGATTTTATTACCATGGTATGTTCAACACAACCATAAAAACTGACGCATTTCAGCCACAAGTCTTGGGCAGGGGGTAAACGAGAACAGCCAACACAATGATGTCTTCACAGCGAGTGCGAACAGTGTTATCCAAGCAGCCACTTTCCCTTAAATTTGATGCAACAAGAGAAGGTGTGGCCATGTTCTTAATGAAATTTAATGAGATATGTAAGGTAGATTGCCTTGGTTGTTTTTTTTTTTTGTTTTTTTTTTGTGACTTCTGGGAAACATCTTGAAGACCATGATGCCCGATTTGAGTGTACCGTTGCTCTCATTTACTAACTAGCTCATCAGTTGAGCTTGCGAATTTACATTAGACCTTGTTTCATATCATCAGCCATTTGCCCTCATCTATACCTTGGTTGTTTCAATTCATTTTACCTTCATACTCCTCCTAATGGTGGGCATATACTCATTTTACCTTCATACTCTTCCTGATGGTGGGCATATACTCATTTTACCTTCATACTCCTCCTGATGGTGGGCATATACTGACAACTGTGTGTCTCTGAGGCGTTGTTTGGCTATTGAACTATGTCTGGCTGTCATATCACATGGAGTGATGTGATGTGATGTAATGTTATGTGTTGTCTGTCGGTCGTCTCACTCTAAAAGCTATGGTTCCTATCAGTCGTTCTAGTTGCCGATGTAACTCTGATGCCCTCATGTTGTGCTTGAGTATAGTCGAGTAAAAAGTTGTTGCAATATGTATAGGTTGATGAGCCTTAATTTGACTGATTATTTGGATTGATTTAATTGTGGTAGCAAAACCAATAGCTATATAAAGATGGTGCAAGTTATGTTAGGCTACTGCTGCATTTGAAATTGTGATCAAAGGAATAAAAGTCTAAAATGTGTGTACAGTTGTGATTAGAGATGCACTGGCCTTGCCTGTGTGTTGCTTCTGCCATGAATTTCGATAACCTGTCGGTTCTTCTTATGTTTTCCATGGTCTGTGGTGATGCCAAGCCGTCAAGTTGCACTATTTTGCTGAGAGATATCTGACCCTTCCGGTCTTCTGTTGGAGGCAAAGATTCAGTTTGCCGCAGTGAACTGTGAACTCGATTCTTATAGTTCTGATTTAGTGCCAGGTCAGGCTTAATCCGGCTCAACTCGTTTTGTTTTATTTTTCTTGTGACCTCCAAAAATATATTGATGAGCTTGCAAATAATGAATTTGAAACCGGCTGTGAAAAAAGCCAGAGCAATTCTGTCATTGCCGGAAATACCGTGATGATGCTGGCAGAAATCTTGCTGTTCGATGAGTTCTTGTTCGCTGTTGCTCTGACGTCAACACCACAGTGCAAAGAGTACTCACCAGTATATCTGGTAGACATTGTTTGGCAGTCGACTCATTACTCATTATGAATTTATGGAATGTGCTTCCAGCGCAGTTATGAACTGGCAGTGCATGTTTGCCATAGCAAATTGATTGAAGTTTGCAACAAAGTCTTGTCGAGATACAGTTGAGAAAAATTTCAACAGTATTTAGCTCAATCAAGTCGCACCCTTGCTTTAATGTTCCCCCCAACGGGGATCGGTCACATTGAATGTTGGCAGTGGCAGTGTAGTTTAACAGGCCCAAAGCTCAGTGCATAATGAATGTGATGGACTCTCGTATAGCATGTTGGATGCTGATATATAGTTATGGCTTATGCATATCGGGCATACTTTTTAAAAATATACTGCAAGTACCTAATTCATTGGCTCTGTAATCTGCGAATTATCATTTTGGTTGTATATTCTTTACAAGCACAGACATCACCAGACACTGGGTTTCTTTCCTGGCAATGCTCTGTGAGGCTTGTAGTGCACTTTTAACTTTTTTGGGGGACTTGCTACCTTCAGTCCCCTCCTATGCAAATTGCATGTTCAACTGGACTTAAATCCCGTGATTGACTCTGCCAAAGTCACAAAAAAATGTGTCACTGCCTATTGAATTATGATGCCAACTGTATGCATGTTTATTTATATTCACATTTTTTTTTCTTTTAATATTCATTGTTTTGATTGCCATCTCTATAGCATTGAGTGAATATTGTCTCTAAATTTTGCATTTATGGATGTGTATTGTGCTTACAAATGAAAACAGTAGAAATGCAAGCTCTGCACAGCGTGAATGGTGAATATTTCTGATACTGAATTAATGCACACAAGTCTGGAGATTAAAAGGCTAAAAGATTACCAGTGACACGGGATATGCTCCGTCTCTACAGGAATTGCTGCCTCCCTCCATGCTGACAGCATTTCAGTCCTATTTTCTCCTTGCTGAAATGTGTCATGTATACTAAACAGCACTGGCTGCGGTTCAAGGCGATTACTGTCACTATAATTGGATTTGCTAAGAGCCGCATTTCTGATCACTACAACACTCCGCTTTTTTTAATGGAAAGACGATCAACCGCAATTGAAATGGCTGTCATGAGGAACATGCAAGTAAGCCCACCGCTTCATATTTGACAGTGGAAATATGCACACGTGGCTCTGCTATACAGACTGAAGGTTTGTCATGCATTGGTCGTTATGACCACTTTATTCCTCTAATATTAGTAGCACTAGCAGCTGTAAATTTGATTAGCATTAAGATCGGCAGGTCTGGCATGTATGCAGTTGATGCTGTTGTACTGACATGTCTTGTGCACTCAGCCCTCTAGCGTTCCCATCTACTTCCTTCTGCTTTGTTAGCCTGGTTGTTAGCACTTAGTTTATTCCCTTAATGGCCCCCAGTCACTTTCAAAAAAAAAAAAAAAAAATTGGACATAATCCCATCAGCAATACATCTTTTAGTTAGTATAGAATGGAACAGTGTTAACTTTACAATATGATTATGCACTAAAATTTTTCTTATCTCCTGCCGCAAAATGGCAGGGGGATATAGGAATGCTGTTCTGTCCATCCACCTGTCTGCAGGTCCGTCCGTCAGGCTTTCCTGGGCCAGAACATCTAAATCACTCAACATTTCCCCGCAAAATCTTATACATAGATGCATCTTATGTTGTGGATGTGCCTTTTCATTCTTCCATCCATCTGTCTGTCCGTCCCTCCATTCTGTTTTGTTTCCAGACCCGAACCCCAAAACTGTGGTCGGGGTTCTGAGTATTTCATACTTCATAATACATTATTATATTTTTCAAAACTGTCAAATTACTAAGGTAAAAAGGAATATTTTCACTTCTGTGCATTATTGCTGTGAGTTTGGGAGCATTAAGTTGCCATTTCTGCTGATGGGGCATGGTAAATATGCTATGTCTAGATATATTTATATATGTTTAGGAGGCTAAAACGCTGGACTGTATACCCAAGGGAAATAATGGGGATTCTGTCAATATGGAGTGAGGGAACACAGTGCAGTAGTGTTTGTATCAATTAAAATGTGCTTGGAAGTTTGCATTTATTGAGAAAACTTGCAGTTTATGTCCTTTGGGGCAAATCGCTGCGTTAACAAGATCCATCTGTACTGTATTCTTCAGACTGGCTGAGTGACATTCCCTTAGTCTCATTTGTCTGGCCGTCATGCGTGCAGTACACAACTCCACTGACATTTCTTTCTTTCTCTCTTTTTTTTCTCGATGAGAAGAAAAAATAGATGGTCGATTCCATTTTAGCGTTAATTCTACAGCAGTCACTCCATAGCACTGGATTAGTAAACTGAGTGTTGAGCTGATAAATAAGAGACCATGTTTTTGTTATACATTGTAAATTACTGTATTCTAATGTAACTTATAGCTTTATTGTTCATGAAGACAATTACAACTATTTTTATGGAAATAATGCATAAAGTGATGTTTCTTGATCGGGCTGGGTGTCATGGATAAAATCCTCTATTACAATGTATGTATATATTGGCTCTCTGGCTTCCCTATAGGCCTAGGCATTTATTTCACTCATTTAGCAAGCTAGGCAGGGTAACGTTGACTCCCTACCCAGCCATTTCTAGACAATGACCTTGAATTCAGCAAAGAGTGATGGGTGGTGCTTATGTAGATACACAAGCATGTTTCACATACGGTCTCAATTTGCAGTAAGTAATCCTCAGACAAAGTCTTACTGTCCAATCACTTGCCTATAACTAAAGCCAATCAATACCGAAGTGCGCATGCAGTGGATAACATGGATGATCGATAATACCCCAAGACAACAACAGGGTAAACAAGCCAAGATGACATCATTTGTCTGGATTTCCCACGCGGTACATGCTGTATGGTATCTGCTCGAATTTTAACTTTAATTTATTCGATTTTTTCTCTTGTGTGGCAACATGACAGGTTGCATCCCGTGTTTGTGGAAAAAATGCAATAGAAATGAACTAAATTATTTTTTCCTGTGTGACGAAAATTCGTATTTATGGTAAGCTTGACTTTCCCTTCATATGACACCATGAATTTATGAAACTCATATTGAAACTGTAAACGCTGCGAAAAATGTAGTTTTATGCTGCTCTGAAGTCGATGATTTAGATGCAAATAACCCACAATCCTCGATTCTATCACTTTCCTGACACCCCCTCCCATTAATTTTTGTGAGAACTTCCCTCTGGTCGCCTTTACCCTCTTAAATATGC
Organism: Gymnothorax javanicus; assembly: GCA_029692085.1. Lineage (NCBI taxonomy): Eukaryota > Metazoa > Chordata > Actinopteri > Anguilliformes > Muraenidae > Gymnothorax > Gymnothorax javanicus. The sequence continues at coordinate 41,505,708 of CM056202.1, forward strand.
GTGACTACAGTGACTACATGTCATATGCTGGTCCCACACAGTAGCTATACATGTTACCAACGCCGGAAGGCAGTTCCTAACAATTACATACAGCCATTTTTTTAAGTTTATGCCAGTCTGAGATGAAATGTGAACTACACTTTGGCATGTCACAATATAAAATTTTGTTACGGTGGAAATTGCTATATTTATGTCATCATATCACCCTGCCCTATTTTTTTGCATGAAGCAAGGGTGAACAATTTATCTGAATGGTTTCAGTTTAATTAAGGCAAGTATATTTTCGCATTATAATTATTTTTTTCATTCATCGCTCATTAAGATTATATTTAGATTATACTTATTCAAAATTATTTCAGAATTCAGGCTATAATCTCTGAATTGTGCAAATATTGTGATGAAGTGTGTGTGTGTACAGACCTCACTAGAAGGTGAAATAGTGCCCTTAAGTAAGGACTGCAGTGTTTTACACGGCGCTGCATTAGTGGGACCGGGTTTAAGGGGCTTGTTTCCCGCTACGGGGGCATAGCAGTCCGGCAAGCGAGCATTTTACCTTTCCCTTTTTCCGCATCCGTCAAGATCCATCCTCCACAGGGCAGCGCTTCTCCATTTAAAGTACAGAAGTGATTACAGTGTCCATCAGCCCTCAGAAGGACCTGCCCCACCCCGTGATTGATGTTTGACAGAATAATTAGAAAACTGTCTGGGGCTGTAATCACCGGTGCTCATCTTCAGGAAGGTTTTGCTTTACCTTCCCCGGCCTGGGTAGAGCAGTGCTGTAAGGCCGGAGGAGAGAGAGAGAGCAGAGGGTTTGTGGGGGGGGTTAAATGTTTATTTGGCCAAAACGGCAGACCTCAGCCGGGAAAAGGAATCGAAAAATCGGTCTCCGGAGTGGTGCCTCGGCTGCTGATCTTCCTGCAAATAACCAATTCATTAACAGGGACACTGTCTGCAGGCCCGGGGGAATGAAGACAATGTTTCCACCGGCTCCAATGTGTCCAGGAACAATCTTTTAATCGCCCATCTCCGGGTGCAACGACTGTGCTTAGCGGCTTCTCCTGGCTGTCCTGAGCTAGCGGGAAAAATCCTGCCAGCTGTGCTCTCTGGGTAGCAGCGTGTGTGTAAATCCCTTTAATACCTGGGCTAGTGTTTAATGGCTAATTGATATGCTCCCCCGCTATGTAAATCAGAACGGCGGCCTTTAGCTCTTTAGTGCCTCTCAAAGAGAGACGTCGGGTTATCCCCCTGAAGCCAATGCCAAGGTTCTTTGAGGACTCCTTGACTCTTCAGGGCATAGAAACGGATTGGCTTAACTTTCAATGTCGCCGACCTTCATTCACCTCTGTGCCCTGCGTAGGTTGTGCGAGGACTTACAATTGCATAGTGGAATATTTTAAATGCAGCCTACCGGTGCATTGACATCTTTTCAGAAATGATGTCGTTAGTTTGCAATTTAACTTCTCTTTTTTTTATCCTTATTTCTCTTGTCTGTTATTAAGTGAGCCCCCCAAAAGGGGTAGAGTGATTTTAGGGATGGGTGGGTGGGGGTCAGGGTGGGGGAATTTTCTGGAAAGTGTCAATTTTTCTATTTCCTATGTAGTCTGTGCTGAGTCAGACCAAAGTTCAGGCATTGCATTTCTGTGGATGCTGTTATTCTGTTATTCATAAAGATGAATAACAGATGAATGTCCTTAAAAGGGCTATTTTTAGAGATGTTCCATGGAGGGGAAAATGCACTATGATAATGGCCTACCATTTATTATGCTTAAAGCTTTCAGATGATGTGTTACTCCAGCAGAATTACTGCTGGAGCCAAACGTTGCCAGGAAGATGCTTGTTTATTTGTTTTTATGGCCAAGGAAAGATTCTGTCCAACATTAAAGTAGCCTTATCACCTTATTAGAAGGGAGGAGATGGTTAGCACTGAGCAGCGATATTCACTGCTTTTGTAAATGGCGCACATGAATGAAAATGCTTGCGTGTGTGTGTGCGGACTATGAATTGCCGAGATGGCGCCCTTTTTTCATTTCCTTTGGCTCCATATTCGTAACAACAAATATGAGACATTCAGGCTGCGAGCTTGATTTTTTTTTTCGGTTTTTTTTTTTGTATTTATCTCATCGTTAATTCATTGTTTACTCAATGTCAACAAAAACTGTCACCGTCCCGGTACTTTTTTGCATTTAAGTGAATGTTTGTGTTCCTGGCAGACACAGCTGTTTGACTGAAATCCTGCAGATTGTTATGACAGAGCTCTCTCATGCTGGCTTGAAAATGCGAAAACATAGGCCGTCTGTACGAGCCTCCAAAACGGTGGCAGATCACAGGGAAAGCGGCTCCTTACACTTGGCGTTCTCTCTCAGTACTGGCAACCAGACTCCTGCTCCCGATCTCGACTGTGATCCCTCGCCACAGTCGACGTAGTCGGGAAATCCTGCTTCAAGAGGAGGCATTGCAGCTTCACAGGTATCATTCTTCATGTTTTAACTGGAGGGACTTTGGTGTGGGTTTTATTATTAGAAAGAGAGTGTGTGCTGGCTCAAACATGGCATTCAGTGTTGTAGAAATTTTAATTCCCTCCTGAAAAAAAACGCTCAGAGACAAGAGGGTAATAATAGTCTTTACTACGTGCGCATGTAGGGTCCAAGTTACATTAGCAGAACAAAGACAAAGAAAGTTCTTTCTTGCTGGTGTATAAGTAAGAGTACATCTTGACAACCTCCTCCCCCCAAGCTGATTTACACATCATGGTATTAATTGGAATGTTCTACTTGAGCGCACGCAGCCCACGGCAAGCTGACCCTGAGGTATGCGTAAACAGCTCAGAGAAGACAGGAGGTTTCTTCTTATCACCTCCTGGGCTTATCTTTTTGGCGTCTCAGGCTCTCCTGATACTCCTTCTCCTGGGAACACATAAACTAAGAGAGAAAAAGAACATCTTGGCCTGTTAAGGTCCATCGGGACCACACGGTTCTAGATAAACCATATGCAATGACGCTTTTTACTTATGCATTGGCCAGATTATGGAAACTACAGGAAACTACGCAAGGCCTAGGTTATTCAAAAACAAGCAAGGATATACAACTAATATCTTATATGAGCAAGAACAAGCAAGGATAAACAATTAATAATAAAGCAAACAAGTAAATCAATATTGAAATGATTCCACATCTCCCCTCTGTTTATAATTGATTATCCGCCAACATGCCACTTCTCTCGATTTTCAGCATGAGCTTCATTCACGGGGAGATGCTTCACCACGTCATCGTCATTTGGTGCTTTTGTTCGTACAGGCCCCCTATTTCAATCACATCATCATACGATTCCTTCAGCTCCTCGGGCAGAGTATATACTTCATTGATGTCCTGCAATAGAAACATCTGATATCGTGGATTAGCACTCAACGTTTTTGATATCAATCCTTTAATTATGGGAACCCCACCGCAACTGCAGAAGAGCAGTACTGCGTATCCTGCTGCTACAAGACTTAATACAGACGTAATTCCTGCTCTCCATCCTCCAGACAGGAGCCAGTCCCACCAGGTATCTGCTGATGCTGGTGCAAGGTCACGCTGTTGTGATCTGATATATCTTTCAAACGTCGCAAGGCTTGATCTATTAGCCCTCCCACCTCATCATTAGCTGGTATATAGGTGCAACATGCGGGTCCTACAATCTGGCACACTCCCCCCTGTGCTGCCGTTTACAAATCTACTACCATTCGATTTTGCAAAGTCATTGATCGCAAGGCTGTTAACTTTTCCTGTATACTCCCTGTGACATTACAGGTTTCATTTACGAGTGCTCTTAAACGATAATTCAGAGTCCAGTCGCAACATTACCTGTCCAACTCCAAACTGCGGGAACAGGGAGAGAGCAACCTTGCTCCCTACTGACCATAGCCTTTGGTCCGCTGGAACATTGTTCCCCCACACCGGATCCTGTGATACTGTGTCTCGCCTTCATCGTGTGATATTTCTGTCTGCACTCACAATGTATGTGTGATCATTTAATTGTACATATGCACAGACTCCTCCCCAATTTGGTGGTAATGCTATATATATTTGATGTCCACACAACCAATACCAACCATCCACAGCTCTTGACCCACTCCAGTGAGGTGCCCACGGATAAAATAGTGTCCCATTTGGACTGTCTTCTCTGCCGGTGAACCAGGTGGTTTCCGTTATTTGTGGATACCCACAGAAAATCGATAGTTTCCCCTGGCACCCCTGGGTTATCCCCACAAACTCTGCGAGCGGGGGTACACTGGGGTACATTGAAACGAATCCACTACGAGCAGTAGACACTGCCGTAGCGCACTTAACCGTACTGTTCACACTCATTGTAGGCGCTGCAACTTGTAACACCTCTACTCTGGATGTAGATATGGAGGCTGGTAGGTGTGTGCACACATAACAGTCAGAACGGTTGACAGAATGTGCTGATCTGTTGGCATATCTCCGCCATGAGTTAGTAGCATATACATGTGAAGGATTGTCTGATTCAGGCAGGTGGCTATTCACCCCCACATATCTTCTTGCTCTGGGGGAGGTTAGCCTCCAGCCTGTGCTTACTATACACATTTTTAAAATGAACAGACACAGGGAGAAGTGAGCCATTTTATAAACCAGTCTGGAGTCTCTACTGACTTGGAGCGTAAATAAGCTCTTCACCAGGTTTGAGACAGACGAGCTCTAAATGCCACGCCCCCCTTTGTTGCTGGACTCCCTCCCAGTCCATCCTGACTCATTTAGATGCACCTACACACCAGCTGGAGGAGATGCTACCTTGCAGTGTGACTGATGTATCCACATTTCCCTCTCCTGTATCCTCACTGCAGTCAGTGTGGTCAGGAACACTTGATATGGACCCTTCCACGTCGGTTAACTCCACTTCTGCTTTTTACCGACGCTCCGCACCAGGATCCAATCTCCAGGCTTAATCTGTCCTGGCGACAGCTCAGTTAGCGATCTAGGAGGAAGCACATTTTGAATCTCTCTCTTGTTAGTTAGCATTCTAATCATACATTCTGCCAGAGTTGCTTCTTCTATTTGTGTTCTCTGCAATAACTGTGGTAATTCAAAAGGTTTCCCATGTACTACTTCATAAGGTAACAACCCCACTCCGCGCTGTGGTGTTATTCTCATACTGCTTAATACTAATGGCAGACAAGCTACCCAATTCCATTTAGTTTCTGCCATGGCTTGTGCAGTTTTGCTTTCAGAGTTCCATTAGTTCTCTCCACTAATCCTGCTGATTGCGGATGATATGCACAATGCTTTTTCAATCCTATTCCCAATTTTGCTCCTAGGCGGGTCAACACTTTATTCCTAAATTCTGGCCAATTGTCACTATACACACTTAGATCCTTCGAACCTCCCAATGAGGGCGCAGTTCCAGGCTAGATCCCTTTCCACAGAGATCTTTGCCCGGGCTCACCTAGGTTGAGAACTCTGCCTTCTGCTTCCTGGTGTCTCCTTTCCGAAGCCCACCGATCACAGAAGCACTGCTCGCCGACTGATGCATTCGCTTTTGGCTTGTGGTGGCCTGACTGTACATTGAGCTGAGCGCGGCGGCCACCCCGTGGTCTTACTGCCATCTGCGACCCGACTGGCCGGTGACCCAGTCGATAGCGATCCCTGAATCCCGTAGTGATTACCAGCCACCCAGGTGGGAACCGACGGTCTGATCCCTACCCCACTTCGCTATGGGTATAGAAACTTTGACTGTTTTCACCAGCCTTGCCTGTTCACAGAGGTCGTCTCCAACGCCCCTCTGCTAGGTGTGGGCTGTCACCCACGTACCACATGTTGCCCACACTTACATGCGGCAAGCACGCCGACTAGATGGTAACACGGCAGTATGTCAGTTCATACTTCACCAGACAAGGAAGCCTTCAGTCCTCTCCCCAGCACTATATGTCATATTTAACGTGCCCTCGGAACTTTGCAGTCCCGCCGCCGCCTGTTATGGACTAGGTTCGGGGGGCCTAATCTCCTCCCTAATCAATCATGTAAGTGTGGAATGGCTCAGGGGGTGTAGGGATTTCCCCTTCTGTACTACTACCCCTCCCCGTATGTCCCGTGTGTTATAACTTTGTCATGTTGGACATTTCTTAGAAATATTTTTTAAGTAAATAAGTGATAGTAACTTTGATCTATTAACCCCTCGGTCCCTCCTCTTGGTACATGGCACTGCCCATGTACCAAATCTACAGCAATATGGAAGAGGAATTTCGGCAATATAGGCTTACCATTGGGTCCTACCCACCCGTCATCAGTGTGTTGTGTTCCATGTGATCACTTTGCAGGTGATTCACAGGTTTCACAAAAGACTGGCGCTTAAAAAAAAAGCACTTTTTTTGTATATCGGATTAAAGCCTGCCAAAGTGTTGTGTTCACGACCACTGCAGGACTAGGACTTAAATATTTATTTCCCACTTAAGTCAGCCTCATAGAATCTATTCATGATTTTGTTTTTCCCCCCATTATGAAAATGCTATAGTTAGTTCAGTGGAACTGTGCTTGTTCATTTAAAATTACATGGTCAACTCATTAACCCTTTCCCTGATACTTATTTCACACTTGAGCTGTTAGTTTGGTAAATGTCTGACTTTTTTGACACCGGACAGCTCCAGTGACATTTATGCCAGAGCGCCTGCAGATCTCTATAAGGAGTTTGCGTCAAACACTGACACATAGTTCATAATACAAAAAAAAGAAAGTTGTTTGTTGCAAATGGGATGCAGCCCAGCACTACAAGCGCAGACGCCCTTTCGGTGGCTCATTGACTGGTGAGATCAGGTACCGTCTGAATCAGAATCATTAGGATAATTGACCCACTGTGTGAATCCATTAAAATAAATTAAATTTGATTGGTCGTGTGGCTTTACGAACAAAGTAAGTGTGTAATGTTTTATATTCTGCTCTTGTTTGTTGTGCTCAGTCTCCGAGGTGATTATGCATGCCATTTGACTCCATTATGAATTCCTTCAGTGTAACAAAGCAGTTTTCGGCAGGAATGGCGGGGCAAGGCCGGCGCTTGTAGTTGAACTCGATGATTACTGAGACGGGAGATGTGTGAGGGGTGCGTGTAGCATTGACGGTCGTATTTTTGACAGACGCACATGCGATTTCAGGTCTGCTTTCTCAAGGTGTTTACACTGAATTATTAATGCTGTTTATCAGCCTAATTCTCAAAGGTAAAGGGCCAGCCGTGTACGCCTTGCGAAGGTCTGGTATGAAGAGTCTCGAAGCATCAAACTGGTTGTTAAAATTCAATGCACATCAGGCCAAATGTATTGGAGTTAGTTGAAATATGTATTAGTCTTGGATCTAAAAATTGTGCGTATATAATATTTCCCAAATAGTATTAGAGGTAATGGTGTGTGTGCGCCCTGTGATGGATTGGCATGCTGTCCAGGGTGGGTCCCTGCCTTTTGCCCGCAGTCAGCTGGGATAGGCTCCAGCTCCCCCAGACCCTAATGAGGAAGAAGCTGCATAGAGGATGGATGGATAGTATTAGTAGTGGTGGTGATTGTAGTGAATTGCAAAATGCACAACAAAAAATTAAGCAAAAATTGTGTCATGCTCCTTCTCCATATTTTGTCTTTTCACCAATGAGGAATTGGGTCTTCCTGGCAGAAATGCTGCCTATTTTCTATTTCCTGAAGTCGTGCACTGATGGGTATCTATTAACCCTTTTAGAGCCAGACTGAGGGATGTTTATGTTTGGCTGTCACTGATGATATCACACTCTCATATACAGAATGAATGGCTTGTCTGCTTTAGAAAGTGCATTTTATTGTTGAATTCAGGGTCTGCGGTATCTATGGGAATAGAGCCTGTAGTGTGAAATGTGTGCAGGACAATCCTGAGATGATGTGCGCGAAACGTCTGTCAGGGATGTAAAATTCATCTGACACCATGTCATTCCTGCCCGTCTCTTTCCTGCTCCCAATCTCTCTTTCACCGCACGGTTTCACTGCAGCCAGGCCACATAAAGGGAATCTTCTGCAGAGCCCAATAACATTTTGTAAGGGCTGCTTATCTCCCTTTTTAAAAACCTGTCCATGTAAAATTTCTGATGCACTTCATTTCATTCGCCTTGGATTTAGAACATTCTATACAGTTTTGTGCATGTGCATTTGTGTTTGTGGGTGCGTCGTATTTGCGTGCTTGTGTGTTTTCATGCGTTTGTGTGTGTGCCCGCGCACTTGGACAAGGTGTAATGTGGACTCATGAGTCAAGTGTGCATGTGATAGACCTAAAAGTGGCTTTTTTTCAGATGGCTACCATCTGTATGCAAGTTCTTTCTTGGAGAAACTGGCCACATCAGAGTCCATCATATAGGCGAGAACGTATGCACATCATTGTTTGATGTTTAAAGACGTAACTAAGCCCAGAGTAATGTTTTTCAAACCATGTAAATACATCTGAAGCAGAAAGATGAGACGCCAAAAAACCCAGAAGTGGAATAGGCAGGGTTAACAGCCCTCTCCCAATTCTGACAATTCAGACTGAAAGGTGTGTGAAAGTCAAAAAAAAAAAAAAAAAAAAAACCTAATTGAAAACCACGTGACTCATTGACCCAAACGATGTATAAATCAGTCCTGAAAAATGTAAAATATGGCAAAGAATGTGTCTTTGATTTTTTTTTCCTCCCCATATTTAAGTTAGGATTAACGATCTTTGACGGGGTGGGTGGAAATGGAGACTGCATGCTAAATGATTATGACCCACGTAACTCTCCATGCATTGTGTTGTATGGGCGGATTTTACAGATTCTCAGTAGATCTGCGCACAAAGACACGGCACTGTATGAAAAAGATTGTTTTAATGAAAATCAAACATGACTGAATTTTTTTACTTGCCTAATCGGGAAAGCCTGGTATAAGTCAATTGTTCTGTACTCAGTCCAGTTAAATATTCAAACTGTGGGATTTACAGGCTCAATGAGGGGCATTTACTTGTCGTTTTGGATTCCTCTTTCCTTCACCAGTCGAAATCCGAATTTCTGGTCAAAATCCGAATCATGATATCCAAGTTGCTTAGAGTTAAAAAACATCTGCAGTCAAAATGGCTGACTCAAATGGCTCAAATAAATAAACTATTTATGAAAATAATGAACTTCTTTTTTTTTTCCACAAAATGTCTAAAGAATACTCTTTCCATCGATGAAACCCCCTGCCCTTCTTTGTCGCATAAGGACACGGTTTTTCCTGGATGCTACTTTAGTACTAAATCATAATTACTATCACCTGCTGACATGCACTGTTTCAAAACACTAGATTATTCAGTTTTTTTACTGAATTACTAGTCCTAAATTGGCCCCATCCCAACTTTTCAGAATTCTGTGAGAGCCTGAGTGGCAGCAATGGATGTAAAATTGCAAATAATGAAGATAGCAGACAAAACATGAAATATGTAGTCCTTATACTGTGCAATAAAATGCAAGTCACATGTAAATTTAGAGATCACTGCTCTCTGTTTTTATGTACATTTTCCATAATGCCCCAACTTTTTCCAAAGTTGTGGTTGTAAATTGTTTCTACCGGTTTGCTCAGTGTGAAATCGTTTGATTACGTGTCTATGCCAATTTCAGTTATAAAACCTGCTGGTAAAACATCCATAGCTGTACCTTTCATATTATGACCTCAATTGATATTCTGTTGAACACTTATTGTCATATTGAGGAAAAGTTGTACTGAGATGGGTATCACCATTGGTTTACTACTTAGCCCTGTGTGAAACATGAGCTTGCATTTTCCGCAACTAGAGCTGTATGCCATGAATCTCATACATGTGTGAGCTGATAGTTTTTTCTTCAGATGTGTTGAGATACTCTAGGCAATGTGATTGCTTCTTTATACATTATGTATTATTATAAAGATTAGTCTGGATAATAACTGCTAATGAATTATGAATGAATACTTCTCACCTGTAATGTATTTGTCCCTCCCTGGAGCAGTGAAGAATATATAGGTTCATTTTTGTTGAAAAACATGCGTTTAAAGAGACACATAGTGCCTGCCTTTTAAGTTGTTTGATTTTCATCTTTGTGTGTGTGTGTGTGTGTGTGTGTGTGTGTGTATTTTTTGTGTGTGTGTCTTTATCTATACTCATGGGGACCCAAAGACCCCACAAGGATAGTTAAGTCTGGGGGGGTCGGGTGGGAACTGCTGAGACAATTTTTGGGTCCCTGTGAGGAAAAAGCTTAATTCTGGGCCAAGGGCTAGTAGGTTTCTGGTCATTGTTGGGCTTGTGGTTGGTTCTAGTTCTAGTTTTAAAGAGGGGTATTGGCATTAGGCTCTAGGCTTAAGTTAGGCATTAAATTAAGATTAAAAATTGGGTTATGGTGGGGGGTTTGTAGATTAGCGTTAAGATTAGGGTTAGGAAAGGGACTAGCGGTTGGCTGGTATGGAAATAGGATTTAACGCAAAACATTTTTTTTGGTCCCAATGAGTGTAGAAAAACAAACGTGTGCACGTGAGTGCGTATCCGCACGCGTGTGCATACGTGTGCTTTTGTGTGTGCGTGTGTGCGTGCGTGCTTGCGGGCGTGTGAGTGTTTCAGAATGCAATCAAAGTGTTGTGTGATCTTTCAAAATGCTTTTGAAAGCATGCCTTTATTTGGGCGGTATGGCCACTGTGCTGTGGAAATTGAATGACTAGTCGGCTGAAAAGACAGTCTCACTCCTCTGCTGTGGGCTGGGGAGATACGGCTGTCACAGTTCACAACCTCGCAGCTCTAACACAAAGACGATAGACCTTGAAGCGGAAATGACCGGTTTGATTATCAATTCATAGAGAACCCACAGACTCCCACCCATCCCGCTAGACCATTCTACCACAGACCATCTGAGATTTTTATTGGTTTCTCTTCTTTGTCCGAGAACAATATCCTTTCTCTGTCCACGAGATGCAGAGGTCGGAGTTCATGCCGAGGCCGGAGAGGTGGTGAAGCATATCGTAAACTTTCCACATCTGTGAGCTCCAGAAATGCTCTGCTGTGCAGGGCCGTGGCTGTGATCTTAATGGCTTCACCAGTATCTCAGTATGTATCATATCTGAAACGTGGATTTGCAGGCTTAGGGAGGTCAGTTTTATTTATATGAATGCATGCATGTCTTTAGTACTGTATGTGCGGACTGTGCACAGATAAATATTGTTTTATTTGACCAACTAATGCTTTAGTAATTCTGTGAACTTTGTCAGTGCATTTTTTTATGCAGAAGCCGTTTTCATGAGAAATGGAATTAAAGCGGAAGAACGAACACTCGGGTTGTCATATTTGTGTTCTTAGTGTTGGTCGCTGTCTAAGTGAATTCATGTAAGTATTGTGGTTGAAATGAAGTGTCAGCATCTTCCAGTGTTAACTGAACTTTTCATGTGAACAGAAATTGGACATAAAACTATATCAAACGCAAAAATAAAACATACTTTTCAGCTGCCGTAGTGACACAATGTCGGGCAATCAGCTCTCAACCTTTCATTTCACGGCCATTGGTTGATTAATCATTGCATTTTAAACATGGTAATAGGCTACACTTTGTGTGTGTAAACGTGCACTTTCGTGTTTTGAATTAAGCAAGTTGTCGGCATCTTACAAGGACAAATGGGTTTCACGTCAACCTCCATTATAGCATGAGGCCCGTAACTAATTGTGTGAATATGATAATATGCCCATGAAAACTTGCTCAAGCAACACACGCTCATTCATTTTCTATTCAGTATCCGAAATCTGTCCCTGAATTTCAATCATATATATATAAACTGCTAGAGGAGAAGGGAGTTTGCGCATGTCAAGTTTCTGTTTTTTTTTTAATGTCTACTGAAACTTCAGATGCCAATTTCAAGATGTGTCTGTGTTTGCAGCAGATTTTTGACATAATGCTTCATCTCTTTCACTTTGGGTGAGGTGGAGCTGTCATGCTTCAGCTGGCCGGATAATTATTTCCCTCTTATCCCCCTCACCAGGCCCAATCGCAGCTCTCGATAGGAGCCAGCACCCAGGTGCGGCTCTCCTGGGCCTCTGTGCCTGTGCTGTAGCAAAGCATAGGCCCTGTCTGTAGGGGAATGAATAGCCCCACAGGTTTGATAAGGTACTGCTCAATGGGAGGGACATGAGAACGCTGAACTATTTCATCACCGCCACCATTTCACTTGAAATAAATATAAATGTATGTGAATGCATCATGTAAAAATTGAAATTTCATGACACTTTGTGATGTTTGAGATAAAGGCTGTTAAAGTCGGGCACTTTTTACTTGATCTGCGTTAGCAGTTTTCTTCTTACATGATTCCATTGAATCTAAAAGGTGAATCACTCAAATTTTTTGACATCAAATACTTTGTAGGTACATACAACAAACTTACACAAAAAGTCAATGGAGTCCCAGTGTCATGAAATGTGAATTTTTACTTGATGCGTTCTCATATGTCAACTTCCTACACACAAACTATTTTCCATTGTATCACGTTAACGCAAGTCACTGCTTGGATTTATGGTATTATTTGATTTCTCTTGCCCGTAAGGCCTGCATTGGTAGTCAAGTTACCTCCAGGAGGTATGTAAAGAGCATTTAATGTGGGGAAATGGAAGTCAGGATTTTTTTTTTTTTTGTTATGTTTTTTTTTTTTTATTTGTTTTGTTTTGTTTTGTTTTTTTCCCTGGCACACTCCATTCTGCACGTACCCACCACTTTTTGGCATTTGTAAACTGAAATTTGTCTTTAAAAATGGGCCAGAAATGCTTTTATTATTTATTGCCTGCTCATGCTTTTAATTGTATTCATTTGTTTAGTTCCAGAAAACAATTCAAATCTCTCTTACAGAATCAATATGATTTGCCAATGTGGTGTCTTTTTGGAGGCTAGAATTTACATTTTACTGTAAAACTAAGTGTTTGTTGTAAATGCAGAGTGAAAAATGCAGCACAGATGGTGTGTGTGCGTGTTGTTCGCACTCTGAGTTTAGAACTGCTCAGTATATGGATTGCAAACTCATATTAACTGTATTTATACGTGATGGGGTTACATGCCTCTACCTACTTTCTCTCCATAATACGCCAGACTTGGCCGTGGCTCAATTACTGCCCACTGTCATTTAGTGGTTTAACTGGTGTTTTATATTAAAAGGGATCAGTCACTTTTTTTAAATTGAAGAAATACTGTCCATTTTAGTTTCAGAGTATATGCTTGATCAGCCTAGAATGAAATTGTGTGCAATGCAATATAATTTAGGTGCAGCGTTTGATGCATAATGTCTGGTGGTTGGCATTGTTGCTGGTTTGTGGTTTAAAGTGGCGAATCCTCATTGTCATTTTGAAGCAGCTCATTCATTGACACTTTGGTTATACAGAACAGCAAGACAATGGGATCATATAGCATTTACTCACAAGTAGGGAACAAAATGCTTTTGTTGCCAAATGTCCGATGCAGAGAAGCATGGCCTAGATTCTTTCAGTCAGACCAAGCTGTGTCTGCCACGCAACCTGTGTTGCTGAATGCTGAACTTACTATTCAGTGGATGTGTTTCAGGTACACTGCCAAACATTACTATCTCAGTCCATGACTTGCACAGATGAGGAATTGGGATTTGAGAGGTGAAATGGCCATGTTAAATAGACTCTCTGACTGTCCGTATAAGGACAGCTTCATTTTCGATAAACCTGGGTTGCCTTAGAGTGCTGAAATGAATAAAAAATATATATAAATTGAATTATCTTGTGCCGATGAAAACCTATCATGTGGCGACTTGTTTAAAAGAGCTCCCAGAGAGCTCTTTTAAACAAGTTGCCACATGATATGTTTTTAACAGCTTTGATTCTGATATCCTACTTCATCGAGTAACAATAGTTGCTGTTTTCTTTTTATTCATTCATTTTTTGTACTAGAAGGGTATTGGTATTGCAGAAGTACCAACCGTTTCAGTCATTTTGATTACTTATGGCTCTGAGGTTTTGGTACCATTTTACAATAAAGGTACATTAATTAACATTAGCTTATGCAGTAAGAATCATTAACCATCAGTTACAGTAAACTAATGGGTGTAATAATCATTTACTAATGGTGTTCATGGTGAACTAAGGTATTAATTTATACATTATTGAATAGTTTGATAGTTTGAGGTGCTATTTAAGGGATACTTAAGGAATATTTTCAACTTCATATTAAGGATGTCCAAGAGCATTAATAAATGGTAAATTAAGGTTACCTAATGCTTATTTAGCTCTCCAATGCATTAGTTAACTGTTAATTAGTAGTTAATGCTTATTACTGCATTAACTAATGTACCCTTATTGTAAAGTGTTACCGAAGTTTTCTCTCATGAAGTACTTTAAAACGTGAACTGTATATATTCATGGTATTTATCCCTCTGTGCTCCTAACCTCTGGTACTGTTCGTTCAGTGTATCAGCTGTAAAAAACTTGTCCTTCATCATCCATCATCTGCCCTGTATCACACACAAACTGTGTTATTCAAGTGAAAAATTGTGCTTCATCTGGAATATGAAAAAGAATACTCCAGAAAGTGAACATATACCATAAAGCTCATGTTAATGACGATCCTCATACATTTGGGTCATTGATATTATTCTTTATATTTTTCTTATATTTTCATTAAATCTCTGCTTTATTTTTGGTTGCTCTTTTGCCATTTGTCTTTCTGCTAAAAATGTTAAGACCTGATAAATGAGCAAATTGTTCAGCAAATAAGCGAGTCAGGCAGGCTGGAACCTATGCTGGAATCCTGGTCTGGTAGATTTGTCTGTTTGAAATGTGTGGAGGGATTAATGCAGCATTTAATATTATTACCATTTTTTTTTCTGGCTGTAAGTAAGCTGTTAAACAGTACCAATAAAGCAAAGCAAGGATGGAATGCAGCAGTAGAATTTCAACCTATACCTGTTTTAAAATGGACTGGAATCGTAAAAAAAAAATAAAATAAAATAGAAAATTCTAGGACATGAGATGAAATGTAGAAACCACATTTGAGAGGGGATTTCATATCAAAGACTAAACTCTGCTGCATTGGCCTGTCCAGGGAACACTCTTCCAGTGCTACAGGTCGTAGTCTGTAGGTTCAAAGCTTTTGAATGGTTCAGTCGCTGCTCACTTATGCATAGAGTTAAATGGTCACTATTTGAATCTGGAGCTGAATAATTTATACTGAATTTAATAAAATGTTGCAAAGCAAAAAAAGCTTTTCTTTAGCCTGTTGAGACTGAGGGTTATGCAAGTTCTTGTGCCCGTCAAGGTCCATAGTCGAGTGCTATATGGCAATTATTGTAGAGTGAATTGCAACTATTCAGTTAATGTGAAAAAAAAATTGTCAAGAATTCCTTTTCCATGTCTGAAAAAAAGATAAACTGAGAATAATATTTTTTTTTTTAATTAAGCGATTAATTGTTTGTCAAAAAAGCCATTGAACTGTCATTCTTACTTCAAGGGAAATTATGGACCCAGTGGTAATTTGACTGAATTAATAGATTTTCTGAATTCACTACTTTGTTCAGTTGTTTGCATAATATGCAAATATGTGAATCTAATTTGCAGTCGGGTCAGTTGATGTCACAGTCTGCTTGGTGTTGATGCGAATGACATTCAGGGCTGGACAGTTTGAATCTAGTTGACGGACATGTCACAAATAAGGCAATCAACTTTGATTGTGCGGTAAAATATATTTATAGAGAAAAGTCCACCCATCCAATATCTATACCGCTTTTTCCTCACTGGGTTTGTGCGGGAGCTGGTGCCTATCCAGTCTGACTGTGGGCGAAAAATGGGGACACACCCTGGACAGCTCGCCTATCCATCACTGGGCGCACACACCATTCACAAACTGTTCCTTCACACACTCACACTTTCGGGCAATTTGGAGTCTCCAATTAGCCTGATATGCATGTCTTCAGACTGTATGAGGAAACTGCAGGTTCTGGAATAAACCCAAGCGAACACAGGACAGACTCCACACAGAGAGGGCCAAGGTGGGATAGGGACCTACAACCTTCTTACTGTGAGGCGGCAGTGCTACACTCTCCATGAATTAATCGCAGGCTTTATGAAAAATAAATATTTCTATTTCGTCCAGACTACCATTATTCCTTTCAGTTGCCTCTTGGCGGAGCGAAGCTCATGGTTTGGAAGCGGCTAAGCTCTGACCTTGATGATGGAGTATTCAGCTATTGATCACCAGGATCTCATTCAGCATTTGAATATTTGTGAATCCCTGATAAGTAATTTATCATGGCAAAGTTTAATTTGTAATGGCATCTAGTCATTAGGATATTTCTATTTGATTTGGTTTCTTTCATGTAAATGGGGTTTCTAGCTTGCTTGCTTATTTATTTATTTATTTATTTATTTATTTTGTCATTGTCGTCATAGAAACATTGCACCTGTACTCAGAAATGCTTGCCCTTGTTGTAGCAAACAGCAAAATGTACCATGGATAAAATATGATTTTTCAAGATGGATTATGTAAGCAGCTCATTCTATGCTTCTTCCTGTACGCTTTGCTCTCTTTTAATCTCTACATGCATAAATAGTGTCCACAGCTATCGTTACTGGTGTATTTATGTTAATTGGGATACCGTAAGATGTGTCTGACAATTGCATGCATCTTTGTAAAAAACAAAAACTAAATAAATAATAATAATTATATGTATGATAGAGAACTGGTGCCTCCAATCAAATCACTGACATGTAGTCAGCCTGGTTGCCTGGACAATAATTGGGCTACCATCTTGAAGATTTGGTGTGCTTTAGTTAGAAATGAAATGGTTTAATTTTAATGGAGAGCCCTGAATTGGTGAATATCTCTCGGGGGTGGGCTAGGTTAAGAACACTTCTTCAAGGAAATGTGAAGATTTTCTAGAATTAACACCTGCTGTTGTTTTTTTTTTTTTTTTTTTTTATGGGCTGCTCTGCATTAATTAGCACAGACCTTTGTGTGGTAGAATACGTAATTAGCTTCATTCGCACACAGTATCTTCCTTGTGTTTATGGACATAGTAGAAGTGCGCATGCAAATAAAAAAAAATCATATGTATCAGGTGGTAAGGGTTGCTGTTGCTCAGAAAGGCCCTTCATCATGATTTTGACCCACTGTGCTCAGTGAATCCGATGATAAGTGTGACTATTGCTGTGTTGATGGAAGGTTGATGGAAGATGCAAGCACTTGGAGGACCCACCATAGACGTATTGTAAAGCAAGTGGACTTGCTCTTCTCAAGAGGACTTTCACATTATGGTCCAGACTCTAATTTTACTGTAGGGTTTGATATCATGTTTAATGGCTCTCCAGAATCATACGTGTCAGAAATGGAATGAAAGGTTTTCTCAGAGGGAGCCATGTATTATCAATTACTCATTCTTTAGAAGAAACTCAAAATTGCATTTCAATTGAGGTTTAGTCCAGTTTGTTGTGGTAAACGACAGAATTTGTGCCTCAAAACATACTGTTTATTGCTTTGAACTGGACTGGCAGACCCCAGTGACTTGTTACACTGTAGTGATTATTACAGCTGGCTGACTCTCTACTTAGACACAAGTGAAAACATGCTGTTCTTGCTGTTGAGATATACTGTAGACACCCATCACACACACTGTTCTCACTATAGAGACATACTCTAGACACCCATCTCTCGGTGGAGGCTACACTTCACTGGCGCCAACTTGACTGCATGTTTTTCTGCAGACATGCTGGTACCCCACCAGACTGTGACAGTACAGAATGCCAACATCCCATACAGGATGTTGCGCTACACTAGTCCTGTAGTATTGCAGAAAGTACGTGCCACGGGCCTGTTTTAAAGTTTATGTGCTGAGATAGCCCAAGTGTCAGTCTCGGGGAATAATCTTCCCAGTTTACGGAAGAACTTTGCTTTCGCTTGCGTTTTTTATTCGTCACCCATAATACGCGGCGTTCCAGTGCAGAGCAGCCTGATATTGTTCATCTATTTTTTTATGAATGCATTTACTTGTGTATATGTATACATAAATCATTTAATATGTGTCACATGTATCATTTTTACAGCGAGGTGTCAATAGGAAATGCTTGAGTGGAAGAAATATGATGGTGCTCGATAAAGCGGAGATTGGAAACGGGGGGTATAAATAGCAGCGGGGGTTTGAGTCTCTCTCTGGCATGTTGAGCTGCTCTGCCCTCTAGTGTGAGATCGTTTGCATGGCTCTCCGAGCGACGCTACCCTCCAGCACACCGGCGCCGTGAGTCCTTATTGGGAAAAACCACCAGCGCGGTGTCAGCTGACTCCTATTGCGGGCAGGAAAACCGCACACGGCGAGACCGTAGGGAAAACTGAACATCGTCCGAAACGTGGATTTAACCGACCTGATGCCTGCTTACAGCCTGACTGTAGAGAACCAGAGAATACAGAAGAGGAGCTGACTTGTTTGTTTGGTAGTTCTGCCATCGCCTGAGCGAGGTCTTCAGTGGCCCTGAGTCGAACATGCTCCTCTTCCCTCCCAGCCTTCGACCTTATTTGCTGTAGACCGAGCTGCGGAGGGAATTGATAATATTTGTGGAGAAATGGAGAAATGAACTCCCTGGATGTGTGGGTGTGAGTTAATGATGACCTTTGTGGGGCGTGGGAGTATTTCGGGGTCCTGTGGAGCGAGCGATATGTCTGTCTGAAAGGTGTTTTTTTTTTTTTAATTATTATTATTATTATTATTATTATTATTATTATTCTTTCTTTTTCTGTGAACCGGGTGCAACCACACCGCGGAGTATTGAGTAGAGCGAAGATTCACACATCCGAGCCGACCACACAACACGGCTTATCAATCTGCCATGACCCCAGATATAACAGTAAAATGTGTTGGTGCTACTCATTGCACCCAGAGAATATCTGCCCTTTTAAACTTGCAGTGTAAAAATATATTATTCTGTGTAACGCACTCTGCAGAAAAACAGAATGGCTAAATGTTAAAATGCCCCCCCAAGTCTTCACCTACTTAATTGCATTGTTTCCCCCCTGCTGTTCCCTCTGAGGTCATTACTGCTCTGCATCCCGGGCTGTTGGCTTCTTTCTGCTCAGTTTGATTGCCAGTACGGTCATGTGACCCACAGTATTCTCTGTCTGTGGTGTGGGATTGAAGGGCCTCGGCTGCATTAAAACATAGAAACCCGACTTTAGCTGAAGGCGCTAACACCATGCACCTTGAGCCGAAGACACCCTGCCAAATGGGGAAATGTGGACGTCGCGGCATCTCTCGTGTGTCATGTGTCACTCACTGCTGACAGTGACGAATCGCGGCCGTCAACAAATACTCCATCCCACTCAACGGGGTCTGACGGTTCACATTAATTTACTAACGCTGGGATCCCAATGGTAGGCTTAACCCTTGTGTGGAACCTCAGAGGTGATTTGCTCTCATCTAACTGCAGTTAAACTGCATTCCTCAAACCACACGGTGGAAAAAATAATTGTGTTTGCCATTGCTCAGTCTCAAAAAAAAAAAGAAGCAATTAGCGGTGCTACATTTTTCAGTCTGTTGCAACACATTTCTTTTGTCATTAGCACGATGGCAAGCTACAAAAGGTGTTGCAGTGGATGGATGTATCCCAGACTATTAACAGCAATGCTTTTATACATGTTAACATGCAAATCTAGCCTGTGCGAGCATCCATCGTGCCAGTTTGTCTGAAGATGTCGTGCCAGACGAATCGATACCCGGATTTGTGTCGGAGCACGATAAGGAATCCTTTATCCTAATTTTTGCACTTCGTGTCGATGGCCTGAGATCAGTGGGAGGGGGGTAGGAGCTGTTCAAATCCCCCGCAATCCTAATGCCACCCTGACACTTGCACGATTTTTGTTCTTGCAATACCACGCAATGCGTCGTGGCAATGATTAAAGTCTTCAGGAACGAGTGTGTGAAGAGTGCGAGGGTGCGTGCCATGTCGTAGAGAGAATTTTGAAATGTTCAAAAATTCGGCACGCATTCAGCACGCAATGTTCGTGCCATGTGCGTGCCACATGCGTTAACCATGCGTGAACACTACGTGAACTCGGCGCGAACACTGCCGACGGTGCGTGTCAATGTGTGCCGTGTTAGGGTGTTGTCACGAGTTGTTCACGTGATCATGGCACGCCCAGCTCACGCATAGTTGGCGCACATCACGAACCATTCGCGCATGGCAGGAACTTCTCACGACGGGTTCACGCATTTTTGGCCGCGCATTGCATAGACAGTGCGTAACTTATGCGTGTACAGTGCACGAACAGGGCGCAAACAAGGCTCCGGTGCTTACCACCGAAATGGCACGCCTTGCCATGACGCATTGCGGGGACAAAAATCGTGCAAGTGTCAGGATGCCAAAACTCGTTCTGGACGCCCTGCACGAGTGGTGCTCTGGTCCGACCCCTACCTGTCGCTATCTGTCAAAGATCTTTCACTCATCCCTGAAACTAACAAAATTTCGAGCGAGACTCACAATAGACTGCTAATGTTAGTGCGCACACACCAGTTTCTCACTCACATACTGGAGTTTGTTCAGTTAACACAGAAAGAAACACAATGGTATTTTTAAAGTGGGGGAGCGAGAGAGAGAGAGAGGAAGAGAAGTCCCCAATGGGAAGATGTTCCACAAAGTGTCTGTTCAAGCAGTCTTGTGAAATCACTTTACCGGAGCGCAGGATGTGTGTTTGAGATGTGCCTGGCTATGTTTGTGGAGGGATTACCATTTTATCTGTCTTTTGCTCCCACCCAAAGCGTGCCTTTAACCCACCCAGGAACCTGGTGAATCATTGTTTGATGAGCAGCCATCTTGATTCTGATGTTTGAATTTGTCAGCAAGGAGAGAGCTTGTGGAAAGTGGCTTTTTTTTTCTTCTTTTTTAGCTCTGGAGATGAGACTAATGTTCCAGCGATGGCTTCAGTCCCAAAATGTCTCTGGGTTTGCATTTAAACCTGGTGAAATTATTTTTTTTTATACTCATTTATCTACTCTTCATGTCTGTTACCATCCCAAAATCGGCCATCGGAAGGTTCTATGAAAATGTTTATTCATTCCTCATCAAAATTCAGTGTGTGTCTATGAAAAAAAGAATAATATTCTATATAAAGGCAACTCGGAAATGCTAAGCACCTGCGAGTAGACAGCTGCGTCTCTGTAAACACACCGTGTGTTTTCAGATCAGCTCCGCACTTCCTAATTGGAGAGGAAAGCAAAGGCGTCTTCCAGAGTAGCATTGACACTAGTCATTGTAAGTGGCTGAGGCTTCCTGTGATGGTGTAATGTAAATATCATTACTACTGAATCCTCTGCTCGTGTCCTCTGCTGTGCTACTGACGGATTAGAGGAGATTATAAATAAATCTGAAAAATTAAGCCTGTCTCCTTGTACTTAACTTCTCGGAAAACTGCCTGCTGCAATTACACGGGTGATTATTAGACACATTTGGCCTGGAGTCCAGAGGAGTCAGTGAAAGAGATCATGACGTGGAGACTTTTAACGTGTCCTATCTGTTCAGTAGCGCCATGGACTGTTCAGTTGCCTGTAGCGCCATTTTATCATTTTCAGCAGATGTGTGTTAGTGATTGTGTGAGTTGGTAGCTGTAATTAATCCTATTCTGGCTTTTCAGCAATGTTTTCGCTGTCTCTGTCATGTAGGTCTCCTGTGTTTTTGTTTTTTTTTTTAAATTATTATTATTATTATTATTATTATTATTATTTTTATTTTTATTTTAAATGACTCCACACCTTGCTCTGGCCTCAAGCTACTAAGGTCCTCAAAACTTGGAAAAAAACTAAAACTGGTAACTGCTTTCTTAGTTGAGGGGTGAAATTCAACCACAAGCGGTTTTTAGGTTTAATGTTACCAAGTCATGTGGTCCCAATGAGCCTGTAAAATTCTTTACTTTGCCACTGAGCGCATGAGTTTCACACCCACATTTTGCCATTAATCCTCACGTGGTTATTTTGTTTCACTGACGTGTACCAGCTCGGACTTTAAAGATCCAATATTCTCATACTATCCCCCCCCTTTTTTTTTTGGGTTGTCTTTTAAATTTCAGATTTCAAATGTTTTGATATCACAGCACCAGTGCTCACATCCTCTAGGAGTACTATTGACCTGGAGCCACCGTAAACCCCGAAATCCCCCGTGTCCGTCCTGTTCAATCTCAAATTCACCATTCAGACATTAAGGGTGTGGGGTCAGGAGTTCTGTTTTGACCTTTGTTACGCTTTCTTTTGTTGCAGATGTGTATAACGTGTCTGTTTGTATTCGTACTTTCGTCGCTTTGAGCCCAAATGTCCTGGAATCTGTCAGAAAGCGTATTTTCGGCGGCTAACCACCCGCGCCTCTGGAGAGCGGAGACCAGGAGAGACACAAGCTGGGCATCCTTGACACTTGTTCAATTCTGACCTCGTAGCTCCTTATTTACAGACTGAAATTCAGTCGCGTTTCCCTCTCCTAACTCAACTTTCTCAAAACGCTGTCAAGCACATCAGCTTGTGTCTTACATCATAGGTTCCATGTACATGTCAACTGCTGGGTCCGTAGAATTCAAACTAGCATGGGAGCTCAATAGGCAAGCATTTGGGTGGCTTTGACGTATTGATTTAGAACGGTAGAATATATATTTAAGTAACTGCTGAAGTAAAAGAAGAAACAACCGTTGCTTCCCTCTCAGTGAATATTTTGACAGTTAGCTGAAACTATGAGTTCAAGCTCTAGAAAGAACTGATACCGACAGCTGTTTTTTTGCCCAGGTGTTTTGCCTTGCATCTTGAAACAGTTGCACAGGAATCACAATTGGGGAGTAAGTGTTTGCAAAAAATTGTTGAAAACATTTTTAGTCAGCGAGCTGAAATTGGAGTACAGCTAATTATGAGCCTGGGATGATTGGTAGAGATGCACAGTGTTGCTATTGGAATGGAATAGCCCTTCTTCCTTTCCACATCCCAGAATGCATTGTTGCTCTGGTATTTTCTCTGTATTTGCTTGTATAACCATCCCTGTCTCGTGATTAAGCTTATGATTTGTGATGGGGAACCAGTGGAGCCTCTCTTAGCTGGAGAGCTTTTGGGAAGAAAATGAATGCTGTTCTGTATTCTACTGTAAAACAGCCCTCCTACACTGGTCTTCTGTTCTTATCTCCATCCCTTTCCTGACATCTTGCCTCTTCTCCTGCTCTCCTTCTACCTTCCTTCTCTCCTTTCTCCTTCCTCCTCACCCCCTGCCTCTCCTGCAGGTAGAGGCCATCTTGGTCAACATCTTTGGCGGAATTGTGAACTGCGCCATCATCGCCAACGGCATCACCAAGGCCTGCCGTGAGCTGGGACTGAAGGTGCCCCTGGTGGTCCGTCTGGAAGGTGGGTGCCCAGGGTGGGTGGGGGGTGCCTCGAGAATGATTGGCTGGGCATTCCAATACGGGGTTCAAATGGGAGAACGGGCACTCAGTCAGTACTCCAAAAAATGGATAGTGAAGTGATGTAATTAAGTGTGTGAGACAAAATTTGTTTTATGTTTTAAGTTTTCCTGTGGGCCAGAATCTGGTACAACTGGTACAAGCCTACAGCTTGTATTTCTCTGTTGTCATCATCGCAAAATGGAGGCCTAGCATGCTTTTGTTGACGGAATTGCCGATAGTGTTTATGCTCGTCACTGTGGAGGGTGGAGACGTCGGCTCATTCTCTTTCTCCATAGCATGGCCATCAGCTGATCCACTCATTCCGAATGTGCTTCAGGGTCCCGGGGACACCGTTAGTCACTCCTGTCACGTCCAGATAGTGGGGTCTGGAGGACAGTGACGGGGCCCCTCACCTGTGTGTTCTAATGAGGGGCCGCGGCCCTGGCTTCGGGGCCGTCAGCCCGTCCCATCTGGTCGTTAGGATAATTGGCAGAAAACAGCTGACTGCCGTGTCCTGGGAGACTACAGGAAATCTCGACTTCATTAGTTTACTGTACTTGATTTGTTCGGTAATGCGGTCACTTTTTAGCATATCTGTATGCGACTTCACATTAGAACATTCGGTGAGTCCGCTCGACATATTTACATTCAGTATGCAAATTTCATGACTCAAATGTGGATGCATTTAACCCTTCGAGCGCTGAAATAAATTTTCAAAAAATTATGAAATTAAATTATCTTGTGCTGTTGAAAACCTATCATGTGGCAACTTGTTTAAAAGACTTCCCCTGCGGGAGCCCTTTTAAACAAGTTGCCTCACGATAGGTTTTCAACAGCTTTGAATTTGATATCTTATATCATTGAGCAACGCTATTTGTATTTAGAGCTCTGAGGGTTAAAGTGACACAAAGGGGCCCCGAGTTTGCTACTGTCTGCACAGGTTTTTCCACATGATATTTTTAGTGGGCCAGACGATTGTTTAATCAAACATTTTAATCACTGCAGGCTCAGTACCAAACAGTCTTTCTGTTCCAGTGCTGTCTCTGTTAAGCCCCAGAGACTGTGTGGGTGTGTTTGTGCCAGGATTGCAGCACCATTCTCTGTGTCTCCGGGGAGTAAGTGGAGCCAAGGGCCAAAACTTTCCTTGTTTCAGGAGGAAAGTGTTGCTGAATATTTATTTTCATGGGCTGATCGTTATCTTATTATCATATAGGCCATCTAATTAAAATAAAGATGGCCATTTTATCAACATGAAGACTAGCGATGGCTCGATCCGAATACTCTTCCAACTGAGAGATGGAAAGCTTTCATATCCTCTCATTTTATTGGTTAAGAGAGGTCACGTGTCTCTGCAGGATGGTGGATGCACTGTCATGATTTGGGCTTCTGTTCCCGTTCCATATGTGCCCTTAAATTTTCATTAATCCCTTTGGGAAAGCTGCTGCCCTGCTGATCCTGGGATGTGATCTTTTATATTTAACATGCAAACCATTGGCGTGTACGGCGAGAACTGTGCTGAGCTGTTTTTTTTTTTTTTTTTTTTCAGCGTGGCGCATAACTTAATTAACGGAGTACTTGTCTCCCAAAGACATTAATCTTTTCAGCACACCATCCATAAGCGAACGCCAAACCCATTAAAAAATATATCTGCAGGATTATTTTATCCAAGTTTCAACTCGAACCACTACAAAAAAAAAGGAATTAATACTCTAGGAATAGTTTGGAATCAGTCTGCTGCATCTGGTGGCTATAAGCAGATTTTCTGACACCAGTTCCTGTGCAATTGATGTAATAATGGCAAGCTGTTCAGCCTGAGGATCATGCTGTGCGTATATGATCTCCGAGTAGTTGGAAGCCCAGGCTTTCTTCATTGGTGCTCAATATATTCCACTGAGAACTGTTGCCAAATTAGATGCGGTTTCCAGTCAAATACTGTATGAAGTATTGAATGAAATATTGCGCGTCGGTGTTGAAGTGATGAATAATTGCGACGTGACTGTCTGAACACTCGGTTCTGCGCCGTCTTCACATGTGCTGCACCATTAGCGCGTACGCATACATGCTCACTCGCAAGGGAGTGCTGGTTTTATTGCAAGTGCAGTGCAAGGACATTTTACAGGAACGCTTTTGTGTAATACCAGAATGAAACGTGTGCTCATATATGCTCATGCATTCATCTGCTCACAAATGCACACACACCGTGCCCGTGACTTTTGGAGTAACCTTTTCCATGGCAAAAGTCGGAGGACTGAAGTGGTTAGGGAAATCTCGAGGCACAGTCAGTGAAGAAGTGCTTTTCACCGGCACCAGTCACCAGCATTATCGGCCGAAGCCCACTGATAAAAGGTGGTTTTTAAAGTCATTATAATCCTATCGATTTGCAATTAATGGCATATTCTTCTGTGGCGTTTCCCCCGGCAGAAGCAATTTTGTGTTTGGGGGGAAATTTTGAGGACATGGTGGTGATGGCGGTCTGATTAAAACTCGGTTGATCCCGAGGTCAGGCGTCGAGCCCCGACAGCATCATTATGCCTGTAATTGAGCCATTCTTCGCCGGGAGCAGCTGAGAGATGCAAGCCACAGCAGCAGGATGCACTCTGGGAGAGATCGCAAACACACATCAGCCTCAGGACAGCACAACAACTACTTCTAAGTCTCCTTCATTAAAAAGGCTGCAAATGATGGTAAAACAGACTGATGAGATGTGGTGAACTGCATACTGCAGTGTACTGTAAGCTCCTGCTTATTTCATGGGAAAAAGCTGCCTGTGCTGTCTTAGAAACGAAACACAAGGCCTGACCTTATTGGAAAAATGCAGTACCTCTATCAGAGATGTGTGATGAGCCACACAATCACACTTGTTGCTATGAGAGAAATGTTGAGATGGCTTGAGATCACAATCACCATTTCTGAGAGGGTAGTATGAGAAAGTGCTCAATCACACTCACTATTTTTAGGGGAGACATGTCTGACAAAGTACAAAAAACACTTTTCAGGGGAGGGTCATTTGAGAAAGTACACAGTCACTATTTTTAATGAGGTAAGTATGAGAAAGCGCTCAATCACACTCATTTCTACTGGAGAAGTGTTGAGAGATAGAGGATCTTACACGAGTGGACGTGTTATATGGAAGCTATGAAACAAGTTTAGTAAATTTTGTGTTTGTTGCGAGCAACAAAGCCAGAATTTACTCAACGAATTTCATAACTTTCTAATGACATGACCTAGAGTATAAGATGCTGTTTATCACATTACTGAATTGTGTAATTTGATAGAAAACAAATGTAATTTTTGTTACTGCCCATTGTTTGTTAGCACTGAGCTAATACCATCGCGCTGCTCACAAAGTCAGTCACTGAGTCAGAGATTTGCAGCTGGACTCAGCAACAGTTTGTAAATTCAGTACACTGAGAAGCAAGCTATCGTTAGCTCACTAGCTAACAAACCAATGTTACATAATGGTTATAAAAAGATACTGCATACACGCTAGCTATCTAGCCAAGTAACGTGAAGTTAGATATGTGAGTAGAACCTAGCAAGTTTGCAACAGCGCTGAGCCATACTGTTATACTTGATATTCAGTTTGGCTAAATATTAACAGTGTGACTTCTTTTTTTTTTTTCAGCTAGTGAAATTTTCGCAAAAGTGATGTTACCCTAGGCAAGGTAAAAAAAACTTTTTTTCGCAAGAGCTCTTTTTTTGAAAAGTCTATGGAAAAAGTAGCTCCCGTCAATATTTTTGCAGGACCTATTTTGAGCCTTATGAGAGCTTCTGTGTAGAGTTTGGGGACGTATTTATATCCACGTGAATTGTATTGACTCTCTATTGTGTATGATTTCATTCAAGTCTTCTGGCATTTTTCTTTTTTTTTTTTTTTTTTTTTTACATTTACCTCAAAAATTGAGTAATTGTTGACAAAGCAGCAGCTGATCTAAAGTTCATCAGATGCAAGGACAAGACTGAAGTCCCGTACAATCGATAAGTGTACAAAACTACAATCACAACAGTACCAAGTGATTATTATGTCATTGGGTGTAAAACTATAATATTCATCTTCGCCATTTTCTTGCATTTTTCGAAAATTAATGCGGCCCGAACTGTAGATTTGGGACGCACACGTCACGAAAGGTATCAAAACGTGTGGCTCGATCTGGACATTTATGCTATGGCTTTTGTAATCCACAACCGTAATCGTTTCTGCGATATACGCATTTTTCCGACAAATTTTTCCCATAGAAATCAATTGGCGGAATGTTCGCATCAATGGGCAGAATGTTTGTGCACTCTAGGATTTAGAGTGCAGACAGGCAAAAAAAATGACTTGGAAAAAAATTTGTGATCGCTCCCTCGGCTACAATTTCCAACATACACACACAAATTCTACATAAAAACCTAGGAACATTTGTGCAGGCCTGAAAAATGTCAATTTGGAAGAAAATAGACAAAGGGTTGAGACTCTAGGCGCCCCCAAGCGACAGGAGCACCAACTAACTGCCCCATAGGCAGCCATTATAACAGGAGCAGAAAAGTTTGGGAAGAAAGTTGAAAAACACCTTTTTTGAAATTGCCATCCTGACCACATACTTGACAGTACAAGAAAAAAAAATACATGGGGACGCTCAGCACTGTCTCCTCTCGCCCACAATGTTTTTGTTTTCACCATAGGACCTACGGCCTGCCAGAAAATGGCAGTAGTTCTGACAGTGTCACTGACCAACTGCCCCATAGACAGCCATTATAACAGGAGCAGAAAAGTTGAAAAACACCTTTTTTAAAATCCCCATCCTGACCACATACTTGACACTACAAGAAAAAAAAGTAGTAGTAGTATTAGTAGTTTGGACAGTGTCACTGAAGAGTTTTTGCCTAACTTTCTGTCTCACAGCACCTGTGAGATCACCATGGCAAGCACACAGGGGTGCTGCTGTCTCCATAAAGACAGGCACACACATAGACATGCTGTGTCAGACTCACGCACACGCACACACACACACACGCGCGCACACACACACACACACACACACACATCTTTCTGTGTTTCTCACTGGTACAAATACAGTGTCAGTGATTAAACAGGCCGGTGAGAAAACAGCACAGCATTCACACCCGCAATTTCTTCCGAAATTGCAAAATTCTAGTTATTTTATTTTTAATTTTTTTACTGACTGTTTCATTTCCGAAAAGTTGATACAAACAAAAAGGTTTGACACGTATGTAGCTTCTTTTACAAACACGTCCTAATACACCAGTATGAAAAAGTGGGAATCATCCTGAGCTTAAGAGCGGGAAAGCCTTGTAAAGGATGAAAAATTGTTCAAATATTTTAATTTCTTCTTTCACATTTCATTGCTCAGTAGAAAGTCATTACTTATGCATCATAAGTTCAAAATGTGGAAATGGAATGGTATTGGCAAGATTAATTTTGATATTGAAAATGTGATAAACAGTTGTTCGATGTTTTTAATGTTTGGGGGAAAAGGGAGGGAAACATTGTGCACTGTGTACACAGAAAATAAGAAACCTTAGCTGCTGTACCTACTACCTGGCAAGTGGCATGTTGGAACTTGGAACCAACATCAGTTAATCATACAACAACAATGCAGCACTGTAAAACTTTTTTTACACAAAATACAAGAGACTGAAAAATAAAAAGAAAGAATATGAAAAGAAGAGGGAAAAAACTACTCTCTCTTAGGCATCTTTTTTCATATTAGAAAAAGAAAGGAAGAGGGAGAATTGCCTTTGTCATTCTCTCTCTTATCAATCCAAGTTAGCCGAGCAGCGAGCACGCGCTGTGAATACTGTTACGTACTGCAATCAGGACGGATCGTGTGTGACACGCGTGCTTCATGTGCTCTGCGCAATATGAACGTTCGTTGATGCATCCCCGTGTCACAAATTTTTAATTCCCAAACTGAACTGACCTGCCTCGCTTATGCTTCTCTCCCTTTGTTAAGTACAGATTATAATGGCAACCTCGCTCTTTTATAAAATTTAGTCGGATTAAATATGAATGTTTGAATGTCGCAAACATACATCATGAATGTAAAAGAATAGTTATAATAGTTTCAGATACGTGTTTCTACACGAACAACTTAAGCACCCTGGACAATGCCTGAAAGCTCGGGCAGGGCTGTCCTCAAGTTTTTCTCATCATGCCAAGTGAAGAAAGCATGATTAATGCAGAGATTAACCATCAGTGGCCCTGTGCATTGCTGACCAGCACGTTTCTCAATCTCACAATATCACAATCAGATGTAACATGACATAACGTCAGCAGCGAATGTAAAGAAGTGAAAGAATACAGCTTTAAAACAACCAACAATGGCAAAATACGTGTCACTTAAAATGTGACAGCCTGCTCACACAATGAGAACAATATATGGCCTATGCACAGGCGTGAATAAACAAAAAGCACATGTGTT
Organism: Gymnothorax javanicus; assembly: GCA_029692085.1. Taxonomy (NCBI): domain Eukaryota; kingdom Metazoa; phylum Chordata; class Actinopteri; order Anguilliformes; family Muraenidae; genus Gymnothorax; species Gymnothorax javanicus. The sequence goes on from CM056202.1 coordinate 41,535,521, forward strand.
TGGGATCATTTTACGTCAAACTCATGATATGTTTTACTTACAGCAAAGGTGCACACTCGCTGAGATTTTCGCTGCACAAAGTCGTTTCTTAAGCCAGATTTTACCATGAGCAGCATCGAAAGCGATAATTATTCCGCACTTCTCACGCGTTTCTTTTCTCAGAAGCTAGAAGCTAAGATGAGGATATAAGAAAACTGTTAATAAAGGTGTAATAACTTAACTGTTTGTTTATTGATTATGTCATGGGGGCTACACTGCATATACTGCTTTGTACGCGATCGCATAGTAAGTCACTCCTAAAATAATATAGCCATCCAGCAAGTTGGCCAGTCACTGTTAGCAAAGGAAAATCTTGATAATTAATAGTCATATTAAAGCGATATGATTTGGTTTTTGCCCTAACTTTACTAGCTACCTGTACTAGGCATGAACTTCTCTGATATTTGTGGTGCTTTCGTATGTCCCAACTGTAATTTTAGATTATTGGGGCATTTTCTAGCTTGCTAGCTAACTCAAGAGCAATCGCTGTTACAGCTGGGTAGAGAACGTAGGGTAAAAGCCAAATCACATTGCCTAAATATGACCGTTATTCACAAAGATTTTCCTTTAGTAATGATGGCTAGCTAGCAAGATGGCTATATAATCTAAAAAGTAACACAGTACGCGATTGCATACATAGCTATCAGTATAACTCTGCTGTAAATAACACGTCTCTGACCTAGCTGCGTGCTTGTGCTCAGTGGTCAGAAACAGTTAACAAGCGTAGAAGAAGGTGGTGCAGGTGTGGCGCATGATCACATTGAAAAGAGAGCTTCCAACGCAGGCTGCACGAGCACTAGGTGGGCTTGTCTTGAACTTGTTTTCAGCCAGTGAGAGTTGTCAAAACTTCTTCCATAGCTATATGGTTTGGGAATCACAAATTTGCATTCGTGCCCCCATCTGCCACAGGCCCCCGTGCAGCTGCATTATTTGCATATATGGTAGTTGCGCCCATGGTCACATGTTCAGCGAGAGCCAGCGTATTCTTGTGTCTGTTCAGTTTTGGATGTGTAAATTCGCCACCTGGCCAGTCCAGGGACCGGACGTGAGCAACTCTGCGACGTTCACTCTTGCTTTGTATTTTGCCGGCGCATTTTTTTCGCTTACCAGCGCGAAATCGCTCTCCGCTCCCATGTTTTTTTTTTTTTTCATGGACCCTAGGGTGATATCAAAAATATGTCATCGGCTGGTCTATGGGAAGAGTACTGCAGTTATGCGATAAAGTATGATCCTTCACTCTTTCTGTCGGAGAGAACTATGGGAGTGTATGCAATCACATTCACTGCTATTGAGAAGTGTGGAGAAAGCATATGATCACACTCACTATTTTAGGGGGGGAGATGCCTGAGAAAGCACACAAAAACACAATTTTTAAGGGAGAAATGTCTGAAAAAGCACACAAAAACACTCTAGGGGAGAAATGTCTGAGAAAGTACACAAAAACACTCGCTATTATTTGGGGAGAAATGCCTGAGAAAGTACATGAAGGCACTCACTATTAGGGGAGAGATGTTTGAGAAAGTACACAAAAGCACTATTATTAGGGGAGAAATGCCTGAGAAAGTACATGAAGGCACTCACTATTATTAGGGGAGAGATGTTTGAGAAAGTACACAAAAACACTCTTTAGGGGAGAAATGCCTGAGAAAGTACACAAAAACAATTTTAGGGGAGAAATGACTGAGAAAGTACACAAAACACTCACTATTATTAGGGGAGAGATGTTAGGGAAAGTAAACAAAAACACTATTTTTAGGGAAGGGCCATCTGATAAAGCGCACTAACACTAATTTTAGGAGAGAGATGTCTGAGAAAGTACAGACTCACACTCACAATTTTTAGGGTGGGACATATGAGAAAGCACAGAATCACACCAGTATTTTTAAGGGGAACTGTTGAGAATCCTCAGGATCATGTTCGCTATTCTTATGAAACAGGAGAGCCTACAAGCACACTGACGGGAGAATGGCTGACCACACAGCAGCCATTTGGACATTAAGAATAGGGGATTTTGAAACAATGCCTTCTGAAAAAAGCAAAGAAATTGGAGAAATAAGCATCCACAGAATGGGGAGAAAAAAACAAGATTTTCCATCCGCGCCTCTTTTCTCATTTAAACAGAAATGTTCCTGGGGGAGGAGAGGAGCGCCGTGTTTTTGGCAGCTAAACAAACGTGGAAAGCCTGGGAGCACAGTGACTGCTGAAGCCCAGTGTAAATAAATCACGCACAGTGTTCTTAATTATTATTACGGCTATTGTTGTTAGTATTATTATTCCCTCCGCGCTCGCGCTAAACCACAACTCGCATTTTTTTATGCACTTCCCTGAGATTGACCTGCCGTAGCTGGTTAATCTTAAGCCACACACTGTTGATTATTGCATTCTATGCTTAGTTGCTCTGACGATTCGGGAAGCGCTAGTGTGGCATGCTAATGAAGCATTTAAAATTGAATTGACGCGCGGAGAGGTGGTGGGGGAGAGAGTTTCCTTCCGCTAGCCTAGTAGGCGAAAGCTTTGGGGTATCATCCAGCTAAGCTGTCTTGTAGTGGTTCCTGTCGCTATTCTCTCTGCCACAATTTAGCCAAACCTTTTTGGAGAGGAAACATCCTGCACTCAGTTTAAAGGCCTCTGTGTGCGGTCTGCTTGTGCAGTAAAGACAGTGTCCCAACATGGGAGGTCTCCTGCAGGTGGCTGCGACAAAGGCCTGCCTCTGAGGAACGCGGCCTTTGTTGTGCAGTCCTAAGAATCATGCAGCTGAATATGGGATTTTTTCCCCCTTTGTCTTTCAGCTTTATTTTGCATTCATCGCTTATCTGAGAGATGAGCCCCGGTGACAGATACTGGAACACACACCGAACACCTACACATGCACACCTAACCCTCCAGCCAAGTGGTTACTCAATCATTTTTGACAATTACTGATTGAATTTTGCTGCTCCTATTCAGTTTGCTGGGCTGTTTTGTATGTGTTTCTCCTCCCCTAATAAAACTGGTATTTTGGCTTTGTATTAATGGAGGTTTTGTTTTTAAAATATGACTGATTGTGATGACCCTGCAAATGAAATGAGGGAAAAATTATGAATTGAATTAGCTTTTGGGAAATGTTTTTAAAAATCCTACCTTGTCCAGGTGGGGATGGATGGGTGTGGTGGAGCAGGAGTGTGGGAGGCTGGCTGCTACACTTCGGGGTGTGTGGCGGTGGAGCAGTGCTCCAGGATTCTCAAAGTAGGCCTTTAGCGGCACCTAGTGGTGGGAGATGGCAGTGCATGTCGAGCTCAGTCTGCACTCTCCCTTTCCCAATTGCAGGGGTGTGAGACTGGTCCATAAAAGGGCCGAGGGGCTGAAGGTTTTCAATCCAGCCGAGCAGAAGCGTATCATATACAACTAATTTGAGCAATTGGTCTCAGCGTGCTCGGTTGTATCAGATGTGCTTCTGCTCGATTGGAATGAAAACCGGCAGCCTCTTGGCCCTTTCACGGTCCAGTACGACACTCCCGCCCTGTGGCAAAAGAAGCACTAAATCAAATATGAAATCTTAGTTATGTTTATTGAATGCATAGGCATTCATTTCTTGGTCTATAGTTTAATGCTTCAAAGGGCGAAGAATATGTATTCAATGGAGTTTTGTACTGCAAATCTGATTGAACTTTGAACTAATGCATTGGCCGGCTTTTAAAGACATTTAAGAGCTTGAGGTGATGTTCCCAATGAATTTGGCTATTTACATGTGTCTAATTCTCTCTGTTATCTGCATTTTTATGATGATGGGCTTTTTCAAAATGGCTGGATCTATTGCAAAGCCAGGCTGGTGGACTATTTTTGGAGGTATCCGTAATATATTTATAATTGGTTAAGCAATTGATCCATGGTTTGTGTGACTGACATCGGCCCTGCACCATGCTAATTAAATTATTCAATTGATCCTTTCTGCAGTAGACATGGCGGTTAAAATTACTTATTTCAACTGATGAATGAACACATAGTGATGAAATATTAGTAGTTGAGTGCAGTAAGAAAGGAACTCATATTGATTTGGGCGCCCTGACTGCTGAGATTTCAGATACCACACACAATCTTAATTACACTCCGGCGAACAAACAGGCAGAGTTTCACCGTGCCAGTGAACGAGCTCTGAAACGCACAGCACATGCTGGATATCACGTAGGCGTTCTTTGTGTGTGTGTGTGTGTGTGTGTGTGTGTCTGTGCACATTTATACCATGTCTACCTACCCTTGTGGGGACCAAATGTCCTCACAAGACATGGAATTTCAGATTTCTTTGTACATTGTGGGGACATTTTTGGCTCCCCACAAAAAAATTGTGTACACGTGTGTGTGTGTTTGTGTGTTTGCGTGAGTTCCTGTGCATGCGTGCTTAAGGCACCACTGCCTGCTGGACTGGTAAATGTGAAGAAATTTGTATATAAGAAGACCTTGGACAACCTCTGGAAATTGGAAATGGGTGCGGATTTATGGGAACAAACTGTGGTGTGTATTGTGAGGAGATGTGTGTGACTCCAGCACACAGTGAGGGAGACACAGGTGTGCGATTTCAGCCGAGAGCTGTGGCGGACGGAGCCCTCTGTGACAGGCCTCATGAATACCGCCGCCGTAACCTGGGCGCCGCTCCGAGCGAGAGAGCGAGCGACTCCATCACGTGTGAAATCGTCTTCCTGGCACACGCGTCCCACAGCTGTTTCCCAGAAAGGAGTAGGTGCACATGAGGTCTCGCGCTCGTGTTTCCCCCCCACATCCAGGCTTCACACTTCGGTTTGGCCGCCTGCCCCGCAGAGGCCGCGCCGTACGCTCCGTGGCTTTAAACCTGCACAGTTCTCCAAACGGTCGGCGGAATGGCGCCGTCTCGTTCACGCTCGCTCAGCCTGCCGTCGAGCACTGGGACCCGGCAGGTGGTTTCTGGCTGTGGGGCGTCTCGGCTCCCCTCCGGCGGGGCGCGTTTACCCGCGTGCTATCGCTAAGTGAAATACGTCTGCGCGAGCCCCAGCTCTGCTTCGCCCTTCTCGGCCAATTGCATCCGCACAGGCCGGAGCGCGTGTAAACAGCGAGGCGATGGGCTGGAAGCTGGAGCCGGGGGGGTGAGAGAGAAAAGTGCTCCACGGAGGCTGGTAGCTTCTGGTCGGTTTCAGCTGAGTTCAGTTCATCAGAGCGAGATACAACGCTAGCAGCCTGGGCTGTCGTACAGCTGCCGCTCCTTTCCTGGAGACATTTAGCCACGGCAATGCTCTAGACCAAAACAGAGCTTCGTTCTAGCCCTCTGTTCTCTAACAAACCTCATTTTTATTCATAGTTTACAGAGGATGGTAATATATCTAATTGTGCCGTGACTCCCTGGTTGGAACGGTGTGGGGAATGAATTACAGCGCACTGTGGCCAGGCTGTGACGGAGTGTGTGCTCTCAGAAAAAGGATTTTAGTGTTACTGAGTGTGACCGACAGCCCCCCGCCCCTCGTTAATCCTCTCTGGTTTCCGCGATCACCTCGGCCGTAATGAGTCGCGCTCTGCGGCCTGATGGAGTGAGACTCCTCGCTCCGCGCCACGCCACATATCGTTTCCCCAAACCCAGACCACCGCTAATCTACTTGATCTGCATGTGTCCCGCGAGCTTTTCTGCAGATTGAAAACATGAAAACGGTAAGTTGGAAGAGGGAATAAAAAAAATTATTTGTGCTAAGTGTTTTTTTTTTTTTTTTTTTTTTTTTGGGGGGGCTAATTTCTCATTTTCGAGCCCTTAGCCTGGGTGCATTATGTGCATGTCTTTCTGACGTTTAATTCAGCTCAGCGCTGAGACTTTTTTTTCTTTGACTCAAACATGGTCAGTAGTAAGTTGGAATATGGAGGTTGTAGCTTGAATTCTCCTTTGAAGTAGAAGAACACAGAAGAACTATTATGATTGGTCATTAGTAAGGGTGTGTAACATGCAGCAGCGTATTTATGGTGCTTTATCTAATGGGGGGGGGGTTCTTGGCTTCCAAAACTGTAAGCCATTAATATTGAGTCCAAATTATGCCTGAAAAACACAATTGGTATTGAAAAATGTATAATTACAGAAGCCTCAGGAAATCGTCATTGCACACAAACATAATGTGTATAGCCAAAAACTTGGGTCTGTAACTGTCCAAAGAGACCGAGCATAGCGGAGTCAGCACATTACAGCATGATGCATTTCAGAAGTCAAACTTAAAAATACACTGTATAGCTGAATTCTGTGTTTGCAGTTTATTATTTCATCATATATCAATTCAGATAGATTTCACCAGCACTACTCGTATTGCTGCTGCGCTCTTTCACGGCCATAACCCAAAAAACCTTGCGGTTCAAGGGGTTAAAACTTTTAGCTCAGAAACTGCCTCAGACATGCAAGCAATACTTACTCCTACTCGTGAGGCTCTATTTTGCCATCCTGGTTAGTCTTGTCTGGCGTTAGCGTGTCTCATGCTATAGCAGTGTTCTTGGTTTTTGCTGCTGTTATGGGGCTTGTGATGTGTCAATCTGTATTGTAACTCGGCTATGTTCTCGTACAGGGACTAATGTACAGGAAGCCAAGAGAATCCTGAGCGAGAGCGGTCTGCCAATCACATCTGCCAACAACCTGGACGATGCTGCCAGGAAGGCTGTAGCCAGTGTGGGGAAGAAGTGAAGGAGTCCTAACGTCCACTGAGCCATCCCTGCTTTTCTTTAGATTAAACTGCCATCTTAAATAATCACCTTTTTTCCTTAAATGAGAGTATACTGTATCCCTACATGCTCAAGGCTGAGATGAGTTTTTGCTTTCTCTCTTTGTCAGAGGTGGGCAATACCAGTCCTGGAGGGCCAGTGTGTATGCTGGTTTTCATTACGTCCTATTACACTGTCTCATTGAACAAACTGGTTGTATACAGTAACACAGATTTTCTCATACAGTAGATCAAAGAAAAGTGCTTCATTTAGGGGCACAGGTACAGTGTTTGTTGGTCAATCATGAGAATTTAAAGAGATGCAGCAGAAACGTCAGATTCCATAAATGCTTTAGCTAATTGAGGTAATTAACTAATTTAAAGGTCAGAAATTGGTGTGAAAACCAGGGACAGATATGGCCCTCGTTGCCCACCTCTGCACTGTATGGTGCAAATTCTGTCGGAGGAGAGATGTCAGTCAGCTACAGCCCTTAGTGAAGAAGGGATCGTCAGGATGAACTCTTACAGTTCCTCGGACAAAATGCTTGGGCTGTGCTCTGTTTTTAAGCACATAAGTTTTTGGCTGTTTCTGTGAAATAATTTCAATGTCTAATTGTTGGATGATTTGCAATGTACAGTATACTGCAGCTGATAAAGAGAATTTGATATCAAAACAAGAGTGCCATTAAAAGAGGTGCTACATTTTTCCCAATAAATACTTCAGGTTTTTGTTGAAATCTACTAAAAATACTAAGACTGTCACCAGTCATGATAATGTTAGTCTTTTTTTTTAATATTCGACTTTTGCAATATAGAAATGGCAATAAAAATCAATAAGTCTCTTTTGCGGGGATTTTTTGAAGTGGAATTACACTGTAGTTATTCAACTATTTGTTTTATAACAATGTGCGAAAATGCCACCTTAGCATCATACAGAAGGTTCTATAACTCAGTACAGTCTCATAATGATTTACTCTTGGCATAATAAAAGACAAATTTTTTGTCTGGTTTTAATTGGGAGATTCACTGTTGTTGGTATGAGAATATCAAACTGTAATGCTTTCATAAACTGTATTAGGCCTCTGAGAGATTAAATAAATTTGATTTTTTTGAAAAATATGCCAAGCCTCTGAATACATGAGAAACCATGCATTTTCATTCATGAGAAACTTCTACATTTTACACTGTGCTCATACTGGTGTCTTGCTTGTACATTCAAGGGCACAGAATGTGGTATTATGGAGAATGGCGTTTGTTGTATTGCATCATGTATTGCACTATTACATCTGAAAGAAATGGAAAAAGTTAACATAGTTGGCAGGTTAATGGCTGATCCCGTGTCGGTATAATTACTATATCAACAGTTATGTCATGGCACACAGTATTGCTCTGACAAATGAACTGTGTCCAACAATAAAAGAAAAACTAACTTCACTGTTGTGTGATTTCAGTGAGACGCATATAGATCACTGCGTTGTAAGCTGAAGTTTCAATTAAAGCAATTACCATTTCCCTCTTGTGTTTGCTCCACAGTTGATTTGGTGTGACTGCTTTTTTAATTATACATTTGCTGTCATTGCATCCAGAATGTTTAATTTTGTGTGTTCATGATTTGTAAAGGCAAAAAATAGAGATGCGCGAAATATTCCAGCAAGGTGCTGAAGAACCGTGTTTATTAGGTGTTTTCCATTTTGTGTTAATGATGCTAATGAAATCACCAGCTTCCCTAGTTAATCTGTGGTTGCATTTCAGTTACTTTGTTTTTAATTGATTGTTCATGATTTGATTTGTAGCTTTTTTTCAACCTTTGTTCAACTCCGTTAAAACCTCAAAAAGGTCCGTATGCTATCTCTAAGGGGTTGTTTTGTAAAGTACATGTTGTTGTTTTGTGGTTGAAATGGTATATACTTTAGGTGTGGGCACCAATAATGTACAAATGTGATGAATCCGGATAATTTTAAAATTTATGGAACATAACTGTGCTGTGTCTGAGCTGACTGAAGTTTTACTGTACTCATGTACCTGTATGTGAAAGAATGCGTGTGTGTGTGCGTGTTTTGGGGGTTGAAGGGAGGTGAAGAGGAGGTAGAGTTGCTGACATGCAGAAGCTCAGGAGGTGAAGGTGCTCACCGCTTCAGGTCGAAGCTCTAAAATCAGGGCCTGTCGGATGAGCGAGCATTTGATGTATTGCCCGTCACTTGATCCGAGACCGGATCCTCCACGGGATCGAGTACTTCATGCTCCGCCCACCCTCCCAGCCTGGCCCTGGAGGAAGAGGCCCTGAATCTGATCTGAGACCTGTTAATGCTCCCGCTTCCCTCCCCTGCACAACTCTCGAAAACACCTCCTGCTCTGACACCACACCAGCTCCATCTTCCCAAAAAATAATATCTTCCTTATGCAGGAACTCAGGTATGCTGTTTTTTCTTGTTATCTCTTCTGGAGTGTCTGACCATGAGCTTGCAGTGCATTGTGGCAGCACAGTAAGTGCTTAAATAGGCTTGATGGTCCAATAATCGCTTATTTCATGGTCTTCATGCCGTGTCAGAAATGTGCAGGCTGATGGATTCCACTCTCAAATTTAAGGGTTGTTAAAATTTGCTTTTGTGGTGACATTGCTTAATTCACAATTGACCAGAGGTCATTTAAAGAGTGTGTGAATATCGTCTCTGACATTAGTAGCGTGGTATCATAAATATAGATGAGGCAAAAAAAGAAAGCACTTGAGGTTACTGCAGATTAAATCATTTAGCTTGAGCTTTTAACTTTGATAATGCTGGCTTTGGGGAGTTGTAAATAATAGGCCAGTCACAATGTTTAAATCATATTTTGTTTGCTGGGGTGCTGTAATTAAACTCGATCACGATTCCAGGCGTGCGTTCATCAGCCTTTGTGACCAACCTGTATCTATTTGAAGGGATTGTGCACGATTGCCTCAGGAAAGGCTTTAAAATGTTTCAAAAATAATGTCACCCTGGTAATTGCACTTTTTGAAGTTGTGCTTCTGTTTACAGGAAACCAACCCCCCCCCCCCCTTCCCACTGTGAAGTTGTTTCATTTTCTCCTCTCATCCAGGACAATCATGATGAGTCATTCTTTGAGGAAATATTGGTTATATAGAGCGTAATTTACAGGTAGCAGCAGCTAATCTATTAGTTCAAAAAAAGCAATTGCTTAGTAAATTGCTTGCAGCTCTGTTGTTTTTCTTACAGGGATGCAGTTACTGCTAGAGGACTCCCTGATTGGAGGGCGAGGACTTGGGCTTTATGCAGTTGTCATAAGTGCTTTTATAGACTTTTTCTCAGCCCTTCACTCCTGGTTCTTGAATCCTCGTTGACGCCATGCAAGATTGTTTTCCTCATTGGGGAAAGCTGTAAAGACCATGGCTGCCTCTGTGAAATTCAGGGTGAAATTCGGTAAAGTACAAGAATAAACAGATGGCACTCATTTATTTATTGCTGTTTGACCTTAAGAGTCCAGTGGAGCATGCAAGGGTTTTCAGCAGTTACCAAGAAATCCCATTTCGCTGCTGTGGCAGTGTAGTCAGTATACGGGATCGCTGATAATGGAAGGACTTAAAAATCAATTCAAATCATCTGCAGTGCCGCCTTAAAAAGAAATTAAACCATCAAAAAGATTGAAAGCAGAGGTGAGAGACTCGTGAAAATTATCTTCGAATGCAATATTGTGTCTATTTGAAGTGTTACAAAGCACTGCATGCTTTTGAGAACCTTCTGTAGATGGCATCCTGAGGGCCAGCGCTCAACTGGCCAAATATGTGGTTTATGCAAAAACATTACAATAAAACCTTTATTTCGGCCAAAACGAAAGCCTGTATCATACCTTTTTATTAGGTTCATTTGTTACTTAATGTGGACGTGGCTTTGTCGGCACTGGCTTGGGATGAATGCTAAACTGCTCTCATTCCTACGTTCAAATTGGGTCGTTGATGTTATTCTGTCAGTGGTTCAGGGCAGGGGCAGTAGCTATGATCAGTGGCATGAAAAATCAGCACGTCTCTGCTAGGAGGGTGAGAGCTGGCTCACTGTAGTTTCTTGCTGGACAGTGACCACAAATGTACGTACATCAAAATTCTCTCGTAAATGTGGCAACAAGATCAATCTTTTGCAATAGCCAGAAGCATTTGCTCACCAAAGCAGAGATACCAGTAATGTTGATGGTAATGGTTTTCATAAAAAGAAAGTACGAGAAGCATTGAAACGTCAGTTTTTTATTTTTTTAAATTTCCATGTATATTTGACAATATGAACATTTTTACCACACTACTGCTACTCCAATTATTATTATTATTATTATTATTATTATTAATATTGATATTATTATTATTATTATTATTATTATTATTCAGCGGTGACAATTCATTACCTTATGGTTTGGGTATGAACTGAGATGTCATTTAGATATGACCTCGCTTAGCTGTGGACTTGTCAATAAGTTTTGAATTTAATGTATTTAATCTCATCTGGAAGTTACCCACTAACATGATGTGACTTTATGAATTAACATAATTTTAATCTCTACCATCTTATGCTCTCTATCTTGTTTTTAAAAGGCTGATGTCTACCAGACAGTTTAGATGCAAAATATGTTTTCTTTCTGAAGCAATCCTATGATTAAATCGAGAGCGCATTATTACCAATATTCTAAGTCCTGTATTTTTTTTCAGATAAAGTCCATAGTGGGTGAACAATACGCAAACCAACTGGACTACTTTCTGAAATGAATGAAATACTGGCCAGCATGGCATACAGTGTCTTCTGTGATACCAATAAGAACATAAGGGGCAAGAGTTGATTTGAAAATAAATATTTAAAGTGAAATTATTTATTTATTGAACAAATTCTGAATGCTTGACTGAATTATATGACTGAATATTTTTATCATTCTTTTTCCTCTGTAGTGCCACTCATAAATGTATTCCTTTTAAATGAAATTCAAATAAATCCTGCATTTCTTGTGACAGTGGATAAACTCAGTGGTTGATAGTTTTTTTTTTTCTTTTCTTTTCTTTTTTCTTTTCAGAAAACAGGTCCACCAAATATCAACCATGACTGAATTTGCAAGGCTGGCTAGAAAGTCAGTACGATTTTGAAATCAAATGTATGCATTAAAATGTATGTTGTTATATATATATATATATATATATATATATATATATATATATATATATGTGTGTGTGTGTGTGTATACAGTACCAGTCGAAAGTTTGGACACACTTTGCTAATGTCACAGTGCTCTGTTTTTAGAGAAATTTAAATGGCTTATCTTCTCTATATAATCTCAAATGGAATCTGGTAAGAGGTGAACAGTCAGAAGTAAAAAGAGAATTATTAACCTGTTTGAATAGTGTCTAAAATTTTAGAATTCTCAAAGAAGTCATATTTTGCAAAGTAAACAGACAAACAAGCTCTTTCCAGTTTCCAACAGCCAAATTAAAGACAAGCTGTTTTGGAACTTCTTGGGCAAAAAAGTCGATGAAAAGCAAACCACAAGTGCAGCACATCTTCACTCAGCAGTGAACTCAGTATAGCCATGTAACTGCTCTAGTAAAGAAAATGTGAGTATGCTCTGCAAATATGATAGCAAATGCTGGTTAGTTTGATGGATTTAAGAATGAGATCTTTTTTTTTTTTTTTTTTTTTTTTTTTTGCAAAATAAGTGGTACCTATTTCTATATTTAACATGTCTTGTAAAAAAAAAAAAAAAAAAAAAAAATTTGGGTATGTCCAAACTTGACTCTTGCTGTATATACATGTTGAACTAATATCAAATTCAATGTATGGCCCAAAAAATGCATATCCAGTTGGACCTTGGATATTCAAACTAATCTATGACTGGATACACTATTACATCATCGCGTGGAATTTTGTTCATTTAATGTTCTCCTGTGGGCCATTCCTGATAGTATTTGGTTGGAAAGTCAGTTCTATTTTTATATCAAATTCAGCTCCTTTGATGAAAGAAGTCATTATCTATTACTTTAAATAACTGGGCTAAGGGGCAGAATTAAGGAGCCTGCCCACTGTAGCAAATTAGTTTGACACCTTTGGCATTTTCCAGTCTAACTTTGAGAAAACGCAACTTGTGTCCGTATGTTCAGGCATGGTCATCATTCAGTATTGACTGCTGAGTATCAAAACACTCAGTATTGGTCTTTCTAGTGACAGCAATTACCTGACATACCTATTTATCAGAGAAGCACATTTTTACTGACAGTGGTGAGTATGCATTCCCTCTACCTGATTGTCAGTTATTAGTGCAGTTTTATTAATGGAAAACAAAAACACTCCCATATCTTCAAATATTTATTTGTTCCTCTGTTTGATGAACTTTCATTTTTGAAAACTTTTGACAGTGATTTTTGGCGTGTGTTTGTGAGTTCTCTGATCCAATTAACTACAAAGAGGTATCAAGAGAGATTGCTCCAGTAGAGGAGAAATGCACTGATGGCTGACACTAATTAAAAACTCATTTCATGTGACCTCTGAAAGCCTCCCTAATTAAAACAGAAGCAGAAGCAACATAATTTTGTTTAAAATTGCCTGATAATTAGGTGTTGCCACTTTTGAGTACGAGCTCCAGCAGGTGCTCTGGTGACATGCTCAGATGCACCAAAAATTCTCACACCCCTGTGAATTAACACTTTAGAAAAAGAACAAAATGATAATTTAGAAAATGACGGTATGTTTATCATTATGGGAAGTATCCCCCCCCCCTTTTTTCCCCCCCATGAACAATTAGGATGATTTTCTGGACCTCTATTGCCATGTATCCATTTGTAATCATTGTGTGCTTGTCACGTATGGGTGTTCATGCTGCCAGTACATACAGAATATTACATGGCCAAAACTATGTGCTTCCTTGCTCTTACAACTTCTCCACAACCTGTATTGAGCGCATGCATTAAAGTGAGTACGAGAGTAAAAGAAATGTATTGTTTGGAAAAATTTAGAGTGAAGAAACCCAATGCTGCTGCAAAATGTGAAGATTTCCATCATTTTCTTTAGCTCAGCTGCAAAATGAAGGCCTTAGCGTGACGTAGTCAAAGTCCTTGCTTGGATCTGATTGGGATGCTGTGGTCTGACCTTAAACAGGCAGTTCTTGCTCAAAAACCTTCCAATGCGGCTGGATTAAAACAATTTTGCAAAGAAGAGGGTGCCAAAATTCCTCCACAGTGAGGTTAAAGTCTCTTTGGCAGTTATTACAAATGTTTGATTGCAGTTATTTCTGCTAAGGGTGGTTCAACCAGGTATTAGGTTTAGGGGGCAATTACTATAATTGTTAATTTATTTTTATTTATTTTTTTTTTTACATGGGTGATATAGGTTTTGAATAACTCTTTACCCTCAATTAATGAAATGATAATTTTATCGTTCATCTGTGAGCCCTGTGGTCAGGTGTTCGAATCCCAGCTGCGTCATTACTGGCTATGGCTGGAGGTTCGAATGGGTGAGGCAACAATTGGTGCAGCCTTGCTAGAGATAACAGGGGTTAAGCCAGTTAAATATTGTTAGTTCAATGCTCCATAGCGACCACTTCTCGTCAGGCGCATGTGGCCGCACAAACTAAATTGTATGCTGACTTCGTGATCCTCCGACGGCACAGTGGTGCGACTGCATAGTGTAAAGAAGCTAGGCTAGTCATCATGTGAGTCGGAGGAATCAAGTGCCGCGGCATAGTCGATGGGAGCAGGTCACTTTGCGGTGGGCTTAACCGTTTTGCTGTGTTCAGGGTGGGGGGGGGATAATAATAAAAGCACATTTTGCGTTCACTCACATTGTCTTTGTCTTATAATAAAATTTTTGGATGATCTGAAATATTTAAATATGACAAATAAGCAAATCAGAAGAAATCAGAAGGGGAAACTCAATGCACAGTAAGTTCTAATGAAGTATATGCTGTCATTACATGTATCATAGCATTGTTATGATGCTTGCAATAGTTAGTTGATCTTTGAGACTTCTGTTTATTTATCTGTTGCATGTGCGCACATTTGCTAAAAACTATACTGACTAACGCTGCCGTACCACCATTCAACCTCCATCTATCCATCCATCCATCCATTCTCTATACCCGCTTATTCCTCACTAGGTTCACTGGGGAGCTGGAGCCTATCCCAGCTGACTACAGGCGAAGGCAGGGACCCACCCTGGGGTGCGTTTCCCAAAATCACAGATGCTAACTTACATGGTTGGGCCCATTGACTGTGAATGGACGAACTACGTACGCGCCCCTGGACAGCTGGCCAATCCATCACAGGGTGCACACACCATTCACACACCATTCGCTCTCACACTCATACCTATGGGCAGTTTAGCATCTCCAATTAGCCTGATATACATGTCTTTGGACTGTGGGAGGAAACCAGAGTACCCCGAGGAAACCCATGCGAACACAGGGAGAACATGCAAACTCCACACAGAAAGGCCCCAGGCGGGATTCGAACCCACAACCTTCTTGCTGTGAGGTGGCAATGCTAACCAAATGGCCGAAGCTTGAGGATGTGTGGGGCCTGGATAGTGCTTGGATTGGAGATCACCTGGGAAAACTAGGTTTCTGCTGGAGGTGTTGTTTGTTGGGCAGTAGGTGGGGTCAAATGAACCGCAAGGCCCCTGGCCAGAGATTTGGGGGGGGACTGTGCTTTTGGAGACTTTCGGATGTGATGTTAAACTGAGGCAGTGCCTCACCGTGGTCATTATAGATGCCCCTACACTTTTTGACAAGGATAGGCTGTTTGCTGGGGTCTTGGCTAAATTCTAAACCTAGCTCTTTCAGTCTGCCACCTAATCCTCCTCTAATGTAATTGGATTTGAAATTGTGCTCCTCCTTTCTGCCTCAGCCGATCTGTGGTGGGTGTTCTGGAACAAAATGACTGCCATGCATCACCCAGGTGGGAGCTACATATTGGTTGTGAGATGAGATACCCCTGTATTGCCACCTGGCCTGTCCCGCGTATGGTAGAATATTTTAGTATTCCTGGGCCATGTTGATTGCCCATGATGTCAGTGAAAACATAAATTAGCATATTAGTTGGCATACAAAGCTGAATATGCCATTCATTTTTTGTTCCATTACATGCAGCATTTGCGACTAAGATTAAAAAAATTCTGTATGTGTCCGCTGTCCTTCAATGTGGAAAGCTGGAAGTTAGCTGCAAGAACTTTAGTCTGAGAAGAAACCACAGTAACCTGTGATGCTGGATAGAAGGCTGATTACAATAAGAGCACAAATGTGAATATATTGTGAAATAAATTCTTGCACTGAGCTTTTTAAACAATTAACATGATGAATTCTGATCAACCTGTACAAGTTTAACTTTACTTGTAGAGTTTTTTGTGTGTGTGTGTGTGTGTGTGTGTGTGTGTGTCTGCTTGTGTAGGTTTGAATGAGCACACGCATGCACACATTTGGATGAAGGTGACTTTGTCAGTTAATAGCAATAACCTGCAGGAGCGTTAGACACCTAACCCCCAGCCATCTGCAGACTCTGGAGTGAATATATGAAACCTGTGCATGTCAAGTGCTATTGACATCAAATAAAATTGACGTAGCCGTGCAACACGCATAGTCTGTCGACTGCGCCGCCCGGAAAGTGGCTTGTCACAGGCGATTTTGCAGACGTGATAAAGCATATTTGTAATGAGGCCGTGAAGGTTGCAGATGTGATGATACACTTCGGAGGTAAGGTGATGAAAAATTGCATTCAGCTTGCAAGGACTTCTCTTACACCTTTCGATCTCCTACAAGTGAGATGAAAAATGAGAGCATATACACAGAGGAACTGTGCACTGATTACACAAGACAGCTTATTAATAGAGTTTAATCAGTGATATAGCTGTTATAGTTTGCTTTAGGCAGCAGCAAATACAAAATTTTGATTCCGCATGCGGCTAAAGTTATTTTCTCCTCAAACGATCAATGGTTTTATTGGCATATTATATGTCAGGTTCACCTTCAGCGTGTTACTGGAAGTGGAAAAACCAAAATATCAGGCGAGCAATGTTGCCAGCATAGGCAAAGTTTATAAACTCATATTTGGAGTTTTAACTGTGTGCTAATTGTTCTTCCTTCCAACAGACCTTAGTAGCTTTCATGCGTTTTCATGTCTCTGTAGAGTGAGTCACCTTATACCTTCAGTTGAAGTCTGAGTTTTTCTGATGCTTTAGAAAGCGCTCTCTCCCTTTAATACATAAATCGGCTGACAACCTCTAGAAATTGCCCCTTGAGCAGGTTTAAATACTTAATCTGCTGACAATTCATACACAAACATCATTTCATAGGATAAATATGAATGACAAGGGCATACAGAGTGTGTCGTTTGTAGTAATAATCACAGGAAAATGCATCGCATTCCATTTACTCTAGCAGCACTGATTGTGGAGCCCTCCGTGGCAACTCAATACTCAACCTGTGAAAGCGAGGCGTGCTGTCTTAAATGAAAGCATTACTTACTTTCAAAATACATTTCATACACTTCCTCTTGTAATACCCTACATTATCTAGGTCAGGCAAGGGCACTGCAAGCTAAATAAGTGTCTAACCTCTTGAAATGCCAGATTTTATGGAATAATTCCTTCCGCTGATATATCTGTCACTATTTTGATTGTGTTCCATAAAGCACATTCTCGGGGCGTGTGCTTTTTGAAGGAACAATTTTCAGCCGGTATTATCCGCGGAAGATATTGGGAAATTAATGACAGCGCAATGACAATCTCCTGTGGGAAGGAGCTGGGAATCTTTGTGCTGCAAATTTAACTGCATGTGCATTTCAAAATGGAGGCTGGTCACAATCTCATCTCCTTTCTGAGATTAAAAACTCATCTTTCTGAAATGTTACTTCTGTTGAAGCTTTTGTCTTTCTTGCAAATAAGCCAACTAATGAACAGTTGTTTGCTGTGCATAGTAGGTGTTCATGAGGCCTATTAATCATTCTTCCCAATTACTATTTTTGGTTTTATAAGAAAGAAATACTATCCTAGTGTCCCTGTCCAGGTTTTTAGTAGCGCAGCAATTAGGGTGCAAGTACTTGTTCTGTTAACCCTTTCATTACCATTGTCGCATTTCCGCGACAGCGCTGATCCCGCATCACTTACCATTGTCACTATTTTGCGACTAGAGAAAGTCCCACACAAAAACTGTCAAAGCTCCGCAACAAAACACCCTTTTGGACGAGTCTGGTATCGCACAACACGTCAGTGATGTCATCAGGCTTCCCGTAGTTCCCAATCCTCCGGTTATGCACAGTTTTATTTTATGTTATACAGGTTATTGCAGGCAGTGCGTGCTGCAGCACGTGTATCTCCGTTTGTACACAAATGCACGTGTATCTCCGTTTGTACATAAATCCCATAGAGAAGAAATCGTCTTGTCTTGACAAACCGAAATACGGTTTTTATTCTCATTTTCTGTTTTTACTTTTGGAAAAACTAAGCAAAGATATGTGTCAATGGAAAGGTAAATGTATTTTGAACATGTTTTCTGACATAAAATTGTCCATTTCTGGCGTTTTTAGTTCGAAAAAGGGGGTGAAAATCCACATGCAATATCATGCTGTGATAGCACAAAAATTTACGGTAAGCAAAGGTTGTCTTATTCCCAGTAAGCGGTAGTGAAAGGGTTAATATTGAGTCTACCAGTGCGTATGGACATGTGTAACAAGGCCAAGCAATGTGTAGGACCAGCTCAAATGAGACGTACAATCTCACTCACTTGCATCTTTCTCCATTAACTTTTCAGTTTTTTTTTTCCCAATTTTCTGTGAAACTGTCAGTTTATCAATGCTTATTTGACTTTTCCTTTCTTAATTATTCCTTCATATACCTTGGCAATATCTATAATTTGCATAATAAGACTGGAAAGTTGTCAATCTTAATTTAATTTTGCAGCACCTCAGTCAGACCATCATCTCATCATTATAATTGTCAATCATGTATTGAAAACCAGGAAAATGTACTGTTCTCACATGAATTGCTCCAGAAGACTTGCTTCTAGATCCAGAGGCAGCATGCTTACATGAGGGATGATATCTGCCACTGGCAGAGCTTAGTGATAGGCAGTCTGTCTAGTCAGACTCTTAAATTCGTGGAGAAACACATAGCTTTGGCAGGTGACGAAAGTGGAGCGCATCAGCTGCATCTGCTTATGACTCAGCTGAGTAATAATTTACCAATGGCAGTCCACTCCCAGTGAACAGGAAGTCTATTTAAAATGGTGACTCTCCACATGTAAGCTCCAGAATACTGCCTGTCTAAACCTGCTCCCTGTGCATGCATGTTTGCTGTTGCCAAGCTAAAACCCCTCCATCATCACATCTCCTCCCTTTAATGCTTACCAAACTATCCTTTATGGGCAGTATTATGGTGCAGTGGACAGCACTGTCACCTTACAGAAAGAAGATCCAGGGTTTGAATTGACTGAGAATGTGTGGAGTTTTTATCTTGTTTCTGTGTCTACATGAGTTTCCTCTGGGTTTTCCCATCCTCCTCCTGCATTCTTGAGGAGTTATATACTGCATATTTTTAGATTAATTATGAGCAATGTGGCTGGATCTGTTCTGGGTGGACCTCCTGTGAGGGATCCAGAAGCTTTCCGTCCTGTTTCACTCACATAAACTTAAAATATATTGCATTTTGCCGATAAATTCTTATTGTGACCAAAGTATGCAATCCTTACCTTGCTAAGAAAAGCAGCCAATGATTATGTTAATACCAAGTGCATGTATTTGCTCGTCTGTGAACAGTATTTTCCCCCTTCCCGATTTCTGATATTTTTGCATATTTGTCACACTTAAATGCTTCAGATTATCAAACTAAGTTCAATAATAGGCAAAGATAACCCAAGTAAACTCAAAATGCAGTTTTTACATGATTATTTTATTCATCAAAGGAAAAGGCTACCCAACCCAACCTGGCCCTATATGAAAAAGTAAATGCCTCTGTAGTTGCTAAATAAACCAATTTATAAGTTTTAATTTTTAATGCAATTCAGTTTCACTGACACATCCAGCCATGATTACTGCCATCCCTGTTGAATCTAAACATCACATAAAAATAACCTGTCTGGCAATGTGAAGAAGGCAAAAAGCAGCACATGATGCCACAATCAAAAGAAATTCAAGTACAGCTCACTTGCCTCAGTTAAGGTTAGTGTTCATGAATCCACTCTTAGGAAGACATTAGGCAGAAATGGCATCCACAAAAGAGGTGCCAAGCAAAAATCACTCTTGACCAACAAGAACACAAAGGCTTTTCTCACATTTGCTAAAAAAACATCTCTATGACACCCAAGACCTTTCGGGATAATATGCTCTGGACTGGTGAGTTAAAAGGAGAACTTTTTGGAGAACATGGGTCCTATTATATCTGCCATAAAGCTGACGCAGCGCTCCACACTAAAAACCATCATACCAACAGTCAAACACGATGGTGGGGGTGTGATGGTCTGGGGCTGCTTTGCTGCTTCAGGACTTGGGTGACTTGGAACCATTATTGATGGAATCGTGAATCCTGCCCTCTTTCAGAAAATCCTGACAAGGAATCTCTGGCCATCAGTTTGCGACCTAAAGCTCTAGCACAGTTGGGTTATGCAGCAAGACAATCATTCAAAGCACACAACCAAGTTCACCACTGAATGGTGCAAAAGAAAGAAAATGAAGGTTTTGGAGAGGTATAATGAAAGTCCTTTCCTGAATCTGATTGAGATACTGTGGAATAAACTTAAGTAGACAGTTTATTCTCCAATGTGGCTGAATTAAAACAATGCCACTAAGAGCAGTGAGCCAAAATTCTTCCACAGTGGTATAAAAGACTCATTACCAATTACTGCAAATGTTTGACTGCAGTTCTTGCCACCAAGGGTGGCACAGTCAGTCATTAGGTTTTGGGGAGCAATTATTTTTTTCACATGGGTGATGTACAGTAGATTTTGAGTAACTTTTTACTTTTAATATTTGAAATGATCATTATAAAGCTGCATTTTGTGTTTACTTGCATCATCTTTGTTTTATAATAAAATTAGTTGGATGATCTGAAACATTTAAAAATGACAAATAAGCAAGAGAGCAAGAAATACGAAATACTTATTTACTGCACTATGGACTTTATTCAATTAATAGTTTGGTGCAAATTATGTTTATTTTTATCGTTTTGATTGATCTAATTTTATTTTTGCGGCTTTAATGACCTGGTGTTTGATTTAGACTAATTGAAAATGTGCACCTCTTTGAAAGGAAATGGATCTTGGTGTAATGGGAGAGAATCTCACCGTATGATAAAGCAGAAATTTTAACAATTTTGCAGATCGTTAAAATGGTGCCTTTTTATTGAGGGACACTATGGCGAAAATTGCCTGATTAAGTCCAATTTGATATTCACACTAACTTTAAAATTATGCAAGTTAATTTGGTCCAAACCTTGGTTAATGAGAGGTCACATTCTTTTGAGCACTTTATTTTAAGTCGTTATATATTGTACTGTATAGGCTACATACAGAATACCTTCTTCAGCTTTTTAATAAAGCAGTGCTCATATCCTAAAATTGCACATTCTGATTTATTATTAAATGTTATTTTCCAACATTTTGTTTCTGTTAATTAAAAACGACCACACACTTCATCCACCGTCCCTCTAATTAAATGGAGACTGTTATGTTTGGGGAAAATGGCTTTGCAGGTGGTTCTTATCATATTCTTTCCTCAACAATAGGAACAGATGGACTGCATAGTTCCAAAAGTAAATGGCACATTGTTCAGCAGGAGGAATAGGACTAGCACATAGGTTGTTTACTGATTTTCCATGGCCAGCAATAGTTATTATAAACTTCCTGGAAATTGAATGGTTCAAGTAGGCTGAGAAAACTTGATTGAAATAATGTATTCAATAATGTAATTAGTTCTATTCAACCTTTGCTCCACTTAGCTAACGCCCCTCTCCCAGCTGAATCTGAGAACCTCCCTCTCGCCCAAGACAATTAGCTTTATTATGTCATGCTGTTACTACTATTACTGGGTAAAAACCATTGACCCTGGACATTGCAAGTATCCTCCTGCCAGGCAGCTGAGATGACACAAGCAACACAACAAATATGGCATTCAACAGAGCAAAGCCTATTAATGAGAGTCTGCAAAGCGTCTCCTGGGGAAATGACTCCGTAATATACAACGCGACTTTTTGAATGCCCTTTCGCCAACTGGCAAATAAACCATTAATAATAATTTAGTCCATAATTATGAAAATGTAATCAAGGAAGCAAAAATTTCTCCTCACCCTGCTTGTCACCACAGGCAGGATAGGGACATGGTTTGTCCTGATAGGATGTCCTTGCTAAAGTGCTCACACATTCAATTTAATTGCTGCAATATTAGCCTATGTTTTTGCTCCATTAGATAGAAAAGATTGGAAGATCATTACTGTATTTCCGATATATTTCAGCATAAAATGCGTGCCATTTCACCACCCCAAACTGCCCTGCTTGTTTTCTCGTCTAACTCAACATTATATTTGAACCCTGTGGCTTTCTCCAGTCCACTTTCCACAGCATTCAGATGACGAAACATACAGAAATAGTCTAACTGGACACTTTTTCAATTTTATGTCGGACACGACACAATGACGGTTTATATCTGACAGGATCACCTAATTTGGCTCCATACTTGTCACTTTTAAATGACACTCTCATTTACAGCAGCACGGCACAGTTTAAAGCCCTAAAGGACACTGAGCATATCTGCTTTTAATTATCATGAGTGAATTCATCAGGGAAAAGTGATTGGGTGAGTTTAATTGCTGTCTCTGCCACTGAGACGCGAGCAATAACAGCCTCTGGACTGCTGGCCATCACATTATGACTGGAGAGAGGACACCTGTTATATAACAGCAGAAGAAAACAGGCAGGCTTTTGGCTTCATTTGCAATCTTGTTAATTGTTATCTGCATTTTGCTCTCAGAATGAGAGGTGCAGATGGGGCCATTTATGTTGCTTTGGAATGACACAATTCCTCCCCCCATGGACGGCCAGATTCTGACATTGGTCATGAAACAGGAGACTACATAAGCATGCCTCTGCTAGCTCTGTTTCCATTGACATTCCTATCTTCTTTGCCCTTTGAAAGTGCTTTATTTGTTCCATTGAACATATTTTGTCAGCAACAGTTTCGTGACAATAGTGATAAACTGAGAAGATCCTCTGTTCTGACATCCAAGCAGATCAAGCGGAGGATGTGTTAACTTCAGGAGTTGAAATGCATAAATGCATAAGAAAGGAAGGGAAGACAGAAGCCAAGAGTGATTTGAACTTCAGCAGTATTCCAAGGCCTTGACACGTCATATCAGATCGGGAAAGCTATGCGCACCAGACGCTTCACATGCGTACATAATGAGTGTGCTAAGTCTCTCGCACAGCTGCTGAAGCCAAACCCCCCACTTCCCCCCCGCCATGCTCCGCTGAGACACATGACATTTTATAAAATATTTATAAAAACAATCTCCGAGTGCCATCATTAGAGGAAGGGTTTAATGTCCTCCCATCCCTGCTGCTCATACTCACCGTCACTCTCAATGTGTGTCAGAGGGACGGCTGCCGCTGAGCTGTACACTGGTGCCCACTCAGGGAGAGGGGGAGGGAGAAATGGAGTGAAAGAAGAAGAGAAAAATGCAATCACTCCAAGATACTTTCCTGTAAAGGCCAGTGCAAAGACTTTTAAAGGGGAAGGTGCTCAAAGAACAAATAAGATGCCACCCATCTCTACTCCACCCCAACCCATGGTGTCACCACCCCCAAAACTAGCTTTTATCATTATTACCTGCTTATAAAATGAGACACACACCGTTTTTTTGGCCTCTCCTGCAACGTCCCATTGAAATGGATGGTTCAAAGTAGACCCGGCCAACAATGGCCGGCATGTCTAAACAGGAAATTTACAAAAGTCCTTATGGCTGAACTTCTGAGGCATTCAAAATGTGTTGAATTCTAACAGGTTAAATGTATATTTAGTGTACTTCGACACAAATAATGAAAGCTTTCATCAAAATTATTGTGCTCAAGAACTGACCAAATTGTAATCTCTATGGCAAGTTGAGACTATGACCAACAAGAGCACGCAGAGAGCGCAGCACCTCCGCCACACCAAGGCAATGCTGTGCATTAGTTACTTTCGTTGGCTGATGTAGGGTATTGTTGCATTCCCCCGCCAGGTGGCAGCAAAACCCAAAAGCACGCCGATTGGAAATCCGGCCCATTGGAAAGACTTAAAATCTCTGCCAGCATAGCTGGATTTGAACTTTGGCCTAAATCTCAGCTGTGCTTTGGCCTAGATATGCCAATATTTAATCACTTGTTCCTTTTGTGCTACTCTAACATCCTGCAAAGTTTGGTTAAAATCTAATTGACCGTTTTTGAGATATCCTCCTAACAGACAGACAAACAAACCAACCAACGCCGGCAAAAACATATGCGTCCCTTGGCGGAGGTGAATAAGAGTCCAAATACAGGGATACAGACACTGCCCAAAAACAGCGAAAAGCTTTTTATCCGGTCATAATGTAAAGACCAAGCATAGTGTAGTCAGTGTATCACTGCACATATGTCAATGCAATTCATGGGACAAACTCAAAATTTTCCCAGATAGCTGAATTTTGTGTAGGCCTACACACTTAATCATCATTTCATCAAATATCAATACAAATTTCACAAACAGAACTCGGAATGCCACTACACCCAATCACCTTTGTACCCCAAAAAAAGGGGGAAAAAAATCATTATCATATATGTCCATTTCTGTCAGTTATTTTCTTTTAATTTATTTTTCAGTAACAGGTTCACAGTGTTCTATATGGTAGAATTTGGATTCAAGTGGGTCAATTTCTTATTTTCATCCGGTATATTATTGCTTTGTGCTTTGTGCTCGCCACAATGTCATGTAGGGACCCTTTCATCTTGCTATCTTGTAGGAAACAGTAATTGCTATATCACCATAAGGCACACCACTCCCTTGCTCTGGAGCAATATCAAGCACAGCTGTGTTTGCATGCGCTGCAAGAATCATTCAGCGAAGATGATCAAATTTCAGCATATTAATTATTTTCCAATTACTTAAAGGAACACGCTACATTAAGCAACTAATTTTGCTGCAAACTAAGCAACAGATGGATGCGACTGCTGTTAAACATGCTGATATTTCATTCAAACACAATTTAAAGGGAAAAAATTAGCATATCTACCCAGCATGTCTGAATTATTTTCATATGGTCCATGATTTAGTACATTGAACCTCAGTTCAGGGCAGAGTTGTATTCTTTTCAACTTGTTAAACACTGCTCTTAAATTTCCGCTTCAGCTTATTCATGCCATTGTCATTCGTCATAGGTAGCTACATTTTTTTTTCAAGAATAATATACTTGGAGTTTATTTGATTGATAATTAATCTCATGTACCAATGGACTTCACAGTTTGTGATGAGAACATTTCTGTAAGAAATTATGCTCAGGTTGTGCATGGTTGTGCAAGAGAAATTTCTTTTGAGATTGTCATGATATTTGCTATTGCGAAATATTTAAAAGTTTGCGCTATTTGTCATTTTTGAATTCTCTATTTCCACCAGCTCTCTAATGTGACTCAGTGGTTTTGGCAGATGATGGAATGGAGAAAAAACTTACACACCATTAAAACCTTGATAGAAATATTCCTAAGTAAGATGCATTAATAATTAAATAAATTCTCAGCTAATTATCATTCTGTCAACAAACTGAATGAGATGGCATGTTGGAAATTTCTGTGCGTTTTATCTCTTTGAGAAAGGAACAGTGGGATAAATGGGCAGCTTTCGCTGGTACAAGGCAAGTGCCATAAATGTCAAATTTCATTCATTTATGTGCTTTTATTGTACATACATTCCCATGCGTGTGTTTAGTATTCATTCAAAGAGCCTTTCAAAAGAGTAACAAGACTGATAAAGCACGTACTTATGAAATAACAGACCATAGCTTCATTAATTAGACACTTTGACTGGAAAAGCCATCATCTAACATACACATGTTCAAACAGAAGACTGAATGCCAAATTAGCAAACAGTATTGTAAGCATTGTTTGATATTTGATTTGAATATCTGCATGTCTAATGCTTTTCATTATGCGTGCTATATGTTTGTAGGCATCCATTATATGGACTTGTTAAAGCTAACAAAAGATAATTGAGGTCTCGTCTTTTATGATATATAATTTGCTATGTGCGTATGCACCAAGAAGACATAAACATTGATCCCTCTGTACAGCTCGATGTCATGAGTCTGTTATCATACAGCATGCGCATCTATCGTCATACTAAGCGTTGCTTTAGATACTATAATGCATGCTCTCAAATTAGATTTGATGTGTTAATGTTTTCGTGATTCAGCTATCAGTGTACTTTATGTGCTGTGGTGTGGGTTAACATTGTTACCAAAATCCTAATTATTGCCTTTGTATTTTTTCATTGGCCGACCCAGTGTATCTGCCAGTAAAAATATTGCATTTATGCTCCGATATTCATTATTATTAAGGCTATGGTAAAAGTGTAGCTAGTTGATATAATTTTTGAATACCACGCTGGCATTGATATGTTTCTGCACTGTAAAACATAATAAGTTGACTAAACTTAGAATGTAAGGCAACCAGCTGCACAGCAATCTTGAGTTTGCTCAACTTCAAGTCCCAGTGGTTGCACAAACTCATTTTTGTATGAACTTGGAACTTGAAGTCAAGCAAATGCAAAAATGCTTTGCAGCTGCTTGCCTTACTTTTTTAAGTTGAATCGACTATTAATTTTTTTTCTGTGTCGTGACAATTTCTGGATGCAAGATAGGTGTCATCTTTCATTCCCTGTCTTTCTGTACTACTAACTTTTCTGCAAATTGAAAAGCACAAAAGAGCAACCAAACTTGCGGACTTAAAATAAATCACAAGCCCTGTCTGCACCTTACATTTCACCAAAGAGTTGATTTTATCCTAAAAGAGGGGCAGTGTTTTCAGCTGGGAGGGGAACTGCATTCCCTAACTGTTGGAGGAAGGACGAGAGAAGCCAAATCCCAGACGTGCAAAGTGGATCTGGCTGGGTCCCCACGGGCAGGTGAGCAGCGAATGAGACGCTGGACAATAGAGGCATTAATCATCTTCATCCTGACGGCTACCCTCACCGCCGCCCTACATATCAACGCAGGAGAACGGCGGAGTGTCCTAATGAAAAAGGACAAAAGGGAAATGTTGTGAATGATAGCACTGATGCTTCTATCTGGAAGGTGATGTTGTCTGAATCATATCAACATCCATGTTGTTTTCCACCATTTTATCTCTCTCTCTCTCTCTCTCTCTCTCTCTCTCTCTCTCTCTCTCTTATGTTGCAGTGGTGTTGAAGGAGTATGTGTCCAGCCCAGTGGCCGCTGGTGAACTGGCGATTGGGGAGGCTCAAAACAATCCCTTAAAATTAATGATTGGTCACAACCTGTTTTCAATCATTCATTTAAATTACCAATACAGAAACTCTGAAAACTCTCAACATTATCAGGTGTGGCCAGTTTTCATTTATAACACATACCTGTCAACTCTCACGTATTCGGTGTGAGTTTAAGTGGAATATTTACGTTCTTCTGCTGTAGTCAGCAATTACTCAATCAACGCGTATGTAAGAGATTCTTGCGCGGAAATGAAGTCCTTGTGCATGGAGGGGTTGGAAGGAATGGAATTGCATAAAGACGTTTCAAATGATTTTATTTCACTTAAACGATCATGAAACAAATGCATTGCTTCCAATCCCTGAATAAAGAAAAGCGTGAGAAGTCCAGAGTCGTAATCGGTATGCGTTATAAATGAATACTGGCCGCACCTGATAATGTTGAGAGTTATCAGAGTTTCTGTAATGGTAATTTAAATGAATGATTGAAAACAGGTTGTGACCAATCATTAATTTTAAGGGATTGTTTTGAGCCTCCACTATCGCCAGTTCACCAGCCACCACCAGTCCAGACGAGCCTTGATTGCCTCTCTCCTACGTCTCTGCCAGGCTGTCCATCCTTCTTTACTCAGGCAGCAGCATTAACACTGATTGTTACGTTGGTGTGATATGATCAGTGTTGGAGTAGTTACTCTAGAAAAGTAATGCATTACACATTACTAGTTACTTTAGTAATCCCTTACTTAACGTAATTACTCGCTACTGTAAGTATATAGTTACACTACTAGTTACATTACTTTTGGATTACTCAGTACCATCATCTGAAATTCACCATAAGTTAATAAATTAACCATATCATGTTAAAACCTGGCATATGCCCAGATCAGCACAAATCTATATTCTAGTAAGAAGGACACACACAAGATCTCTCTTCCATGCTCTTTAAAACAGCAAAGCCAACAGCGAAGTTGTAAAAATCAGCCCAAACAGCACTTCGCAGAAAAGTGGGTGAAGTACAAGGCTACAGTACTGGCATAAACACGCATGAAAAAGGACGTTTGATTTGTTTTTCTGTCCTCAGGCTAAATCACCAATATACCCAAAAGGAAGAAGAAGAAGAAGAAGTTTTTCTGGCCTCCGGTCCTGCAGATAGTTGAAGAATTTAAAGTAATGCAAGTAACAAGAAAATTCATTTGTTAGTAACTGTAATGCGATTACTCAAGTTATCAAAGTAATGCATTTCATTACTGTGTTACTGATAAATGTAATCTGATTACAGTAATTAGTTACTTTGTAATGCGCTACCCCCAACACTGGATATGATACATGCAACAATGATTCAACAGCCTGAGAGAACTTCACTGCACAGCTCTATCCAGTGAGCCTACCTTTCCAGGAAGTCAGTTGTCATGTTTCAGCACACCCATTCAGCACTGTCCCCTCAATGCCTCAGACCGCTGCCTTTCATACAAATGGTTTAAGAATGGAATTTTTTTTTTTTTTGGCAAGTCATTGTGTGTTATATTCAAGGACGTTCAAAAGGGAGGTTTATTTACTTCATAGCTGGAAAAAAAAAAAACACAATCTTTTTGCCATTCACTGCCAGTCATCTCCCGATGGAAGAACTGGCTGAATTGAGTGGTAATCCCCTCCATGATATTGAGCTCTGCCCTGACTGGACAGCATACACAGCTATTATGTGTCAAAGCGAGGCCACAGGCATAACTAGCCGCATTTTCTAAATAGTCACAAACAGATTTAATAAGTAAACTACACAATGAGTATGGAAAGGTAATGCGTATATGCTATGTAACTTTGAGGATATGGCAATTACGTACAAATCCAAGTGCGACATGCAGTCAACATACAAGCTTAACAACAAGAATCGGAAATTCTTAGCTACAGATTTCAGGTTTTTAGTTTCTTCACAAGCACTTGGAATGGAGCTGTCCTTCAGTCCTAACTTTTAGGCAAATCTTGCATAGTAGTGGCCCTCATTTGAAGAGCAGTCTGATGTAAAGTGATGAGCTCATGCTAGCAGACGTGGATTACCAAACATTGTTGTAAACAAACACAAAATCAGTAACATTATTGTAACAATGAAAAGAGAGGTGGGGTGGTCGAGCATGGCAATGGGAGAGAGCAGGGCATACAGACAGGGCTAGTTGGAGTGAAAAATGCAGAGCAGTTCTGTCTGTGATATGGAAAACGATTGGAATTTCAAACTGTGCATTTCAAATGCTCGAGGAGATGGGGGAGGGGGTCTCACGACTAAATTGATGAGTATTCAAAATCAACCCTCTTAGTGGACTGAACAAG
Source organism: Gymnothorax javanicus (assembly GCA_029692085.1). NCBI lineage: Eukaryota > Metazoa > Chordata > Actinopteri > Anguilliformes > Muraenidae > Gymnothorax > Gymnothorax javanicus. Next base: position 41,564,990 of record CM056202.1, read on the forward strand.
GAAAAAGTGTTTTCAGTAATATGGGTCCCTTAATATCATTGGCGGCATAGGAGTTGGCTGTATCGACTTCATGGAAAGGACAGCTGTAAACAGTGGAGTGGTGCTCATCTTGTCAGTCTTCTCCATTGCTGAGCCAGCTTATGCCAGTCAATATACCAGGATGAGCTCTGATCATTAGAGCAGAGTTATGGGTATTTACCAGCCAAACTGTGAGGAAATGCAGCGAATGTTATCTTAATTAAGAAAATAGGACTTCATTTCGCGAGGAGTCATCAGGTTCTAATTCCCCATTCACAGTGCCAGTCTCACTATTCTGTTTTAGAATGGCTCCCATGGCAGATTGCCTTGCCCAGGCCATAGCAACGCTGGGAAATTATTGCCCACTCACTGGGGAATTACACCTTAATTTGCATTTTCTGTCCTGATGCACCACGTGAGCGTGTGTGCGTGTGTGTGTGTGTGTGTGTGTGCGTGCATGCGTGTGTGTGTGTGCTGGCCTGCATGAATTCAACTTTACAACCAACAACCTGTCAGCCATGAACTCAGTTAAGAATGAACTGCCATCATACTAAATGTGTCCCCATAAATGCCATTTAACAGAGTGGAATAGTGCATGATGACTGGTGCGTGAGGACAAACTCATGATTATGGTTTTGATGGACATTATCTATGTGAGCGGTGATGTTACTATGCTACCTTTCACATTTAATCAAACTCTATATGGCTGCTTCTCTCTCTTTTTTTTGTTTTCCTGTGTTTAGTTTTATTTATTAAAGCTTTCTCATAGGTGTAACTGATAGAGAAGAAAAAAATTAAATATGCATATTATCCCATAATAAAACAGCCTATGTTTGCTGTGGTACATTCAGGAAGAATATTATCTTGCTTCAAGAAAAGAAAGTGAAAAATGCCGATCGACTAGCATATGTGTAATGCTCATCCTGGCACTGGTTGCCTATTCGTGCGCTTTGGATGAGATGTTGTTCATCCTGAGAGACCACTTCCCCCACTCTCTTTGGCAAACGTGTTTTGGCGTTGGGTAAAGATGATCTTTCAGTGCCAGGAAAAGGTAACTGGCTACAAATTACCCTTCTAAGGATGTAAGAACACCCTAAAATTTGCCAAGAAATGTGTCACTGAGCATGCTAAACCTATGGAGGCAAGAATCCTTCGCTCTTCTGTCACGGTTACGTAACTCTCCAACTATTATTACCTGAGCCTTAGAGAAGAAATGTCTGAATATGCAAAATGCTTATTTTAATCAGAAATATGGACAAATTCAAATGCCACATACGTAACTCAGGTACAAATGCAAGATTTTCACAGTGCACGTATAGACAGGTACTGAATATAGATCTTTTGCAACAAAGGATTAAAAAATTTTTGAAGAGACTACAAGAACTTCAACTGCCGTTTGTGTTCTTGAAACATTATCAGTAATAATGCATTAACCAAGCAATTAAGTGCATTTTGTTGTCCTCTTTGTCGTCACAGAACTGGCTCACTGTTTGAGATGCCAATTCATTAGTTATTCTTTTAATTCCAAAAGCAAATCTTAGTACAACACGGACTTATTGAACGAAAATTGTGAGTGAATTTAACATAAATAGAAGCAAATACAAAGTAAACACATCTTTTACTTGATTCTACGTGCTCCATAATACTTCTTTCTTATCATTGACTGTTTATGTAGTCACACTGTGAAAGTAATTAATTTTTGCAAGAAACAGCCTAATTGGCATGTCTTGACATTTTTGACAGCAGCTCTCACACTCATACTCTTTGCCAGCACAGCCACGAATCCTAACTGATGTCAATGAAGGCACATACTTGTCTGCCTCTGAGGTATGATGTCAGTCTGGTCTTGCACTTGTCCATACTCAAGGCCTCTGCGTTTACTCAGCCTGTTGGCGAGTGTCTATGTCCTTGGATTTGTCTGCTGTCTCAGAAATCATCAGCTAAAATGTCTCTACCGTATCTGTCGAGAGGTGTAGGTCTAAGAGAAAGGAATCTGTCGAACTGGCCTGTATTTTGGAACACAGTCCAGAGCAGAAACTTTGCCTCCCTGCCCATATTTCGTTGCTCCTGCCAGACTATGTCTGAATGTTAGTGCATATGCAGACACTGAATCCAGCAGGACAGTGCAGAAATGGGGAAAAAAAATTATTACAGAGAATATTTGATTTGTCTTTGATGGCAAGCATGGTGGGAATGATACCAGGATAATGTGGTAACATTTGGATTGGATCCCCACGGCTGGTTTGGATTTAATAGTATGCCATTTGGAGCCCAAAACATGGCATTGCTGTTCCACCTCTCCAAAGACAAATGTGTGACAAATGCTTGGCTCTTCTTGAGTAAAATTATACATAAATTAATATGTTGGTGTGAATATGTTAATAAATCATTATATCAGCGAATTTGACGTAGATTCATAAGGACAATGCTTTGTTGTAAGAATTTATGAGTGACAAAGAGTAGGTGTACTTCCGCAGACTGCCATTTTGAATAATGAAACTTTATCGGAGCTGTAGAATTATCTTTTTTTTGTATCCAGACGTCTCCATTTACATGTGACAACATTTTGAGAGCGTCATGTGAATGTGTCTTGAAATGCAAAATAAATTAAACTTTTTTTCGCTAATTTAGATTTAATAGAATTTAGCCTGACAGAAAGAGACTGAGGACAAACTTACTTTTCCTGAAACCTGTCAATCAGACAGTCTCTAAGCTCTCTCCTGCGCGGGAAAAAGCTGGTTTTAGAAAAAATATATTCTTCCACTGAAGACAAAATATATATTTTTTGTGAGAATCAATACACCAGAATATCATTAAACTAGTCCCTTTACCCCAACGGCACTAAACAATTGAAATGAGCTCCCTTGCTTATGCTGCTAAAAACTTTCAAACTGCCACTTTCAAGGGGAAAAGCAGCCCTTTCATAAGGATGGGGTTGGACTGAGTGCTAGTCGAGGCAGGACATAGGGAATGATAATTTCGGCTAAGACCTTAGGAGGTTGCCCTTAGCCGTCCAATCCTGTCTCATCAAGTCGACCATGAGCAAGAAGTTATTCAAGGGTTCTCTAATGTTGCCTTCATAAATTATGGATCTTAAACAAACTTACAAGCCACAAGCTATCGGAGCGGAGGGCTTTCTGTGCAGTGGGCCGTCCCTTAGTCGAGCGTAAGCTCAGTGATTCTGACCCATGAATTGCGCCTGATGATCGACCGTCCTCCATTTGCCCGCTTGATGACCATCAGCGCATCCCTCTGCCGTCCCTGTGGGGGATCTGTCTCATATGAGGCTGCTGGGGCTGTGAGCCTCTGATCCTGCCCATTAGGGGGCAGACCTGCGGATCACGACACGGTCATACTACGCTCCTCGGGGACGTGTGTACCACCGACCAGCTCCCATGCGAGAGAGCAGATTGGTCAGCCTCCCTTTCAGTGCAATAATTATTTGTTTTGATAATACTGGGATTTTGTTTGGTAAGCTGACTTAAATTTTGTTACTTCGCTGCTAAAATTCTAGCGGTGAAGTGGTCTACATGTGTAATAGTGTGAACAGCAATATGGCAGCGAGGTACATGCGATCGCTGGATTATTAGTCAAAGAACTCTCTTTGCAATTAAAGGCCGTATGTTAGCATTCAAACCGTTTATGACACTAAATTATTGCTCAGTGTTTACTATTTGGAATTCATTGTTAATTGGATATTTGCCACCCTCCCCATATTAGTCATCAAGTTATATAAGTAATTTATATTGAAACCCAATTTAGGGTTTATCAGTGTCTCAGAAAAATATCAGTAAAAACAGTGGATAAGTTTGTTTCTGTTCGCCTGGTTACAGTTGAGACATGCAGAACATAGCCAAAAGCATGTATGCAAAACAGAGGCTTGGCACTTTACTCCCCACTGTCTCCAGAATGACATACAGACCTCTATACGCCCATGCTCTGCCTCTTACACCTACCTGCAGTGCTCTCTACCTGCGGGGACTTAGAAATTTATGCAGAAAAAGTGAAATGACTTCCATCTTGATGGTTCTGAGTTTTTGTTCAAGCTGAACAGCAGCATCATTCCTGAGGCACAGTCAGTCAGAGTGAAATTCTAAGCTATATGAAACATTATGTTTTCTTATTGCGGCATCCATAATCTGAGGCAAATTGTGTACATTTTTAGATATTTCATTAGTCATGGAAATTAGTATTTCCACGAGAGATGCTGAGTGAGCATGGTGCTTTCAGGTACAACTGCAAAGCCAGGGTTTGTGCTGCAAATGTGCTTGTTGTACATCAAAGACAGCTATTATATACACAGTTATACTTATCTGCTTTATTTGAAATTAATTAAACTGACATCCCCCAACCCCCCCCCCCCCCCTCAAATTGTTATTTGCAAACAATTATAGGTTCATAAGCGCCACTCAACACTAATGAACCCTCTAGAAACACAAGGGGGAAGATGGTGTCACAGTCATACTTATTTCACGTAAAATAGACATAATTGCTGTTGTATACAGTAGTTTACCATAAATAACAGCCAATCAGATTGCTTAATTTGAGCAACCCCTTTTATAATAAAATATCTTCAGCCTTTCTGGAATGGCCAATTTGCTAAAGCTCCAGGAATAGGAAAACAGGCCAGCTCATTAGGAGGAACACAGGCAAGCACGAAATGTCTGAAAGAATTGAGCTGCTGAATGAGACCAGTCCCTGGCTGACAGATGGATTTGCTGCCTGTGGAGGGAGACAGCCGCTGCCTCATTGGCCACAAGGGCCACTGCTGTACAACCAGACAGGGACATCCCGCCATCTGAGAGAGATCTCTTCATCCCCAGGCAATGCTGTGGCCAATTATCTGCCTTTCAGTGGGGCCGCCAGCCTTTGCTTTCACCGGTACATTCTGGATTCAGTACCACACTGTGTAGTCCATCAATTCTTCCCTGACTAAGTTTTACTGAATTGCTAGTTACTCACCAATATGTGATTGACTGCCATTGTCTGACAGTGCATCACTCAGCTGCTGATCCCAGCAATGGGTAGCTGCTTGAGCAGCTGTCCTTTCTCTGACTCTACAGAAATAATAAAGAGCTGTGGAGGGCTGGGGAGTGGAGTCCTCCAGTGGCCCTGTAGGATCTGAGCTGAAGACCCCCGCACGTCCCTCCTCACCAGCTCTCATTTACAGTGTGACATTCAGAGAAATCAAACAAGCAGCGTAGCAGGGGGGACCGACTGCCCGGATTCTGCTGACGTGGCGGGGGTACAGCTGTGCACGCTGCCATTACATCTCCAAAGAACCTCGAGCGGCCGCGCTCGGCTTCAATTCCGCACTAGCTCTGAGACAGCAGGTGTGCAGAGAGACAGATATTAATATAGACGCAGAAATCATTACAAAAAGAAGCTCTACACAAAGACAAAGAAAGCTGCTTTTCCAATAGCGGCCTTTCCCAGTCAGTATGATTCTTTCATCTCCCTGAACACGGAGAGCAGTTAATCTAAGAAGTGTCCTCAGCTATTCTTAACCTCGCTCAAATTCTCTCTTACAAGGTGATGATTGCAATGACTCCTTAACAAACTCATCAGAGCTGATATTGATCCTGTTAATATTACCTCACATCCCCATCAATGACTCAGGCTGATGAGGCCTGAAGTTAGAATGGGGACAAATGAGTCTCAGCTGTTTCTGTCTGTGTGATTTTTTTTTTTTTTTTTTGCAATTACCTTTCTCTCTCTTTCACTATCTCAGAGATAGAATTGTGGATAGATGTTGACAACATGCACATAACAAATTTCAATTTAAATTTCAATTCATAAACCTTACAATTGCATGTTATAATTCAATAAGATACCAATTATCACGTAATTGCTGTAATTCACAAGTAATTTTACCAAACCATTTTCCTGTGTTTTTTGGGTTTAAATATTACTCAGAGTATTTCAACATCAGGACTGTACCCCTAAGAAATTAGACACTAGGCAGCAGAAATGATACTATAGCACCTACAACCAGTGATCTGAATGCTCCCAGTTCAGAGAACCGGGTGAGGATAATGACGCAGAAGCTATGCTATGTAGGCTACCGTTGTGACAAGAGTGAAACTTATTTTTCCCGCCTAATTAGCCCAACCGAAGAAAATCAATATCGGCTTAAGTGTATGCTATATTTTTATCACTTTACCATGCCATCAGATAGCCGAATTCTTTGATACGAATGTTTTTCTCGACCGTAGAACTTGTGTAGCTGGCAAGCTAACTAGTTAGCTACGAATTAAGCTATTCCTATTCCTTGTATTTTGCGTGCTTATAAAAGTTCTCTGTCAAATGACTGTGTAATAGACATAATAATTACCATAAAACAAACAGTTGTAAACAAAGGCGGAGAGCACATTTAAAGGAATCCTAGTTTCACACAGAGAGAAACTGCCTAAAATGCAACAGAATGGTATTAAAAAAAGACATTTCACTAATTCTGTTCATTGATAATTTAATTCCCATTTTCTCTGTTCTCATATCTGAACATTTTCCCTTATTGTAACGGTTCGTCCAAAGGACGGGAAGTGGGGGACTGGACCCAGGTGCAGGATGTAATTAATGATGTTTTATTAGGTGCTGCAAGACAGTACAACACATAACATTGCAGAAAACATGAAAGGAACAGAGATTCCTAAAATAAGCTCACAAGTCTACAATAAGACTTAACACAGTGGGATTAAAATAAAACGGAATTGAGGCTCCTTAAATATAATAGTGCTAGAAATGCACAATTAGACATACACAAAGAGATACGCGATATATGCAAGAATAAAGCCTAATACAGACAGCAAGTCTTAACAGGCACAAGGTTACAAGACTACACGCAGAACAGAGCTAGCTCTGTCCTTAAATCAAGCTGAGTGCATCAGCCTCTGAGTGAAATGGGCGTGGAGTGCTAATTGAATAATTGGTATGAAATGTAGAGTGCTGATGAGCCGGGCTCCCGCAGGGTCCTAATTGGTGAGCTGGAGGCTTGGAGGTGAGATCTTACACTTATCATGCTTGTCAACTATCTTTGCCAGCAGGTTTGTTGTTTTTCTCCCAAAATTAATGCTTCCATTCAAAGAAAAGAACAAAAAAATCCAAGGATTTCTTTTGCGCACAATGGCTTGGTTTCACTCAATGGAGAGAAAATGGCTCCTATTCTCGAGTTGTACCAACTCTCTCTGTCTAGGGACTCTAACATAGACCAATGCAACCCAACGAGAGCGCGCATCAAGCACAATCTGTGTAGCCCAGGATGTAAGGCACAGCCCCCAGGAGTCGTCAGGGGAGGAAAAGAGGAGGGAGGAGTGGCCTTGTTTAGTTACAAATGGACTTAGTGCTTGTGGAACCATCTAGTGGTCAGAAATTGCTTAAGCTTCAGCAAGAATCTCCAATAACCTTATGTCCTTGACTATATTATCATGTCTGATGCTCATTTACCCTATTTTTCTGACCCCAGAACAGTTCAGAGTCATTAGCAGTGTAAAGCAGCATCCACAGAACAATTAGTATGCAGGCCATCAGTTTAGCACCAAGCACACTGATGCCAGAAGTTCACTCTACTTTGCATGCATTAAAAAAGTTAACACTTCTGATAATTACAAGAAAGCAGATAAGAAAGTAATGTCTGTGGTCTCTATTGTCAACAAAGTGTAATAAATATGTTAACGGTGTAATAGATATATAGAAATATTTTTTTCTCTCTGAACCACTGCATTATATATTTCTCTAAAGGGACAAAATGCTTTTTTTTTTGCAGTAAGGCAAAGCAGGCATGCAACCAGGTACCCTTGTTGGAAGAGTATGTTACGTGCTATTCAAAAATATACACCGCTGCATGAACTTTACTGACAGTACCAATTGCCTGCATATTGTTTTTATGGCAAAATCAAAGCCAATTGAATTTGCTTCTTCAGGTACACAGGTCTAATTCCATCTGTTTTTATACTGTTCTGTATGCATGGAGCAGTACCCTGCAAGCTACATCACCAAGGTTAAGACTCCAAACCAGTTTGAAGCAGAAAACTAATAACATGATTATTTTGCTACCAAGTGCCCCATTTTAATATAAATCCAAAAATAATGTAAATAAATATTCAGATAAATAAATCTATCAAATGGATACAAGCACTCGAGGGGCAAAGAGTGACTGCACAGAGCAAAGGATTACAGTCTCCAGTTGAGCAAAAACACGATCCTTAGAGCGACTTTGGAATACATTTATTAATATGATTTACATAAAGTCAAACTTCCTGCAGCCAAGGAGGCCAATCTAAAATAAGCCTCCCTGACAGTACCATGTGTTATATATGTCACGCCTTCGGCGGGGAAGCCTCCCGGGACCTACGACCTGAAAATGACAGAAACTGAAGAAAGACCTGAGAAATGGTGGAATCGTTCATTCCCTCGTCTGAAGAAAAAAAAAATCTGAGAAATGCAAAAATATAAAAACAAGTCTCAAAGCTAATGGTTGAAATCCCACAAGTGCACTTAAATTCCATCCTGATTTAGATTTTTTTTCCTTTTTTAAACTATAAACAATGCTTTTTGTTTTCAGATTTTAAGAGTATCGTGTACAATTCAAGAAGGGACGAGATGTCACCTTCTTGAATTTGAGATAATTTGGCAAAGTGCTGTCTTTGATTACTTATGTGTATGCAGATGTTTTCATATGGATGTTTAACCATTTGTAAGGCATGTGAAACTGTTATCCCTGATGTGCTGACAATGACACTGAACACAATAAAAAATACAGGGCGTGATCAGTCGTTACTGAGTTTCCGTCAGAAGACCTCTGGTGTTCCATAACTTTAACGCTTACAACTGGAACAATTTGCTGCATCAGAAAGGGATTTAGTATCATTGGAAATATATGAACTACAATTTGTAGTTAAAAAAATGAAGAATACTTAAGTAAAATTTTCACACATCGTGGGAAAAGGGAAAAATTCTTTTATAGTTACTTAGTCCACTGCCTTATTTTTCTCAAAATGGACATTTTGTGACTAAAGCACTTTTAGCCCTGCGGTCTTAAATTAGAAAGGACATTTTTTAATTTTTTTTTAATAAAACTAATATTTGAAGCCAATTATCGGCAAAGCTACAGAGGGTTGAAACAATAGCACGAGATTTAGAAATGAAATCTGGAATCTAGTGCAGTTTCTAGTTGGAAGGATTACTCCTACTGGATGAAGTCAAGCTTAGAAACTCTTAAAGGACCGCGGCCTGCAACCCATTTTCACTGGAGCTGTAAGGGTCGAAACTTACATGCTGACACCAAGCCAATGAGCACTAAAACAATCAAAGAGACTGGAGTATTTATAACTTTGCATCAGCAATCGATTCCCGTCTTTCATCTCTGTGAGAGCATATGAGAGCGCTTACTTCTATTTGTACATTGTGTTGTAAAAATGCTTGTGCCATAGACGCTTATTGCAAATACCAATGTAAAATCAATACCCAGGGAGAACGTAGAAAATTTCCCAACTTTTATCAATACCGCAGGGAACTATCTCTGCAAACTGATCACCTGTTTGTGCCAGGAAATTCATAACTGCATTGCGCTATTAATTACCCAAACAGGAACATTTCTATATTTAATATGCACAGCGCATCACATGCCGAACCGGGCAGTGTTTCAACCACTGTGATCACGTCAGCAGTAATCAAATCTTAATGTTGACATCTACACGCTCACAAATCAATATGGAAAAATCATTAAATGCTGAATTGTAATCCACTCATTTATATTTGTCTGAGACTGTTGCAGCACAACACAAAAAGCGCATTTTTATACATTCTTAAATGCACATCTGTGACACAGCTTGCTGGGTGACGGCTTCATATATTAAGGTTTTTGGTCTTCGAGAGCATCCTCTTAAAGTGTTTTGACAAAAAATTTGCCTAGTACAGATTTATTTTATCTATTAATACAAAATACAGTTATGTCAACGGCAAAACTAGAATTAACTGAGTGAAGTTCTTCTTCCTCAGTACAAAGGAGTTGCAGCAGCACCACAAATAAGCCTCTCTCTGTGCATGCAGTGATATTTTTTAATTTAATGTAATTGATTAAGTTAAAAAGAATCTATTTAGTTGCCACTGTAGTGTTAATTGGACTTCATTTAATGCAGTGTTAATTGGATCTACAGACAAGAATATCTGGACCAGTTCTACCATATGTACTGCACCCTCTGGGATTATTACGGGCGCTTTTCCTGAAGTGCGATGCCGTGTTATTTCTGACAATAATTTGCGATCTTTTTTCTGCACATCTCTCCAAAAATATGACCTATTTTACCTTCGGCGCACTGTCCCTATTATTGTGCAGTTGCCCCCCCCACACACACACACACACACACATGCAGGCACAAACTCGTAACGCCCTTTCCTAAAATTTATCCCTCCAATAATTAAGGACATGACTTCCATCACCTGGAGTAAAGTGAAAATGAGAAGATGACAGGAGTACTGTCATTGAAAAGAGGAAGGTCAATGGGCTTCAGACCACTACCAAAATAAATAAATAAATAAATAAAAATCCCCCAACCTCAAATATAGAGCAATACTGACCTCTGGTGGTCACTTACATTCTGAGATAAATGTGTTCTCAGCTTCACAGTCATCCTTCATAGTTCTTGAGGTATGTGACCTTGAATTGTTTGGGATAATCTAGCAATGAGAATTTGGGGAAAAAAGAAAGAAAGAAAGAAAGAAAAACCTTTGTCGATGATAAGGTTCTGTATAGAACAGAAGACCCCACCACTCATCCCCTGCTGTTTAACATTGACAATCAAGGTTTGTTCTTTTTTTGTTGTTGAAAAAGTTACCATAATTCTATGGATCCAAAATTTCTGCAATTTCTACAATTAAATTTTATGGCAGGGAAAGATGTGTGACCTTGTGGGGGAAAATAAATAAATAAATAAATAAATATAACCTCTACTCCCATATTAGCCTGCTCAACCAAATCCTTGGCAAACAATCCACCTCACGAGTTAAATTCACAGAGGACTCCTGCTCGGTTATGGACAAACAACCATGACGCTATCCCCAGCTGTTAGCGCTGTGAGCATGTCGGGTTTAGCTCTGGGGTCTGCGCTGACTTCATGCTCATTACGCCACTTATTTACACTCAGCAGAGCCGAGAGGCACTTCTCTTATAGCGAGACATGTAAGCTTTTCAGGGCAGCAATAACAATCAATTACACCCATCAGCCACAATATTAAAACCATCTGCCTTATATGTTGTTCACCCTCCTGGGAGCCGAACCAGCTTTACCAAACTGACATCAACTTGAAAACCCAGACCCAGGGTTTCCAAGCAGAGCATTTCCTAGATTATCACACTCCCTCCACTTGCCTTTCTTATTACCACAGGGCATCCTGATGCCATCTCTTCCCCAGGTAAATGGTGCACATGCACCCAACCCATGCACGTGATGTAAAAGAAAACAGGACTTACTGGGCCAAGGAGAGCTTTTTCAACTGCTCCAAGGACCAGCAGTGGACCAGGGTTGGACTGGACCCTCTGACCGGTCCGCAGCTACAAAGCACTATACACAGCAGGTTGTGATGGATAGTTTGTTGTGACACATTCCTCTCGTAATATAATTAAAATTCCCTGCGACTTGTGCCTCAGTAACTCGGTTAGTTTCGATCTGATGGGATAGCCTTCCTTGTCCTTGTTCACTGATGAGCCTTAAGCGCACAACACCTTCACCCTGTCACCAGTTCATGGTTTATTCCTCTTGGACCACTGTTGGTAGGTACTCGCCACTGCTGACTGGGACCATCCCAGAGAGCTTGCCGCTTCGGAGACGCTATGACGCACTCTGAAGATTTAGTCCCAGTCAAAGTCGCTCAGGTTCCATTTCACCCACATTCAACACGTTGACTGCGAGAACCAACTGATCACTTCCCATCTAAGGTTTTGACATGCGCAGCTGATATGAGATAATCAACGTTACTTGCTTCATATGTGCGTGGCGTTCATATTTTAGCACACTGGTGAATATGTACTACATAATGGTGTTATACTGGTACTGGTCATTTGGTCACTTGTGGGCAGCCAGATTCAACAAAATTTTCTTTTTAAAAAAGGAGAGGGAACAGCTTTGTTCATGTGGGCCACGCACCATTAGCCATTGGTAATCAGGACCGACCAGACCACATTATTTCTCTTGCCTGAAGAGCATCAATGTATTCACAATGTCATGTAAGAGCAACTATAATTACTGTACTTCTCAACAATGACACAATGTACCTCTCACTCTCTCTTTCTCTCTCTCTCTCCCTTCTGACGTGATGTGTTCATATGACATATTGAGGTAATAAAAAGCCACTCCACAGGGACAGCCATTCTGGACTAATTAAACACATCCATGATGACCTCATTGCAGAAAGCAGTAGCCATACAGCAGTAATACATCTTCTGTGCTTCAAGTCAAACTCGATTTCACTTCTCAAATTAAAATGAGAAAGAAAAAGAAGTTGCAAGGTCATTATGGCAGAAGGTTAAATTACATGAAACGATATCTGCAGTAAAAATGAGCTCTATTGACTTTTAGCAGAATTTCACTGAATAAAAGTGTTTGTATTGGATGTGTCAGAAGGGGGGGGGTATGTAGTCTTGCAGGCCCATGCTGGCATTCTGATGTCTGAAATAAAGACAACTGATGACTGTGAGAGACTGGGTGTTCAACTCTTTTAAAAGTGAATGAACAGTGACGAATGACATTGAAAAAATCTCAGTGCAGAAGATGTATGGGGGACACTTCCCCAGGGTTGACCATAAATTGTGAAAAACAAAAACAGAGATTTATTTATTATTCAAATGAAAATCTGTTAATTTATGTAATTATTCAGACAAAATATTGCACAGCTTCAGCTGATTTTGGATGAATCAATGCGAGTTGGTGAAATATTGTGTGCGCGTGTGGATGTGTGCTCATTGAAAGCAGGTTGTGATTAGATCTATATGGGAGGCATTGCTGGAAATATGCTGAACTGATTCATATCTTTGATTGGCTGACAGTTCTTGGGTGGAAAATATGCAAAATCCTCCAAACCTTTTGTTACTGGAGGCCCTCAGGGACCCATTCTGGGACCAGTTTTATTATGCATTAAGTCAATTCTTGACCAATTTATGCATACTTTACATATTAGTTGAGATTACCATTGCACCTAAAAAGTAAATAAATGAAGTACTTGGTGCCATATATAACCCCACCCCCAGCTAAAAATTGTTTTGAAGATTTTTTTTAAAATGTGATACTGTGTTTTAGGAAGTGAAAAAGCTTCTCCAAAGTGTTCTTTACATACCTGGCACTCTGATAATAAAAGTAAGAAAAAAAATGTTGCTGGGGAGAATGATAAATAAACAAATAAATAAATAAAGTTGCTGAGAAAAATGAGATACCATAAGTCTGTTCCTGTACAGTGTACTGCCTCCACTGACTGCACAGCCAGTCTTAGAATTGATTCTCTTCAAAAACTCATCATTATGGCAAGTTATGTGCATATCCTTTGCTTATTATATTTGCTTGCTTGAATTTAACTATGCATGTGTGCTTTTACCATCCCCAAGACTTTGGAGAGCCATCGAAAATTCTTTAACATTGTGACTGTCGTTATTGCTGTCTTTAAGCAACATGTTACCTGCCTCAGTTCCCTCCATCAGAAGAGCTTAGGTGCACCAGTCCTCTTACACCAGAAGCCTGTTTTTCACTGCAGTGAATGGACACAGCCTTTCAGCTCACTAACAGAGCTCGTTCTGCCATGAGAGAACATACTGAACCTCTTCCTGGCACATTTAGCATGGGTCACCGTGACACAGACGGGTCAGAACCTGTCAACTGGGGATCAACACTCATCCATCAAATCTCCATATGCTGCTCATTAATAGGAGACATTTACACAGACTCCTGGCAAAGAGCACTGACCACACAACCCACTCCACATCTGTTTATGAAGCCTTAATTGCAGAGCAGAGAGAGAGACTGACACTCCGGCACACCAGAGACTGAACTTAGAAATTATGCAGAGAATTGTAGTGTTGCAAATCAATACAGCTTTTCTTCAGAGCAGAGAGTAAGCCAGAGTTGTGTTTAAGTAGCATTACGTGCCAAATGAACTGAAACTTTTCTAAGAAAGAGATGACAGAGAGCCAGGTAGCATGAAAAAAGAGGGAACGGCAAAAGATAAGATAGGGCAGGATAGAGTGAGTGAGAGAGAGAGAGAGAGAGAGAGAGAGAGAGCGGGGGAAAAGCATCAGCCTCAGGCAAAATTGTATTATGGATTGCACCTCCTTCATTTTGGGGAGTAGTGTGTGCACCTGGGCTGGGAATGGCCCATATTCTGGCTCACCGTGGCGATGGCGTGACGGGGACAGAATTACTATGTCAGTGCACCCTGCCCCAGCACACGACCACCTTCAAGTGCACATAATAAATACACTCCATCAACAACAGCGCCGCTGCGAGGGGGGCCAATCGCCAGCAGCTTTGAATGAGCAGGAATTAATTATAGATGTATGTTAAATTACTTTCATTACCTCCCCTGGTCCTGGGATGGGACACAGAGAAAGGGATGAATGATGGAACAGTAGTTCAATAGATCCCTCTAGCAGTGCTCACACACCCCCCTCCATTCTCTCTTACTCTCACTGCAGGTTTGACTGCTGAATGCAGTGAAAATGGCACTTTATATTTTATGCTGTAGAGGTGTGCTGTGAGAAAGCAAAGTCAAACGCTAGCACGAGTCACTCATGCATTAAAGGAAAGGTTGCAGGACTAGATGGATAGCGTGTTTGTGAAGCACAAGCTGAGGTGACCCAGTGTCTTCAATGCAAGGGGCTAGAAAAGTTGTGTCCCAAACCAGGGTACATAAAAAAATCGCGGAATAGGACAGAGGAATAATGATGATCAGCACTAACATCCTGATGTATGTCAGGAAAACCTGATAACCCTCCACCCCAAACCTCAACCTCCAATTCTGCTGCTACTCTGAGTAAATCATCAAATAGGTTTAATGTACAATCAAGTGTTATCTGAACAGACAGCTACTTTTTCTTAAATAGGCCACCTGTGACTCCATTCAGCGAGGAAGAATTTATGATAAATTTGTCGTAACCGAGGCTCACTGGAGAGAGCCAGCAGTGAATCTAATTTGAAAACATTACAGAAGGCAAAAGCTTTAATTTTATTACAAAAGTTGTAACATTTACAGTCCCTGACAACAAGGACGCAAGTCTTTCGCCTGATGAATAATGCCATTTTTGGGGTCACTCAGTCTAAAATGCGAAGAAAATATCAGCTCAGGAAATCAATACACATTTATAAAACTAGCTACCCTTGCAATTAGCATAATCCTCTATCTGATATTTTGAAATCCTTCAGGAAAAATGGATATCATTCATTAACAGCAGTATATGTGTCGTCAAATGTCAGCAAATTGATCACCAAATTAACCTTATCAATACATTTTCTTCTACAGCTGCTGAAAGAACTGAATCCAATTCTCTGGGTAGAGGTCTAAATGAGACAAGCCTTAGTCTTGCATTTTAAGACTTACAAGTCTACATCAATAAAAGACAATCAATAGTTCAGAGTACAGAGCAACAAATTCAATGAGTGTTGATGAAATAACTTCTTGTCTTCAGAAGAATTTCAAATCCAAAATTATGAGTTTTGTACCAAGAAAATAGTGCAGCACAACAATGTGCCATCTAAATACCTAAATTTTTGTAATAAAGCATACAAAAGAATGCCACTTCATCTTCCTTAAGAGGGAGAATTATTTGAAAGTAAATGCATATGGGCATCTGACCATTGTTAATGCAGTTAGACTAGTATAATAAGACAATCACTGGCTTTCAAACGAGGGGCATCAGACTGCATGCGTGGTTCACATAAACTGTTTTGACATGGACACAGTGAATTAATGTATACATCAGAGATAAATGAGGTCATTAATCATGGCAAAACTTCAAAAAACAGCTTTAGCATCAAAACTGGCCAATACATTGAGGTAACACTTCAGAACAAATCCAGCTTTTCACATAAAAGTAAAGCTATTCTCCACAAGTTCCCATGTTGTTTTTTGGGAGAGTAGCAGGCCCACACAGCAGCTGTGCAAACATGGACCCGTATCTAATCACAGGTGCTGTGAACCAAAGCATTCAATTGCTGCTCCTCTTGATAGAAACTCTACTCTTTGACCATCCACTTATCAGAAGAGCTGACATCATTGTTTCTGTGGCCTTTGTAAGCAAGGGTCCCTCCTAAATTTAATAGGTGACCTTTGTGTCGTTCTACACTTGGGGGTTTCCAATCTGCTGGGTCACTCGGGTCTCAGAAATCCCCAGTCAGTGATTTTAGAGCACAAAGAACGGACTCCTTGTTCATGTTGATGCCTCGCCATCTCACAGCAGATTGACTGGGGAAAAAAATGCCTGTCATGGACCCACCTTATGTTTTTGGCCTTTCCGTTTTGCCATGAAAGTGTCCTCCTCTGTCCATCCATCAAAAAAATAACCTTGACTCATAACTTCATTTACTCAAAATTATTTTTTTGGCTTCCCATAAAGACGACAAACCAGCCAGCATCTTGAATTGTGCCAAACCAGACAGGAAGATGAATACAGCAGTATCCCACATCGCCCTTTAGGAGTGAATCTGCACCGAATGCAGGCCGTAAAGCGCGGTTTAAATTCGGGAAGGGCGTGGGTGGTGTGCGGCGAGAGGAGAGCTGCCGGGTGCAGAACGTTCACCTGAGATGAAAGTTTTAAAGGTTGAGGGGGAAGGTCGGGAGCGTGTGCAGAGAGGGGAAAGCCACCGGGCGCTGGAACGCTCACCTGAGAGGAGGTTTAAGTGTGGAAAAGGGGAGGGCAGGAGGGAGAGAAACGCCGCTGCGGTGGGGAAAAGGAGCAGACTCAGCGGAGGCCCTGGTCCCCAGAGTACACCCCCCCCTTACCCCATTACCCCCCGGCCCCCCAGTGTCCAGGGGCTTGTCCTGAGACCTCCAGCAAAGATTTTAATTTATTGGTTTGACAAATCGCTGAGTGTTGGGAGTCAAAATGCAGTCGTAGGCGTTTGCCCACAACTTCACTTCCAGAAGTTTGACAGTCATGCTTTGTTAGGCGACCACTGCCATAGCGGAAGCATTTTCAGCTTCCTGTATAAAAACGAAATCAGGTGGGACCGTCAATACAGCAAAACCCAGACACAACAGCTATCCAGACCAGATGGATAAAAATAAACCGAATTAGCGAAACCAGTATTTGTATCAAATACCAGATCTAAGTGCACATCACAGCATCAGACACCATAAATTACGTCTAAATAAATGTAAATATTCATGATGAAGTCTTTGAGACAATGTCCAAATGATACACGACATAAATCGTAAAAAGATCTGAATCAGTGTATTCTCATTACATTCTTATAACATAATGTGCTTTATAGTGTATTGATGAAGAAATAATACAGCATGACGCCTGAGAAAGTTTTTCTTATTTATGCAGCAATCTGCAACCACAGTTTCAAATCTCAGTGAATAAATAGATACTAAACTACTAAACTGTCATTGAAAATCTTTTAGCAGCACTCGAGGTAATGCGGTCAGATTGTAATCCTTTACAGTAAACATTTATAGGTTTCTACCCACGCATAAATCATGCTACCTGACAAATTTAAAAAAGTAAAAATGCCACATCAAAATCTGACTCATGCCAGCTATAAACTGCCAGCTTGTTAGATTCACTGCATTGTTATAACATCACCTTAACCATGTTACCGTCTCAAAGACCTGATCCCCATTAAACAAGAAAAGAAAAGGACTGTAAATGTGACATCGTTTCCAGCAGTTCCCTCTGGTCCTGTAGCAGTCAAATTGATCCACAAATTCACGTAAAAATAAATACTGCACAACACGCACTGGTATAAACGGGATTGAGAGGGTGAGAGAGAGAGAAGAGGCTCAGTTAAGCAGTGTTACAGTAGAGCGGTACAGTAATTAAATGTGCCCTGGCAGACAGCCGTTTGTGAGAGACAGAGGTTAACTCTCGCTGGGTTATCTGTGGCGTCCCGTTGGGCCTCAGCGGCGCAGCCTCCCCGCTCAGTCGCGCCTGGCCTTCTGATCCCGCTCTTCTTTCAGCTCCTCTTCCTCTCGTGGGCTCGCCTTCTCCGCGGCGGACAGTTCTACGTCCTTCTCCGAGCACTCCCTCTCCTGGTCCAGCAGCCTGTAGTTGTAGAAGTTCATGACGAAGAGGAACAGCCCAGCCACCAGCATCATGGTCCCACAGGCGTAGTACATGTACTTGTAGTCATTGAAGATGTCCACCAGGGCCCCTGCATGACAGATACAGAGCAGCAGAGACTCAGAAACATTGGAAATGCACTAATTACATTCACAACGTTACCTGAAACGTATTCCTAACCTAGCTATTATGGACCAAGAAATGTGAAGGTCACCTACAGTTGATGAATAAAGACTTAGCTGACCTCAATGGAACTCGCTACCCTTTGATCCTCCGACCCTCTGATCAGGTTCTTCAAACACAGAGGAACAGATCAATATGGGAAGGCAGGTTTTCAAATGAACAGTAAACAACAGGGCACAAATGGCAAACTGATTTCAATCAAAATTTAAGAACTCCATAATGAATTACATTACAGAAATCCAACGGGTAGAGAGTATAAGCCCATATATAGAAAACACAGAATCATACTGAATTTAAGCACTTACTCGCTCAGTAATGGATTTGTATGGAACATGTTGGGAATTCTGCACTCTGATTTAAAAAAAAAAAAAAAAAAAAAAAATCAGCACCAATGCATTCTGAAAAGTAACCAATATATTTCAATGATAGGGGCAATTCCATGTTGCAAAAGCTCCGAGGCCAAAAATGATTTTCCAGAAACTGGGGAAAATGGTGCATAAAATGAAATAAACAGATGTGCAGCTTTGTAGAATAAAAGTTGTTTTGGTTGGGATGATGTGGTGAAGGTAGCGATGGGGCATCAAAGAGGACACGCTTTTTTCATGTTTTTCCATCATCAAAATACAGTATGCATGAATTAGCCTCACTCTGTATCTAGTGTGTAAACTTGTCTCTTATCTAATGCTTCAGTCTTGAAATACCAGTGTCCACATTGACAAGGCGACAACAGCAGAAAATGGCTTGTTCAAAGCATTAGGTTTAAAGTTCCTTTCAAGTAAACTAGTATCATGGCAGTAACATCAGTCACCAAAGTCAAATGTACGTAGTGCAGTAAAAAAAAAAATCTTTGAATATTCCAAACTATTACCCACACATTTGTTAGAGTTACTCAGCATTAACCTAAAACAAAATTAATGTGTCGCTTTTCATGAATCAATCTTGCCTGAGAACAGTGTTATATCTAGAGCGTTTGGCCATGGCGCTGCGCCATGCCCGATTCACTCCCGCCATAGCTGCCCTTTTTCTCATAAAATCCCGCCATAGCTGCCTTCTTTCAGCATAACGTCCACTTACAGAGGCCCTCTTCTTCTCAAGGAAGGCGCGCCAAGCTGATTTGCGAATCCTAAGACTGCAAAGGAAGGTCCCGCCTTCACCACGCATCTTCCCCAACTCCGAGTAACTGCGCCACACCTGTACTCGTTACTTGCCGCGCTTGACGGTCACAGAAAATGATAATGTATAGAAACCCAGTGCTGCGGATGTGTTGTGTATTCCCAGGTATTCAGATTGATTTCAGTTCGATCTGCCGGCGCACACAGGGGTGGCGCTTCTGTCATTTCCCAGAATTCAGCCGTGTTATTCATGTTATAACAATCATCAGATCATCATGCCAACTCGTAAAAGAAGACTTGAGCAGGTGGCAAAATCGGCGAAAAGGAACATTGTTCCATCGGTGTTTTTTCCGGTAGGAACAATAAATGACCAAAAGTGTTGATCAACTTGAATGATAGGATTTTTAGTACGCCCATAGTGATTGTCTGGCGAGAAGTCTGTAGTGTAATTATGACACATGAATGAGCTGGGCACGGCCCTGTCATTCACTATGAGCTGCCGATAAATTCATTCACGTCATGTTGCGCAAACTGTGGCATGCAATCAAAATAAAGAGATTTAGTACCATTTCGTAGTGACTCTGCCCTTGTATCATGCTTCATAGGCTTGTCTGGCAGTTAGGCTAGTCAGGGGGGAAATTTTGGTGCTATTTTCTTGTTGGGGCCAGCGATAACCTGCACGTAATGGGATTGTCCCCAGTGATCAGATTAGGCGGATTTGCATCGGAAAATGCTAACTTCTCCCGTTGTGGTTTAGGGAATCACAAATTCGCCACCGGCCTCTCCCTAAACAAGCACAATGATCTCTGATCATTCAAATACATGATATTGTGATGTCAAAATGTGACTGAGTTGGAGAGTGCCTTGTGCGACTGGATTTTAATGGGAATGGATCCTTTCACATCTCTGATCATGTGTTAAATAGAATCATATGCTACAGTAAGGTATAAATTAGACAGCTGTACTGCAGGTTACAAAGTAGTTTACAGAAATTTCACTGGGAAACGGAAGTGTTCTGTATTAAATTAAGATTGTTCGGGGTAAAATTGATGCCTTTGGAAATAATCTGTTTTGCTTTCAGAGTGGAGTTGTATTTCTCTCATAATTGTAATTTGTCATTAGGAAAGAATAAAAAAGCCTTTTTATCAGTTAAAATCTGCAGAAGGCAGGTAGGGTTACATCCACAAATCCACAAAGCAAGGAAATTGACAGGTGTTAGGAATGAAGGCATCCAAGTTACCACTACAAATGAACTGCCCTTTCTTGGCAGGCTGCTTCTTGCTCGCTTATGACCTCTGTGCCCTTTTTCAGGACAACCACTCGCTCGATGCGACTGCTGTGCCTTTTTTCATACCCAAGCATCATGCCCAAAGGAAATCCTAGAATTAACAATGGAGAATGCAATAAAGTTGGTAACATCAGTCACATGTTAACCCGAATCTGTAACATCAGTCACGCTCACAATTTCACTTCCTACTAACTTATACATCAAACCAGCAAAGTTTCCTTCTGCCTCCAAGTAAACCTAGTCCCTAGTATGCTTGTCACAATATGTAAACTTCGAAGGCGTGCAAGTTTTACTTCCAGGCCCTACCAAAGGGCCTGTTCCCTCTCTGAATGTATCGTTAGTCACTGTGGAATTGCCCGTTGGATGATAGTTTTGAATCTAGGCTCTGACCCTGATGCAACCTGTAGCCTACTGAGACTGAGGAGAAGAGAGCCTGGAGTGTCAGTCTACCAGCACAGGTAAAGCAGGTGTGCAGCTTCAATGGCCCGCCTAACAGACGGGCTGGGCAGTGACAGATTTGCATGGGAGCTTTTATGAGAATGAGGGCATTTCTCAAGTTGACTGCCAGGACTAGCTCTGCAAGCTATGCCCCATTTAGAAATGATGACAATCATCATTGGTTTATTGTCCCATTTTCATTGTGTGTGGCTTCACACAGGTATGCCAACTGTAAAGCAAAAGTGCCTCAGTAAACAGAAACAGACAACTCTGCTGGAGGGGAGGAAAAATGAGATCAACCTGGTAAATGCATCCAAATGATGCTATTAAGGAAAGTCATTTGGCTGCTGTAGTGGAACAAGTCTGTCCCTAGAAACAAAATACCAGCAACATGTATGCAAGGAATTATCGTCTTCTGTTGGACTCCAGCACCTCCACATGCTTGTGTGACAGCGGACAACACTAAAGAATGCACTAAAAACCAATGAAGAGACAATATTTCCATGCATAAATCCCAGTGCTGAGATTCAGTAAGCAATGTACCCCGCACTCACAGAACATGACCGTTTTAGCGTCGCGAGGTTAGCCGTTTCTCCTCCATCAAGTAAAGCTGTCACGGCCAGAGCTGCTGTGTGTATCTATTTTCACATCTTTTTTGTCTTTGTTTTTTTCCCCACATAATTTATGTATTTACTGTGTTTATTTCGTTTATCCAAGTATTAGTCCCTTTTCTTCACTCACCTATCACTCTCCATGTCCTTTTTGTCCCCTTCTCTCGCTTACACTCGCCCTCTCCTTTGTTTTTTTTATTAGCGCACCTCATGTCCTCGTTTGTAGCCACACCTCCCTACATGCTCTCCTTTCACACTCACCTGTTCTCCATCCTTTTTAGCCTTCTCTATCCCCTTATATTCTGCTTCCGTGACTGACCGCGAGTATATTCTGTGACTGACTGCGAATTTGGTTGCCAGTATTCTCTGTGCCTACTTCAAGCACTCCCAGTTACTCTCAAAATCTTTGGTTGTGATTCTTTTCCGTCCTTGATAACGATTATGCTCAGACCTTAGTGTATCATAGATTCCTCATGTATGATCTTTGCTGGCATCACTGACTACTGATTTTGCATCTCCCGCAAACCTGGTGTACCTACTGTTTGAGTATGGATATGGATCATTTTTGGATTTCGATTTGGATTACCCCTTTTGTGCGGCAATCTTCCTGTGTGTTATTGAACCAGGTTGTTTGACCAAGATCTTTAATAAAACCCTTAACAGAGCATTTGTATTTTCTCTTTCCTTGACCCGATTCTTATTTTACATAAAACAAATGTCATTATCAACAAATATTTTAAGCGTTTCTGTACTCACAATTTTTGCTATTAATATTTGACGGGTAAACACAAAAAGACTACCCTATAACAAGCAATCTGAATAGCTTATTTCGCATAATGCCATTATGTCACGGAATGCAAAACCTTGCTGGAGTGTGCAGACATTGGTTTGTGAACAAAGCGAACCACATAAGCAAGGGCACTGCCGGCAATTTTGGGCCCTATGACATCAATCTTGAACCTCTATTCTGATGGATTAGATTGGATGCACTCGTCCACTCTGATCTGAAGTCCCGCATGTACATGATTATTCACGTAGCATGTATGAAATCGGTGACTGGTTGGTCTGAGTGCATGATTTATTTTCATTAGAGTACAATAAAGATGAGAAAAGCTGCGGTTCTTATAGATTTATAATCAGTTTTCTTTGGGGCTCCGATAATTGGCCAGCAGTCAGTAGAATTGAATTGTGTCGATTGCAGCAAATGTTCAAAAACACTGATTCAGAAACTAACTGGTAACGCCTCCCCAATGCACTCCAGCGACGACCATATGCTTATCAGCGCAATGCCTCATAGGAGTCCGTGTCATGAACAGTCTACAGTCACAAAGCAGACTGTGTTTTTGGAGCTAAAAACGTCGGACACCGTCCTCACTCTCTGTGTGCGTTTCCATTTAATACCATTCATAATGCACAAAATCTAAATAGTGAAATAAAAAACTGGTAATGGAAAACCAGTCTGATATCACGAAATTTGCTCTCCGATTTGCAGTATTAGTCATCGAAGCCAAGGCTAATAAATAGACTATTGGAATTCTGCAGCAGACCAGCTAGTGTTCTTGTAATTTCGCGGATTGTGGAGCACTTACATCGCTATTGTAATAAGAGCATTTACAAATTTGCTGCGTGCACAACTCACGCTGATGGCACGTACAGTGGTACCAGAGCCGATCTGTGATTGGCTGATGTATGTAATGGTACCAACCGACCTGCAGAAAAAATTTCACAGCCAGTTCAGGCACTAGCATAACTTGGGCCGTACAAAATGATGAATAGTAAGAGGGGGGGCCCAATGTGCTAAGATTATTCTTAAAAAGTTGAAAATCGAGAAACAAACAACAAATTCATTTTAAATCGATCCAGTTATTACAAAAATTAAAATATAAAATTAAAGTGTCCATATATTTTATTTACAAATGTTTATAATAATAACAGTATCTTCAGTGGGGCCCCTGTGAATGCTGGGCCCCTAGAATCGTCCATGGTTACCGCCATCCCCCCCCCCCTCCTTACGGTGCCCCTGCACATAAGACGTATGCAGCAGAGGCTAAAAGTAGCTTAGATTTCACAGAAAAGTGGAAAAAAAAAACATGACTAAAGCCTCTTAAAACTTCTGACAATGTATATCAGAGATCAGATCCCAACAAGCTGAAATTTACTCAGTCTGAGGAACGTTTGTGAGCTAGGCAAACCAACCAAAACAGGATCTTCATGAGTTATGCAGTTTGAGTGTATGGGAGGGGTGTGCAACTGGCTGCCTCCTGTCTAGTATACTGGCTTGAAGGGCAAGAATTGATGAATTGATTGATCATATTCCTTGCCTGACAGAATATGATAGCCATCACCATCATTAAAACAGCTCTTTATTGGGTAGGTAATTAAGCCCATCTGGCAGAGTCACCCCCCTATTTAATGTAGTCATCGCTTGATTATCACACAGGTAACGGCCTTTAATGAATTTTGCTCAAACTTCGCTCATTAAACACAAAGCGAAAGGCTAATTACAGCAATTTCCTCACTTCGCCCTAATTAGTCTGACCCGGAGGTTCGGTGGTGGCATGCAGAGGGGGCTCATAATGAGGAGACTTGTAAGGGTAAATGTAATGTTCCTGCCCTCCTGAGAATAACATAATCATGCACTGAGCAGGGAGATGTTTATTTACGCCATTAAACCAGCATCTCCACACAGGTCAAGCATACCTCCGCAAGACCGATAAATTTCCACCTCATTAAAAAGCAGAGCCCAATGCCAGCAGAAGAGACGATGTGCTCGGACTTTCATCGACAGCGGCTGTGTCGAGAGACTGGGGTGAGCGAAGGCCTGTCTATCGCCTCTCTTGTTTGTTATTGCCCCCCAGGTTTCAGGCTGAAGTGAAGTCTCTGCTCCGATCTGTCATTACTGTGCCATTTAGCCGACTGATGTCCACAGATGGTTCAAAGTAGTTTTTCCATCCTCACCATCTGCATAAGCATGGCTCCTTCTTTAGAGACAAGCAAGAGCAGAGTTTCACCCTGACTTGCATTAACCCCTTATGCTCTAATTTTTCATTTAGTTGTCCCTTCTGTCAGTTCGAAGTCAGAAAAAAAGTTTCTTTAATATTGTAAGACAATGTCACATAAATATTCTGTATCTATGGTTCAACTGCTGCTATATCACATTTATATTGAGAAAAAATATTCAAGCTCCCGACGCCATGTTTTTATCGCCGCAGTATTACACCGTAAATTAAATGGAAAATATCTAGATCGTGTACATAATTTTAAAATCATTTCCCTGTAATTCAGTAGGACATACATATTTGGGATCGTTGGAAATCTTGAAATCTCCATTAAAATTTAATATTAGCCAGAGGTTCCACGGTTTAAATACAGCAGCCATATTTGAAGGACCCATATATGAATCCAAAGGTTTGATAGGGATAAGTACAAAATTCAAGACAAAATTAACCACCACAGCCGCAAAAAAATTCCAACGCACCTTAACTAAGAAAGGTTTGAGAATAATTACTACTATGAAGTCTGTAATATGAGAGCGGCCAAGTTAGACTACACCCTTGCTCGTAACAAAAAAAAAAATAAAATAAAAAAATACTCCTCATTCTACATTTAAGCAAGTAGAACCTTGAAACGGGATTACTGGTGTTACATGGTGCATTATTCAATGTAAATCTTGTGGTGTGCTCACCCAACTGCACCAGAACTGCTCCATAGAGCTCAACTGAGTAGCAAAATTTCTTTCTTCTGATGAGCCTTTATCAAGAGAGATATTAGAAAATAACAAGCCAGTAAATATGGGACATCAGGACCTTATTCATAATACGATCCCCGATTCAGAATACTCACATTAGGGTTATGCCTGAAAATGATCAATGACATGAGGTGGTGGGACTTCGGTGGCATAAGCCATAGCTCCAGCCATAGCAGCAGAGCTGTAACGGGCGAGTGTGGCTTCTCGGTAAATCTCGCTTGGGAACTCGGCAAAAAAGTTGAGCGCACAGAGACCTTCATTACATTTAAAAGCTCTTAGGCAGGAAAACGTTCCATAATTTCTACAGGGCAGCAAATTCTCAAGCGGGCGTGCCTGGAAAATGAGCAGCATCACACTCACAACAGCAGTAAATATGCGTGACCAATTACGGCTTTTCTCTGGGCGCACCAAGCCGGTCGAGTTGATTACCGATGATAATCCAATTCCACAGGAATGCTTTAGAACAATGAGACCCGAGAAACCCTTTGAATTCAGTATTGTCGGCATAACGCGACTGGGCTGAGAACAATATTTTCTTTAATTCACGATTCTGTTCCATTCCTCAAATATTTTCCCCATGTTTGTGGCTTAGTTCCCCAAATACAAGTGAAGAAAAGTAGGGCCATTTCACAGTGATCATGACAAGGATTTTGAAAAGAAACATTCACTGTCCTGTGTGACAGCTTTGAGAACATTTTCTTGAATACCTTCAGAAAATGTAAATTTTTCAGCCCTCACATCATGTTTTAATATGTTAATTAGGCAATTAATATAAAATTTTGCCAAATTTGCTTTGCATACAGGACATACTTTTTCTTTGTAGCCCTGTCAGATTTTGATCCACTAATTTCAAGCTTTGGTAAGTTATCATCAAGTCACCCTAAGTGCGAGACACCGTGACATTTTGTGCTGATAAACCCATGTAATCTTACCTGCAATTGGTGGTCCAAGAAGCACTGGACAACATTCAATAATGGTCACCAGTCCAACAGCACTGGAAAACTGCTGAGCACCAACTTGGTCCATGAGGCATTCAAAAAGCAAGGCGCACACCATACCAAAAGCAAGGCCAAAGAAAATAGCATACGCCACCAGTCCCCAGTATCCGGGAGCTAGAGGGCACAGGAGGTGACAAACACCGTTGTAGGCCACAGAAAAACTGAAGAAGTACTGGATCCTGGGTCGGATGCACTTCGTGTTGGCGACCATCCCCGTTCCGGGCCTGGCAACCATGTCCACCATTGCCAGGATTGAGAGCAGAAAAGCGGCCGAATACTCATCTACGCCTTGGTGCTTTGCATATGGGGCCAAGAAGACAATGGGGG
This sequence comes from Gymnothorax javanicus, assembly GCA_029692085.1. NCBI lineage: Eukaryota > Metazoa > Chordata > Actinopteri > Anguilliformes > Muraenidae > Gymnothorax > Gymnothorax javanicus. The sequence continues at coordinate 41,591,975 of CM056202.1, forward strand.
CGAAGAACCCGAAAAACATGACCACGTTCCCAATGAGGTAGATGATGAAGCCCCTGTGACTAAAGAGCGAGAGGTTGATGAACGTGTCAACTCTGTCGATGCACCCTGCTTTAGCGCTCTGCACGCATTCTGACTCACTGGGAGTAGCAGTGCCATTTTCTATGCCATGTCCACCCTTAGGTCCACTGGGCTTGGAAATCTGGTTGTCTCGGTGTTTGCTTCCAATGGGTCTCATGAGAGCACCAGCCACACAGCAGTTGAGCAGCAGAGCTCCCAGGATGAAGAAGCTTCCTCTCCATCCAAACGTGTCAAACAGGAGTTGGTTGAGCGGAGCCAGGGTGCACAGAAACACTGGGCTTCCAGCCATGGCAAGGCCATTTGCTATGGGTCTTTTCACCAAGAAATACTTCCCTATTATAGTCAAGGATGGCTGGAGATTGAAGGACAGCCCAAAACCTGGAAAGTACAATCAGCACCGGATATTAGTAACCTCTATTAATCCAATACACTAAAATTAAAAGAGTAGGACAGCATGCATAAGCACAATTATGGCCAGCTCTACATTTGTGCACAATGTTCCAACAACTCAACTCGTATTGGCAACTCAAAAACCTCATTAATGGACGCTGTAATTTCAGAAATTACTTATCAATTTAAAAGAGAAAAATAGGAGACTTCATTCACAACCTTATTCTCCTCCCAATATCCAATCTAATAGCATCCCATTTTTTTATGTGCATTTATAATAGTCTTCATGCATACAAGTGCAGTCAGTGGAGTACTTCAATAACATTTGATAATTTACTGCAGAACTACAGTGCTTACCATCTTCTACTGAATTCACAGTTTTATTACCCTGTTCAGTTAAAAAAACAAAAAGGAACAACCCAATGGCGATATATTCATTTGCCAGGGGCTACGAAACTAGGCAAATATTTTCCATTTTTTTCCACTATAGGCAACAGACTGAAAAACAACTTCAGTGCAAATGGAATTCATGTTCATATTTGAAGTATCATGAACAAACTAAGAGGGGCATGAGGGATCTAGTAAATTTTACCAGTCAAAGTGAATTGAGCAAACAGGACATGCCCTGAGAACAGAAGACTGAAGTAATGTTTACTCTGTCAAGAAGGCTTCAGGACTCCAACACACCACCCTTTTGCTTGACACTAAGTGAAGGGTCAGTTTTTAGCAGATAATTGCAAGATGGACCTTTAGGAGTTCCCAAAAGTGGGCCTGAGATAGGATGTACTATGGCTCTATGAGCCTGTGAAGTCACTTGCTCAATCTAGTTAATTCTCCACACTAGAGCGTGGCTGGATAATGAGTCTCACAGGTCACTCCCCAAGGACTTATGGCCCAATGACAACAGCCGTGTAGTCCTCTCTGGCCGTGTTAATTACACTCAGCAGGAAGCCAAGAGCACCATCCAATAAGGAGAGCGTGGGGAGAGAAGGGATCATAACAGAGCACAGCTGCCCAGAGCTGCTTCCCCTCTGCTTAGCTCTGACACGCACTGGAGGAGCCAGTAAACAACCTCCATCCCTCTCCCTCTCCCACACACTTGTTCTTCTATAACAAAAAATTATTTTTGCGGCAAAATACTTCGTCCATACCCTGAAACCCTGAGCTCATTCTAATCTGAGCCCCTTCGCTAACTTTCACTCTAACTCATAAATCCCTAGAACAACCCGAAAGTCACACTTAATCTAACGCCTTACCTGAACCTAGAGGGTAATTCTAATACCCAAACTTAAAATTTGATCTCACCGTCAGCCCAATTATAACCATAAACCCGATGGCAGCCCCACACAGAAACTGAGTCTTAGGCTCAGAATTAAGGCTTTACCTCATTGGGACCCCAAAAATAATACAAAATAAATAGAAATTAATAATGCCCTCACAGTGCTACTTTTCCCCCACTGTTCTCAAGGGGTCATTACATCACCACAAGGCATTTTTTTAGTCCTCGCAAGCATAGATAAACATGTACATAAACACAGACACAGACACACACACACACAAACTGCATGCAACCTTACATACAAACATAAACACACAATTATACACAGCTCAGTAGATCTCTGCATTTCTGCAGCTCTGGAAAACATATCAATTCATCAGTGAAATACCATGAAAATGCATACCTCCAATGACTCCAACGCATATATACAAATGCATAATGGAGCTGCCAAACGAGGCAGAAACCATGGCAACTGCACACATAATCCCACCACTGATGACCACAGGTCGGCTGCCAAAGCGATTGACTAGTATGCTGCTCACCGGCCCTATGGATGTAAGAGAGGAAACGGAAATCAGAAAAAGTACATACTCAAAAACTAAGTGTATATACTAAGAGATCATGTAGTATTTCTATTCGGAAGAGCAACAGTCATGCAGGTTAGCAACATCAAACTGTAGGTAGAAATACATATCATTTTGTTCAATTTTTTTTTTTTTTAATAAATTTCACTTAGTGTTACTCATGTCACTGATCCATTAGCACTTTAACTCGTCTCATTGGAGCTCAGCACTTTTGTACTGAACTTTTGCAATTTTGTACATCGCTCTGGATAAGAGCGTCAGCTAAGAACCTGTAATGTAATGTAATGTAATGTAATTTCTGCCAACCCAGCACTATGACACAATATGTCAGAGGAGCTGCAGTGCAGGCCCCAAAGAGACAAAGTGAGTGTACTCCACAGAGACACAGCTTTTAGTGGAGATGTTCTGACTTCATAATTTCTAGTATTGGCTGGCTAGTGGCCTGTTAGCAAAAACGGACTGAAGACCATCTCACTGTTATGAGTTCCTCTCTTTGCAAGTTGAAGACAAGAAATTGGGTCAACAAGGCTGGACCAAATGAAGCTGTCCGGTATTAAGACACAATTTCAGACTAAGCTTATGCTACAACACTGATATAACATGGTGACACATTAACTCATTGGGTCGATAAAAAGAAGGCTCCAGTTATTTGTGTGGTCTAAAACCGTATGTGCTCATTCACCTCATAGCATTACAGTTCTTGATCTGTTGCAAGCACACATTCTCACATGATCCATTCACACTTAATCAGGTTTAAACTGCCTTGCGGTTGAATCTGAGTCCTGTGATTTTATTTAAGGACGAACTGAAAGGGAACATGAAAGAGAGTGTCGACAGAATTAGGAAAGATCCTTGTATGTGAAACAATCAAATATTTTTAAAAAATGTATTTCATAAAATATTATGGACATATGCAAGTAGATTTTGTAGATGACCGTTATACATCTTCAAATATGGAATGAACTCATACATTCTTGAGTATGCATTGTTGAGCCAAATCATTAAAACCACACAAAGATGAAGCAAACAAAGATAGTCTCATAGCACCGTGTCAAGATCTGGAGACAGACGGTAGACTGAAAGCAAACAGTTGGTTCTCGTTGTCGATGTGTTGGGTGTGGGATAGCTGGAACCTGAGTGACTTTGAAAAGGGCCTAAGTGTTATGGCCAGACAACTGGGTCAGAGCACCTCCTAAGCAGCAAGCATTTTAGTATACTTTCAGTCAGGAAGAGTGAGCAGCTACCGATAGCGGTCCAAGGAAGGACAAACTGTGAACCAGCGACAGGGTTTTGAAAGCTTAAGGCTCACTGATGTACAAAGGCAACAAGGTCTATCCCCTCTGGTCCAAACCAACAAAGGGGCTGCTCTGGCTCAGGTCGCAGAGAATCTGAATTATATTTACGCCAGGAATGACTACTGAATACTGCATATAGTGCTTTGTTGCAGTGGACCAGTCAGAGTGTCCGTTCTAACCCCACTAAACTGCCAAAAGTGCCTACAGTGGGTAAAAGAGTGTTGGAACTGGACCATGGAGCAATTTAAGAAGGTCACCTGGTCCAGTAAGACCAGTTTTCTTTTGCATAATATGCATCGGCAGCGACCATGCGTATGATGTACCATTTACCTGGAAAAGAGATGGCACCGGGATGCACTGTGGGAAGAGGGTCAGCTGTGCAGGGGATTGTGGGGCTCTGGGAAATGTTCTGCTGGGAAACCCTGGGTCCAAGAATTCAAGTGGACGGAATAGCCATTTTTGCTTTGCGAGGGGGCCCCACACAATATTAGGCAGGTTGTTCTAATGTTGTGGCTGATCAGGGTATTTATTAATCCACAGTGCCCATCCATTACATTACATTACATGTACTTAGCTGACGCTCTTCTCCAGAGCGACATACAAAATGCAGAAGTTTGGTGCAAAAGTGCTGAGCTCCAAGAAAACAAGTTAAAGTGCTAACAGATCAAGTGACAAAAGAAACACAAAGTGAAAACTGTAGAACTAGAACGAACCGTAGCCAACCGAAAGAAACCATCAAAGTTAACAAAAACCAGCAGCAGTTAACAACAATGACCAGCACAGTTAACAAAACAAGACTCCAGCATCGTGGCACGTGACATAAGGAGTTACACCGAGGGCAGACATCCCTCTGTTATGGACTATGGGTGTTGGGGTTAATGACTGAACTTTGCAAAGAACTTTGAAAAATTTAAATCCTAAGCCAAGCCATGTGTTACCCAAATCTAAAAAACAAAATGGACGCCCAACTCCCTCCTTGAACAACAACAGAATCAGAGGGCTTAGCGCTGAGGACCTATGTCCACTCCCCAAGCCCACTAAAAACACAAACACGGCATAATTTATCTGAACTCACCCGGTTCCCCGACCCCATTTCACTTTTCAATTTAGGAGCCTCTTATGTTCAGACAGCCAACATAACAACAATGTGTCACTTATTCATAACAGGGGCAAAATCAATTTCAAAATAATCTCAGTCTTTACATAGCACAGCATGCCACCTTGCTCCCTACACTGTGTATTAATGAGAACTGTAACAGAAAAATAAACATTTTTTTTTAACCATTTTTATACCCACCCCACACACACCCACACAAACAGAAGTATGTCATCAATTCATAATCTGAAACAAAGTTTTCACATTTATTGTTTTGTTAGCCATTCCCTCACAATCGATGGCTATATTGAGTCTTTGACCCAAATAAATCACCAAACACTGGCTATCTTTCCCTTGTGAAGCTCTGTCAGGTTCATACTGCTGTGATTTATAGGCACATTCAGACTGGCTGTTCGGAACGCAGTGCAGAATCTAACCATACCTTGAGCCACTCGTAAGGTTAGTCTGGATTCCTTCAGCAGACTGTTTTTCCCTTTTTTTGTGATTGTAAATTTTGCGTATTTGCTCAGGTTGGAGAAGAGAGTAGATAAGATTGCAAAGTCCAGTGAGAGAAAGGCTGTTAGGCTTATGACACTTTTGCAAGGAATGACGGATGACATTTCCAGACTCAGCTCACGAAGAGTCAGAGACAGTGACGGAGAAGATGATGCATTTTAAGATAAATTTGACTGTGTTAACAATAATCGATGCATGATCAGTTACTGATGATGTTTTTGAACATTATGCTTGCAATGGTGCACCATGTTAAAGTTCCAGGTTTTGTGGACATGTTCGCCAACAGTCTACTCTTCAACAAATTCTGCTCTTCGACCAATAGCATACCCTCTTGAATTCAGGAGGGGTGATAGCCTGGTCCATTCTGGAACATTCCATTTTTTTGGCCAGTAAAAATTCCTTGGTTTACTTTAGCATTGTGTTCAAGTCATTGTCCCACTGCAAGACTAGGTCCGGTCCACTGAGTTTGGAAGAAATTGGTTGAACCCAAGCAAATATTTTTGAATGACTAAAAAGGAATCCTGCAACAGCCATCAGCTACTGCATCAATGAGGACAAGTGAAGCAGTTTCCGTTTCAGTCCTGAGTGCAAGCTGTGACACCGCAACCATGTTTCAGAAATGGGGAGATGGGCAAAGATTAATACTCATCAAAGCTGCCTATTCATTTTCTTTTTTTATTTTTGCAGAGCTCTACATTCTTAAGCAAACTGCGATAAGGCCAAGTTTGTATCTTGGGCACTTCTGAGCAACAATTCTAAACATTACCCCATCACAAAGCAGGTGGAACAAATCTCTGAATGGATACTCACTAGTCAACATTTTTTGCAAAGAATAGAGGATTACGCGTCACCCGGCAAAGACGATGCCACATGCCCATTCCACAAATAAAAAAATAAAAAAACAACAATAATAATAACAATAATAATCATAATAATGTAAAGCTTATTTAAAAGTGCATTCAGTAATTCTAAGCAAAATTATATGGTGTTGCACATCAGCAAAAATGGCTGCTGGTGTTGAGTGCGCTTGTAGAAATGCCGCTCTGTTTCTGCAGCCTCCACCAGAGCAGCAGTAGCTCAAGCTTGCTTTGTGGTAATGCCTGAGGTTACCTGAGTATTTCTGGGTGTGTGAAGAGTCTGTCTGGAAAAAAGATGGTGCCCAAAACAGACTAATTTCAGAGAAACGCGTCAGGCACTGTTTGAAATGTAAGTTGACTTGCCTGTTTTTATGTGAAAATCATTGTTCTGGAAAGGATGAAAAATTCTAGAACTACTGCGCCGACAGTTGAAGCAAATTTAGCTCGCTACACAGCTAGCTGTCCTGCACTTTTTCAAACACTGCAATAGCCTACATGCTCATTTTCAGCTGAGATCATGACAGGATCAAAACCTCCAAAGTACCGCTCGCATGTGGCTTTACATTTGGCTGCAGTACAGACATTGCCACATGTCCTGGTGACCACAGCATATTTTTAATGAAATGTTGCACTTTAATTCAAATTGTAAAGGATTCATTTGCACAATATATTTTTAATCAAAACTTCCAATTTCATCATTGAAATAGAGTTACAGCACAACTCCCGAGTCTAAATTACCAGATGTGCACGTTTGTGTTCTAAATTTTATTTAGTATATTTCACTCTATTGAGCAATTTGTTTACAAGCCTCTTCTAAATGCATCACTTTTAAATTGGATAACATTGGGAATAGCTGAACAGAATGAAATTTGCATGGATAAAGCGTTATCCCAGTGTCCTCACTGTCTATGACTTACCCCAGCTAAAATCCTCAGTGTAGTGGTGCTCATGATGTAAGCCTTTGTTCACATACGGTAAATTCCACAAAAAATAGAGGAAAATGGGCCGTTTTTAGTTACACTTATTCACTCCATCTCAGGCATTTATCTCTGGTTCTCGGACACTGGTACCTCCAGGTGACTTTAAAGAGCAAGGCCAAGGACAAAATGATGAAGTTCCTTGCCTCCACAGCCACACACAAAAATATTTCACATGGATGCTTGCTATCATTATGACAGGGCAGTGGGTAATCAGCAACCCATAACCTTGAGGAGACCAATGGTTTCCTATAAAATCTTCACCTGATCTCTGGGCAACATGTCAAGCATCCATAAATGCCATTTAAAAAGGAATACAGCCCAGGCATTATTGATTATTCATATGAATTCACACACAATAGCCAAGAAATTGCACATTCATAATGCACTTGGGTGTGAAAAATGGGATGTTGTCATTGCCATTTTTTTTTTGACAGCAAATACTCGCATTTGACATTTATCACTCAAAGTGCCATTGCATATGGTTGCTGCGAGAACTAATCTGAGATCCTGACCTGAATGAATAAGCAAATGTGTGTAAAATAATAATAACTCAACTTCAAATTAAAAAAAAAAAAAATCAATTTTTTGAGCATACAGAAAAATGTAAAAATGAACTGAGACAGCAACATACGTGCATGCACCAAAGTCAGTTTGAGCCAGAATACGACACCCTCCTGACTACGTGAATGAAGAACAGACCCATGCTAAAAAAATAAATGAATAAATAAATAAGAGAGCAGGCTGTCCAAAAGCCCAGATGTAATGCTACTATAACCCAACCTGGGCTCTTTTCTCATGATTTTTTTCTTTAGAAATAAGCATCTGCAGTAACCATTTTAAACAGAACAACTACAGGAGTTCAAATAAATGGACAGCAGCAATATACAACCAAGAATATTATAATGAGCGTTTTCATTACAAGCCTGAGAACAGTTTTGACAGAGTCAACATCCTAGTTATTATTAATTTAAGTTGCATGCAAAGCCAAGCTGTTAAATTAACTTGCAGCGAACACTGCAATTTGTCAAGTTCAGTAAAGAATCGGAGGGGCGGTATAGATAAAAGCAGTGTCATATTTCACTGTCAGCAAATTTACGGGAAAAACCTGACCACTGAGTGCCTGAACTAGCTCAGCCATCATCAGACAGAGAAGGAGAAGATTTCACTGTAGAGACAGGGCTCTTTTCATTCCTCAAGAAACCATAATTTAAAAAAAAAAAAAAAATGTCCATATTTGGTTACCAGCTCTTCATGATCTTATTGTTAAATTAAGTGTATGTAAGTATATAAGTATAAATTTAGCATTCTTGCAGGTAATTAAATAGACTCATTATGGAGTCTCTTTAAAGTAAAATGTGACCAATAGGGTTCTTGTATTTAGATAAGGGAAGTGTGTACACGTAAATATACTCTTTTTATATATTTGTAACTCATTTTTAAAAACTTTAAATGTCTGAAGAAGCCGTCAGCTTCGTGGCAAAAACACAATATTTTCCTCAGGCAAATTCTGAAGCACCACTGGCTTTGTGTTCTCAATTTAAATCAAGAGAGCAAGTTTGCTTTTCCAAATAAATCAAACTGGAACACGCTGTATTACTGAGGGAGCATTATAAAAAATTCAAATAAAAAAGCATGCAACACTCAGTTCCCCCGCCATGGGATGGCTAATTTCTGGCCTGGAAACAAAATACAGCTGAGGGATGGACAGACAGAGTGGAAGTCGAATGGAAGTATGAAAAGGCACATTTACACAATAAGATGTAAATGAGATATTAACTTTCACAAAGAAATAATGGACAGTTTTAGCCTGGAATCCATCCGTATCAAGCTTTGGTCGCTCCCTATGGTCACTTGCTTGTACGTCTGGCCTCAGTCAGTAGGCCAGCGTTTGACTTTCAAATATTTGCACAAAATCCATGCGAGATCTGTGATTGGCTCACAGTCGCAAGGGTGCCCCCTCCCCCTTTAGACAGACTTAAAAAATAAATAAAAATACCACAGTTCTGCATTCAACGGAAGTCCCGCCTCCCGGCTCGTGTTTATACGAGTATTCATCTGAGTGGCAGCAGAGTCTCTGGGCAATGAACGAGCCGGGAGGCGGGACTTCCGTTGAATGCGCGAGCTTGCTTGAAGCAGAACTTTGGTATTTTATTATTTTTAGCGAAAAATCACCACGTTTCTGGAGTTCTGTGGATACGAGTGGACAAAGCTGACTTGGATTATACTGGACGATGCCTTGGACGATGGTTTGAAAGTTTGTCAACGGACGTTTTGTGGAGTTTTCCCATTGCTACTGCATGACCCCATTTGCTTCCAGCAAAAAAGGAATTTGGATAATTTTTCAAAACTCTCCAGTGGCCATAAAGTTGCGCCAGGTGAAGAACAACTTCGTCCGTTAAAGACATCTAATGGTGAGTAATTGATATACAAATTAGTTTTTGGGTGGAGTATCACTTTAATCTAGCTGATGCAATCGTGCCCTTCCAGCTATAGCTAATGCCAATTACAGTGAAATACGTTATGTAATTTGAGTATTATTTAATTTAGCCTATTATACGGGGGAATCCCACTGAAATAAACAAAATGCAGATATGGCCAAACATTATCCCGTTCAAAACCTAACAACCACTCCAAGAGTAAACGCAAGCAAGCCACAATCTACAGTGCCTGACAAAAGCCTTGTCGCATAAGGACATAGTAACTAAAAATAGCATATAACTTTATTTCTAACCAATCAATTGTTACAATAAATGGTCCATTTTAATGTCAAGGACTTTCACATTAATAATTTGGTGCAAAATGAAACCGTCAAAAAGTGTTCTGATGTTCACAGCTTGGCTAAGCCCATAACATCTGTTTTTGCTCGGACAAAAGTCTTGTCTTCTCTTCAGATGATGCAACAAATCGCAGATTAGAGTTTAACCTATGACAAATACTGTAATTAACACATTCCCAGATGTGTATAGAAATAACCCCAGCACACCACACTTTCATATGAGGTGCGACCAGACCTCTGACAACATACCAAAGATTCAACCACAGACCAAAGTGCTGATCATCAAGAGCCTGAAGATTGAGTCTGCTGCTGAGGTGGCAGACATCTTTAATGTATCAAAATGTCAAGTGGAGGGGATGAGAAAAAGATTTGAAGAAACTGGTGACCTTCATGGCAAGCGCAGGTCAGACAGACCCCGGTATGACAACTGTTTGAAAGGACCATTTGTTGCTTCAACTGTACAAGGCTAGCCCTTCTTCAACTACAGCGAAGCTACATGAGGAAATGTCACCAAAAATCCCGGTATCTACAAGAAGAGTTTGTCCAATTCTCTCTCAAAGTGGTTTTCATAGCCAAATTAGTACACAGAAGTCTGCATTAAACAGAAAACAAAAAACCTGCATTGCATTTGCCAAGGCCCACAGCTCGCAGAAAGGATTAATACTGGAAAAGTGGCTGAAAGTTTATTTTTCTGGTGAATCATCCATTGAACTGCATGCCAGTCACCGCAAAGACCTGTTGGAACCCTCATGGACCCAAGATTCTCCCAGAAAACAATCATGTTTGGTGGAGGAAAAATCATGGTTTGTTGTTACATCCAGCATGGGGGTGTGAGAAAGATCTGCAGAGTGGATGGCAACATCAACAGCCTGAAATATCAAGAAGTTCTTGCTGCCCTACTTATACTGCTGCTCCTTCTCATTCTTCTGCCTCCATGTCACAGTTCCTGAAAGCGAAGAAGGTGAAGGTACTCCAGGATTGGCCAACCCAGTCACCTGACATGAACATTATTGAGCATTTCAGGGGTAAGATGAAGGAGGAGGCTTGGAAGATGAAACCATAGAATCTTGATGAACTCTGGGAGTCCTGCAAGACTGCTTTCTATGTCATTCCAGATGATTTCATCATCAAGTTATCTCAGTCATTGCCAAGACGTATGGATGCAGTCCTCTAAGCTCATGGGAGTCATACGCAATATTAATTCTTTTTTCCAAGGCACCATGGCTTTATGTTCTGATATTATAGTGGCATATTTGTGTTTTCAAAATAAAGTGTATGTATAATTTCCACATTTTTTTTCAATGCGGCAAGACTTTTGTCCAAGCAAAATCTGACCTTTCTGTACAAATTAAATTATAAAACTCAATCAATGACACAAAACTCTATTTTGGTATATTTTGCATAATCTAGAGGGCTTTGCCTTTCATATAAGCCATTTTTGATTCCAACTGATCAACTACAAGTCAGGTTATTATTTGTTGTTCCTACAACTTGGATAAGAGACAAGACTTTTGTCAGGCACTGTAATTTTTAAGCTCATGTCAAATAACATTCACGAATGCCGTTGCTGGCCAGCTAACTCATATTCGATTGGTGGTTCTCGCCAAGAGCAGAAAACATGAATATTCATATATTCACTTAATTAGTGCCGTAAGGGCTAAACGCTGGCTATATGACTGAGGCCAGACTGATAAGTCAGTGATCGTTGGGAGCGACCAGCACTTTATCAGTATGGATTCCAGGCTAGGACAGTTTAGGAGTTCTGGCCTGGAAAAGAACGGGATGGCTGATATCTGGCCTGGAAATGAAACAAGGTGGCCTGACAGAAGTGTGAAAAGGCACACCTACACAATAAGATATATCCATGTGTTAAATTTCCTTGAGAAGTATTGAATGATTTAGGAGTTCTGGTCCAGGAAAGAAGCGTGATAAACAGATTGGCAGAGAAACAGACTGACAGACGGACACGCGGAAGGACAACACTCATTCCTATATCCCCCATCCAGTTTGTGGAGGGGAATAAAAATCTTGAAGTACAGTTAGCCTCGATAAGGGCAAGTGGAGGTGAAGAGATGCATAGTTATGGTTCAGGGCTATATTTACCTGTCAAGACATAAAATTCAACATCTGGCAGTTCAGGTTTCTGGCTTTTTTGACTTACCTCCTGCATACATTGTAGCCAGCATGATGGAGGACACCCAAGCAATCTCACTGTAGGATATAGCGAAGTACTCTTGAATTTCTTTGAAGTAAACAGTAATGGCTTTGGGAAAGGCATAGGAAAAGCCAATGGAGATGAAGGATCCAAGCACCACAACCCAGCCCCATCCACCATCCGGAGGGGTGTAGCTCAAGCTTGCCTCTGATGAGGGAGGCATGACGAGTCCTGCAGTGGGAAACCTGTGTTTCAGATACAAAAGTTTTTAACATTTACGCCATCGTTACACATGACTTTTAAATGCAACTTATGAGTTGCGAGTTGCATTATGTTTGTGCAACTAACCTGTTACAATAAATATTTCAAACGCAATCATATCTACGTGCAATGAGATTAGCCCAAATGCTATCAATCGGCTAGAACACCTACTTAATATAAAATACGAATCTCTCATTTCTCATTTATTGAAGATTTAGTAACATTTCTAACCAGCCTACATTCAAGAACACAATGGGTACACACTTAAAATGGCACTAAATAAGAAAAAAGTGGCGTATGCCCTCATTTAGGCGGACTTCGTAGACAAGACTGATGGAGGCGTGCAGCTGGTTTACTAATCAGGGAAACTCTTCATAATCTCTTTTTTCATGAATTAGTCAGGTTTTGAGAACAGAGAGCAGAATGGCTCAGGACTGCAGAGTGACATGACATCAAACTACAGGTATGCTGCGACTGGTTGTAGCATGAGCATAGCAGCATCAAGTTTGAACAGTTTCAATTGATCCAGCCAAGCTTCTGGCAACTTTTCAGTTGATTGTAAGGACTGATACATATGGAAGCCCGTTTCTGCCACAGAGGGGAAAAAAGTTGGCGAACTATCTCATAATTATGAGATTTAAAGTCATTATTTTGAGATGCAAAGGCATAATAATGAGATATAAAGTAATCATTTCGAGATACAAAGTCATAATTATGAGATTTAAAGTCGAAATTTCCAGATATAGGCTAATTTCGAGATACAAAGTCATAATTATGAGAAATAAAGTCATAATTACGAGATTAAAAGTCATTATTATGAGATTTAAAGTCATAAGTACGAGAATGAAAGTCATAATTACGAGATATAAAGTCATTAGTTCGGTCCCGTGCTGTGATAGATTCTGCAGCGCAGTCGGTTTTTGGACCTCATTTCAAATCCGTTGCCGATACCGATTACTACTCCAGACTTCTCATGCTTTTCTTTATTCAGGGATTGGAAGCAATGCATGTGTTTCATGGTTGTTTAATTGAAATAAGATAATTTGAAACGTCTTTCTGCAATTCCATTGCTTTCAACCCTCCAGTGCACAAGGACCTCAATTCCGCGCGAGAATCTTACAGACGCATTAATTGAATAATTGCTGACTACAGTCACTGATCTATATAGAATATATATATAGATCAGTGACTACAGCAGAGGAACGTAAATATGCCACTTAAACTTACACCGAATGCATGAGAGGTGACAGGTATGCGTTATTCATGAGAACTGGCCACACCTGATAATGTTGAGAGTTTTCGGAGTTTCTGTAATGGTCATTTAAATGAATGATTCAAAACAGGTCGTGACCAATCATTAATTTTAAGGGATTGTTTAGAGCCTCCACTATCGCCAGTTCACCAGTCGCCACTGGTCACGATGCCATTCAACCAACACTTCTGGTGCATCCAGCGATAGCCATGGCACTGTCCAGAGGTTTGTAATTGCGCTTCAATGGAAGCTGCTACCTCTGTCACCTCTGCCTTGTTCTTTCTGCGCCACAGTCGTTTCTCTCTTATAACTCGCTCTAGTGTCCGCCGGCTCACCACCACGCCATGCGCCTTAGCCAATACTGCCAGGATTTCATCATTAGGGTACTTTCATCTGAAATAGTCCTCAACGTGGCGGTGCCACTCCATGTTCAAAGTTTGAAGGAGCCTAAACCATTGATAGATGGCCAAGTGTATGTAGCCCTTGTACCAATGTAGGAGGAAGCTTTGATGTCAAAATTTTTACTTTTAATCTCGAAATTATGACTTTTTATCTCATAATTATGATTCAAAATCTCGAAATTGTGACTTTAAATCTCATTTCGACTTTCTCATAATTATGACTTTAAATCTCATAATTATGACTTTGCATCTTGAAATTATGACTTTAAATCTCGTAATTATGACTTTAAATCTCAAAATTATGACTTTGCATCTTGAAATTATGACTTTAAATCTCGTAATTATGACTTTAAATCTCAAAATTATGACTTTGCATCTTGAAATTATGACTTTAAATCTCGTAATTATGACTTTAAATTTCAAAATTATGACTTTGCATCTTGAATTGTGACTTTAAATCTCGTAATTATGACTTTAATTCTCGTAATTATGACTTTAAATCTCATAATTATGACTTTGCATCTTGAAATTATGACTTTAAATCTCGTAATTATGAGATAGTTTGCCAACTTTTTTCCCCTCTATGTGGCGGAAATGGGCTCCCATAGATACATACTGCAACTCTAAAAACTTAGCTGAATGTTGATAAGTTGCATGAAAAAGCGTCCGCCTGGAAATGATCATTTTAAGGCCCTTATATTAGGTACTATTGTGTGTGTTCTTCTTTTTTAGAATCTACATTTTTTAGAAAAACATTAATGGAATCAATAATAATAATAATAATAATAATAATAATAAAGAAGAACAAGGCAACCCCTGGTTAAGCCAAATCAGGGGAAATGTAAAAATCATAGGCTTTAAGTATTATGTCATCACAACCAAATTCGTCTGTCATCAGTGGGCCGCATGCATACTCACAGATGGCTGAATTCATGAATCTTAGCCTCCACTGGAAGAGTGACAGTGGCAGAAAGTTTGGGCTGAAATTTGTGATGTCCAAGTACGATACAATCACATGGACGTCTACCGAACACGTAATATCCCATATCAACGCATGGTCCAAACACGTATATCGTTAGCCTCACAGCATAATTGCCTAAGTCCTATTTCTGCCAAATCGAGATATCAGCTGCCTGTTTTTTGGTGTTGGCAAAAAATGAGTTTTTTTCCTTTTGTCTCAAAACCTTAAAAAATATATATACAGTAGAAATAAAATCCATTTTCTTGAATAAATAAAGAAACCAACCTTAACTCTTTCAACCCCAGATATTCTAGCATCACTATACCCTTCAACCCCACAGCCCTCTGTAGAGGGCTGGTCATTATCTGGACATTGTATCTTACTGTTATCTCTGGAATCCCATTAAATGTAACCTGATATGTTCCAATCAATTAGTCAGATTGTTTGAATTTTCCCTACAGGAATTTGGGGTTGAAGGGAATATGTTGGTCAGCCCTCTGTAGAGGGCTGTGGGGTTGAAGGAGTTAAAAATGAGATGGGCAAATATGCTATGAGGCCAACAATATGTTGCACTCAATGATCGAGTGAAACAAAGGAGGACAAGTATCTTGCGGAACTGTAAACTTTTTCCATAGGTGGTGCTTCAGTCTCCCCACCAAGTGAAAAATTTAGTGGTGTAATCAAAAAATTAACCAGCGCAATAATGAAAAGTAGCGGCATCAGTACCTTTTGAGGTACTGCAAAGTAGTTACATTTTTCTTTATGTGGGTGTTTACAGAAATCATTCGAAGCTATTTAAATTAACAGTATAAACGTTAATGAGGTGCTAGGATTTACTGTATTCTTATTCAGTGTCTAATGCAAATGATTAGCAAAGGAGATCAGTTAAAAGGCTACTACTGAAAACAAACGATGGTGAATATATTTTGGTTCTTTATCTTTCCTTCAGTAATGGGAAAGCTATAAATACTGCAGTTATGGGCCGCTAGTCTTTCAGAGGTGTGATATAAACTTTGCGCCACACACTGGCGTGTCACTTAATTCATGTGAGACATGCAGAGGTAAAAACAGGGATTCTCTGAAGTGTCTAGGTCATTCTATCCATCTACCATGCTCACAATTGCATACTGGTTTGCTAAATACAGCACAAATATACATCAGACACCACATGCAATTCAACATAGTAATACATAGTGCAGGAGCCAGTATGTGACGATTAGTATGTTGGGTACTACACATTCATATAATTCCCACAAGGCTATCAAGATATCTTGCTGGGACGTTGGCACTGACTGCACTGAATTGTGAGTTACAGTGCACCAGTAAGATAGCTCTGGCAGCTAAGATAGCTCTAACTGTATAAAATATGGTCAGTGTAGCTTGTTATTATGGCACCTTTGCAATACTGGTCATTTTTTTCTTCATCTGATCACATACTGAGTACTTTTTATTACTTCTGGCCACGGTCAGTGTGCGGGTTTTACGAAGTAGGATGGCCAAACATTCGCCATCCTGTTCTCTTGCATACTCCATTATAACATCATGGTCAGGTTAACGGTAAACGGTTTCTTCACATTATGGCTAAAATTGTTTGGGCCTTCTTATATCTTTCAGTCATGAGGATTTAAACTTTAAATCAAGCAAAAATGGTATGGGAAACGGGCACGTTTTTGCACAGGCCAACACAACACGGGGGTGAAGCAAAAGAGCATGAAAAATGGCTAATAATACATGAGGGCAATTCCAGATGAAGTGTAACATGACCACTGAAAATTAAAAAATGAGACAGCAATACAATTTATGTATGGCTGTATTGTTAGTATATCCAGGTGAATGGTCCAGAAGAAATTGAAGGTCTGAGGCAAACCAATTTTTTTGGTATGCATATTGAATAAAAGTTTGACATCATTCACATACTGAAGTTGTGAAGAGACTAGTTGGTTGGTTGAATTATGAAGCAAAAAAAAAAAAAAAAGTTACTGGTTGTTCTGAGAAACTAAGGGCCATGAGTGTGACATTTCTCCGGGGGGGGGGCGACTCAGAGGGTGGAGGATATACTCACAGATTGGGGCCTTAGAATTTGGAAATCATGAAGGACTCTAGAATAGAAATGGCTGACATGGCTGAAACAGTCATTATGTTGACATGCACAGTTAAGTCAAGCTACAGTAATAGCCTCAAGATACTTAAAACCTACTAGTAATGTGAGTCACGCGAGTAACAGGACTTTTTTGTTTTAAGGGCCAGTTGCAGAAAATTACGGTTGCATCAAGTTGAAATCCTGGTTATGTTAGAATTTTCAGTAATAAAGGTTCAAACATAATCCAAATTATTCTGTAATGCATGATTGATCAAGAAGATTGGACCAAACTTAAGTGAAAAAAAGCCATGTTACTTTTGAGTAAAGTGAGTAACACTTGAAAAATCCAGTCTGCCAGCATGACTATTGAGGGGTTAATTCCAGGTTTTCTCTAGTCAAGTTGATTATGGTCAGAGGTTGCCACAATATAGAAGTTTCGAAGTTCTGTCCATTGAATAAGTAGTGAAACAATTTTATACCATAGCCTAATGCAGTAAATGTAACGTGAGTAACGCTGGAATTGCCCATGATGATAATAAAACCAAATTGCACCAGTGTGGCCATAAAAAACAGTACCGAAACCACCACAAACAATAAGTGCTGCCTCTGAAAACCTATAGGAAGTATTCTACAGTAATTAAATGAGCTGATTGTAGATTTCCGCGCATTTTCTCAACAAACCTCGTGAGAAAATGCATATACTTAATTGCTAACACAAGGACATAATGGCCTAAAATACATTAGATACAGGATGCCTTCCATGTAACATGACAAATTTGGAGTCAATCGGTTGAATAGTGTAGGACGTAAGAAAACTACATTTCAAATTTTTCACAAGCGGACTTTCCAGTTTGGCATTCTCTCTGTCAATTTTGTGGTTAAATTATGGCCAAACCATAAGGCATCTAGTTTGGCCATACATAGTTTTAATGTTTGGAGAATTAATTTTTATGAAAGACAGGGTAAAGATGAGCTGGCCCAAGTTCAGTGAATACTGGACAGAACTGTAGAAATAGATAACAAAAACAGCTTATAATTCAAATTGGCAGAAAAACTAGCTTGATAGAGACTAACAGCGCAGGGTGCGTTAAACTTGACATACGGATTCTATGAAAATCTAGTTTTTCAATTTCCAACACAGTTCCGAAGAACTTTGTGACCAAAAATGTAATTGCAACAGTGGCCTAATGGTGGCACTAGAGTGACTGAGATATAGCCACCAAAACTGATGTATGAGCCAGGGAGACTGTTGCCCATTTGTGCGCCTAATTTCAAAACTTTTTACCATACGGTTTGATGGGTTCCCAGAGACTGCCCTGGAGCAAAGGGATAAGGGGGAAGAAAAGACCAATACCAGCAGTTACCTTTGCTCATAATAATAATAATAATAATAATAATAATCTTTCACTTTTTTCCCCAATGAATAACAATGAATTTTATGCCTGCAATATTTTCCAGAAAATTTGGTATAGGGGCTTGTTACATCACCTTAACTTTTAACAGCTCTTCAAGCAATGAATAACTGACCAATTATTCCAGTTCTGGAGAATTTTCTTCCTATTCATTCTTGATATACATCTTCAGCTGCCCAGATGTCCAGGGCCTTCGTCGTTGTATTTTGCTCTTCTTAAAGCACTGCATATTTTCAACAGGAGGCAGGCCTGGACAGCAGGTAAACCACTCTAGCAACCACACTCTCCAACATCACGCTCTTGCTGCATATGCAGAATGCAGCTTACTGTTGTCTTCTTGAAATACGTAAGGGCACCCCATAAAATACATTATCTGCAAGACTGCATATCATGCTCCAAAACGCATGTGCAAACAGAGAGGTTCAAGTTACCCATGCCATGGGCACTAACATCACAACAAACATGTGTAAACAACTGGGACGATCATTTTACTCTAATGTGGAAAACATTGTGTCCATTATCACCATAAACAATTTGAGAAGTGGACTGGTCCAACTATTTGCACTGTGCATTAGTCAATTTCAGTTGGACTTAAGCCCAGAGAAGACAGCAACGTGTCTGAACGTTTGTTAAATATCACTTCCACTGTGCATAGTAGGTTTCACTTCATTGAGGATGAAATGACAAATGGTGTTTATTATTATTATTATTATTACTTCAAGACTGTGGATAGAGCCCTCACACATTTTCACCAATGCTTTGGTTGTGCATCTCATGAGAGAATACTACTTTCAACATGGGTTTCAATGTTTCAATGGCAATCAACCAAAAATAAGTAAAAATAAATAAATCAATCGGAGGCTAATTTCTCGATGGCATCATAGAGCAGGATACTTCACATGAGACCATTCCACGTGAAGCCCTTGAGGCCAGCAGCCCACTAAACTGCCATATTTCAGTCCCCCTACAAACCGGACATGGATTCTGATCTGGGATATCAAATAAGTAAATAAATAAGATATTCAGCCAAAATTTGTAACAATCGACTATCCAGTTGCCACGAGGGCAACCAGAAATGCTACTGATCTCTAAAGCCGTCCGATTTAAACAGAATACTCGTGATATCGTTTTAAGTCAACAACACAGAAACAAGTCGATAATAGAAGAAACGAGATAATTGGTAACGGCTGGCAATTAATTTAGGTCGTGCAATAACAACCTTTTCAGGCAGTTTTATTTTTCCAATTTTCCCATTACTTTACAGTTAAAAAAAAAATGCACCGTTCAAACATTGTCAAAACAAACACTGAAATTTACCCAAATACGCTATAGCAAGTACGGCGAGTCACGAGCTGTAAGATTCTGCCCAGAATTGAAAGTTTGTCTCACTTTCTCTCCCCCAGAGAGAGGACCAGGAAGGACATGAAATTCATTGCACTTAAGCAATCCAAATATTACACCAACCTAAAATATAAGGATCGACATTGGCCTACTTTAGGCAGCTGCAAATACTTTACAGTAAAAAAATCACCAACGAAATGCGTTTAGTTTTGTAAGAGGCACAAAGTTCTATCTTACAACCAACGTCGACAAGGCACGATTAAATCCAGATACTACGAACCAATTAGCGACAGCAATAGTAGCCAAAGTCGCAGCTCCAGCGCTAGTTCATTAAAATCTGATTAGCGAGACTTAGTGGAAACAATGAACGAAATTTTTGGCAGCAGTACAGTCTGCGCATCTTTTAAATCAAGTGATGAAGCCCTCCGCAAGAGCAAGCCATTCAAGTAGTGTGGCGCTGAAGTTTGCGAAGTTTTCTCCATCCATAAGCATGGCGCACGTGGAATTCGATGTAACATTAGAATGTCATTTTTTAAAGAGACGAAAGGACGTCCAAATGCAGGGTGTATAGCTGTGATATTTTCAAGAAAAAAAAATAAAACAGCCATTCTTTGAAAACCCTTACCTGTTGAACTTTAATGCTCTGCTTTGCGTCTACCCCTCTCCTGTCCCTCACAATAATGGGCCACATTATCACGTGGTAGTGCCCCATTATAGGGTCCCTGGTGGTTGCTATTAGAGGTGTTCATGACTTCGCCACTGAATTCCACTCCTTTCTATTTACCGTTCTCATATTCAGCCTTCAGCGGCGTTTGACTGATTTATTGTCAGTTCATAGAAGTATGAACCACCACGTCATTCTGAACTGATATCGCACTAATCCCAACAATCATATTAATTTTCGGAGTACGTTTACCAGCAGTGACCTAGCCATCTAACAGAATTCAGTGAGCACCATTGGACTTCCAATCATTAATCTTTTTTTTTTTTTTGTTTTGTCATTTGGAACTTAGAGTTTGAAAGATTCAAGGTTTCTGTGATGGCGAAGCTTTAATTTGATGGTGTTTTCAGCCATACTGGACGAAATATTGAGAATTACTGACACCAACTTTTATACCCCACCCCTCCCCTCTTCATTTTCATGCACAACCAGAAATCAGATTGTGGCAAAGTTGGCATGTTGTGTCAAATAAAAAAATAAAATAAAATAAAATAAATTAAAACTGGAACCAGTGGTTTTACATGCACTAGACTGAAAACAGTGGCGTTTCATCACTTTTCATAGTAAACATTTTAAAATTTGATTCCTGTAAAATATTTCAAGAATGTTCAAACAGTAAAGTATTTTCCAAATTGTAATGTTGCCATTCCTGTTCAAAACACTCAAAAATGTTCAGGGACTGAAGACACTAGCAACCTAATGGAAAAGCACATGGGGTGTTTCTCCTGTCTACACATCTAACTCTGCTATAATTGCAGTGATCAAATGTTCAAAACTAATCACCAAATTACAAAGTGGATGCAAAAGGCATCTAAGTGTTAGTCACCAGTGATTTAGTAACAATGAAAATTTAAGACACCCTCGGGGGCTTGTTTAACAGGAGTCCATTAGAGTTGTTTGGGCAGTTGGCAAAATGGATGCATTGCAATCACACAAGTGTGCTCAAGAGGAAATAAAACGACATTGTGGCCACAGATGGGCATTCAGAATTTTCACCAATGGGAGTGATCCACTCAATGAGTTTAGTGAAATAAATTTTGCAATGTGATACAAGATTTCAAAAGAACGGTTTAGCAGGCAGCTGCACCTTAGATGATCTAGAACATCCTATATGGAGGAGTCACGTATTGCTTCCCATAGAACAGTTGTCAGGTGCTCTTTGTTTAGAAAGGCCATCATCATCATCATATCATTACTTAATACTTTTCTAAGTTTGATCAGGCCCATGCATTGATCTGGAGAGAAATTTTCACTCCATTTGTTGTTGGACAATTGGTGACATCTCAAAAGCAGTCTAGGCATCAAACTGTTCTCACAGGACGTGCATTGAAAGTTCAACCGGATTTATGTAATGTGCAGGTCTGGCTCCCTCACAGAACAGAATGAGTGCCCTTGCAGCCAAGTTAGACATAGAACACCCGACGGATGATGCTCGTTCATAAATTGTTCTCATCATCACAATTTAGCTGTGCACGTACAAGCTATGTTTAATATACGCTTTAGGCTCTGATGTTGACCAGTAAAATGCCAGCCTTTCATAACTTCACCTACACATGATTTAGTATTTCAGGAGAAATTTTGTGCCATTCTTCCTGCAATAAAGTCTGAAGATGTGCAAAACTTTGTTCTTGTTTTCATGATTCAAAATATGCCAAAGGTTCACTATTGGGGACAAGTCTGAACTGCAGGCAGGCCAGTCCAGCACACTTTTCTTATGCAGCTATACCCTTGCAATAGGGGAGACTGGGGTCCGATAAGCCATGGGGACCAATGAGCCGTATCACTATTTTGCTATCAATCGATGACAGAGCTGCTTAAAATAGGCAAAATATTTGACCATTGACTGATGAGTCATGGGGATAAATGAGCCATATCACTAGTTTGCTTATTTTAAACATCGATTGATCGCAAAATAGTGATATGGCTCATTGGTGCCCATGGCTCATCGGACCCCAGTCTCCCCTACATATAGAACGCATTTTTTCCCACTATTTTATCAAAATATGTAAAGGTATCCCTGTAAAAAATGTTATCTTTAAGGCGTAATATGCTCCTCCGACCTCTGTGTACTCTTCAAAATTTTTGGTGCCGTCACAGAAGTACAAGTTACCCTTGCCAAGGGCACTGACACAAGCCCATACCGTGACAGAGCATGGCTTTTAACCACGTTCCTGGTAATAGCAGAGTTCGTCCTTTTCTTTAGTCTGGGACACACGGCATCTATGTTTGTCCAAATAAGACCTGAAATATTGATTTTTTTCTGTCCACAATACATGTTCCCACTGTGTGAGAGTACACTGCAGATTCCTGGCATTCAGAGAATTAGCAGGGCTTGTGGATACTATTCACGCAGAGTTAGGCTTCCTTTTTTGCTCATTAAACATTTAATTGGGATTTATGGATGCAACTACGTATTATAGTACTTGACAAAAGTTTTCCTAAGTAATCCTACGAAGACACATCGCTTATAAATGACAGCACTTGATTCAGTCCCATCTGAGTGACTGGAGATCGCAGGTATTCAGCTTAGGCTGAGGCTTGTGAAAAAATAACATGGTGCACAAGTAGACAGTAAGGGTGACCTGTCTGCAGGATTTGGTGACGTACTTTGAGTAGCAATGACAAATTTAACATTGAAACCTAGCAACCATTTTGGAAAAGCAATTGGGGCAAAAAATTACATGGAGCACAGCTAGACATTAGAGGGAACCATAATGCAGGATTTGGTGAGGAAACACTGTAGTTTTCTTGGAATAACAAGAAATTCGACATAACCAATCTGGCAACCATCTTTAATGAGCAAATGAGGTTAGAACCCACAGACCTCCAGGCAGGAATGTACGGCCAGACAACGTCGGTCAAGTCAAAAAAAGGAAATAGTCTTGATCCAAAAAACAGTTCATCCATGAAGCATGGTGGAGAGGGTGTTATGGCTAAAGCCTGTATGGCTGCCAGTGGGAGTGTCTCACTTATCCACATTGCTGACATGACTGCTAACAGAAGAAGTAGAACAATGCATCCTGATTCTGACAAAAATGTTTGATCTGCTTGGATGAAACCAAATACCTCCAAACTTACAGTATGCCTTTTCATCATGTATAGAACCAAATACCAAAAAAGGCCTCATTGTCCAAAAAAATTATGGCACTCACAGTATATGAAAGCAACGTTGCATCCTTAAAAACAAAAAGTAAAATTAACTTTTTTTATTATTATTATTCTCAAAGTTATGTGCAAAGTATTTCACAGTAGAACTCATCTGTAACTCCATTTCCAAACCTCAAAACAGACAAGCAAATAGTGAGAAATTTAAGGAAGCACGAATCGTGAAATTCTCTTATCATTACTGCGAGTTGTGTTTGGAATTACATGGTACGACAAAATCCCACACTCTTACACAGAAAACAGGATATCGCATTAAAAAAAAAAAAAAACCTTATTAAGCAAAAAAATGATTTACACAGAGTTCAGGAAGTCATATATGTAACATTGCAGTTTTTTGTGAACGTTATCCTGAACAAACATAGTGGGTCATCTTATTTTTTTTTTCCTTTTCCTTGACAAGAGTATAAGCAAGCAACGACAATAGTAAGAATAACAAAGCAAACAAAAAACCTGACTTCTAATCATATTTTGACTGATGTCATGTGGTATACATAAACAAAAAATTTTTTTACCTAAATATTCAAACCAAAAGAATATGAAAAAAAACAAACCTATTTAAAATAACAATTGGAAAAAAATCTTCAAGTTGCAAAATGTTCAAAAAATGTGCAAGTCCAGCAAACATATTATACAGTATATTACACATACCAAAATAAATACAGTACTGTGTGATTATGATATAATCCTGAGAATTGTCCATTTCTGCATTACAGAACTTGTGAGCTTCTTTTAATGCCATCCACCTGGAGGAACATGATTAGTTTAACACCGCAACAGCCACTAGTCTCACCCTTATAGATTCCTGTACAGAACTCAATTTGAGGTGAATTTCGTTATGCAGGTACATCACCGATACAGAGTGGTTCACCATTTTCTTTCTTGTGTTTTGAAACTGACACCCAACTCAGACAAGGATATTTTAACTCACCCCTCTCCCAAAATTCACATTTCCCTTTTCCCGTTTGAATTATTTGGGAACAACAACAACTCTTAAACTGAAAAAAGCAATAACAATACGTAGTGCAAATACGAGATTCTAGAGGCTAAAGAGCCCCCTGCATGTTAGAATTGTTGTTTCACGTTTCCATACAAAAACAATGAGCATGATGGGACACACTGGATGTATCTGAAAGGTTTAATCCAACTCCCTACTCTATAGAAGATTGTCAAAAACGCAGCACCAGAAGAGTTGTGTTTTCAGTTGTTAAATCCTTACCTTGTATAATAGCACGTATAAAACATTATTCGCATATGCGTATGCATACATACAACTTTTAGACTCTCCACCACAGTTCTGTTGCGAAGGGTGCTTCGCAAAGTTTGCAGCCGAGGAAAACACAGAGCACAAGGACAGCATGACTAAAACTTTGGAGGCACAATGGCCATGACTCTGAACAAGCTAATAAGCAAGTGTGTGGGTGTGTATGTGTGTGTATGGGGGGGGGGATGCTGGGTTTGTGCAATGCATTCATCAATAGGCACAAAGACATGCAACTCAAAAATTTTCAAAAGGCTAACTACTTACTGGTGAGTACTTCAACTACAATTTTCCCCATGTACACCCACATATGAACATCCATTTTAAGTTTCTCAAAGTGCATACACAACCCTGCGACAATTGGTAATGCACTTTCACAATAGTCATTTCATTATAGCATTAATTATTGCTAGCAGTTTGTAACCCACCACTTCCAGACTGCAGGCTTTTATAATGCACTCTATACTTTCAGAGGCATTTTCAATGCACTTCTGATAAAGACCATATTCAAACAATGAATAATAAAATGAAATACAAGAATGGCAGCTTTTGAGACTTGAGGTCATGGGTGGAACAAAATGTAAAAAAACTGAAAAATGGCCAACCGCTATTGCAATCGTACACAATGCTCTCTCAGTCTATTTCCTGTTCTTGTTGCGGTTTCTGACCAAGACTTTTTTTTGCCTGGGTCAAAATCTGCTGAACTTAAATTGTAAATATTACTTCCAACCTGTGTAAACAGGAAATTTCAATTTCCTCTCAAAATAAGCAATTTATCAAAATTTAAGTTTTATCCTCCATCCTGATGACATTACATTTATTGCAACGTGATGTATATTATTGTCATTGATATTTATGCTTCAAATTAATGTATTCATATCACTGAATATTTTCATATTTAGCAAGAATTAAAACATCCTTCTCACACATGTTGGCAGCAACTGAAAAGAAAACATTTTCAGCTTCCACAACTCTATTAAAACTAAGACAGGCAAACTGTAAATAGCATAAAGTATAAATAAAATTTGAACAAGACAATAGAGCAGCACTGCTGATCATACCCGTATTTATAACACACAACCATGCCAACACTGGGGCTGACCACTCTTATCTTTCCATGCCTTATCTTAACTCATAACCTCCTGACTGCATGCAAACCAGGTTGAAATAATTCCAACCCATCCATCCCTTTTCAACTTAAGTGAACAAAATGGCTCAACAGACGAGGTGATAATTGCACTTATGATAGCTTGTACCATTGAAAAGCATCAGGATGAGTACTTAGTAGTGACTGGATAGCTGTAAAAATACTGCAAGCTCTCAAAGCACCCACATTATTGACTTAAATCTTTAATGCATTAAGACTACACTCCTTGCACTGCCTCATGGATAGCACCAAACACTGCATACACCCCTCGCTCTGCAGTTTAAAAAATCTCTGAAAATCTGCTCCCCATACTCCACCCACCGCTCTCAAAGCACTTTCTGAAGACACTGTGGATACAGTTTGGCAACAACGCATTCAAAATGGCGGCCGAGGTCCCAGAGGCGGTCTGGCGTCTCGTAGACCTTGGTCCACTGGTCCATCTCCTCCTGGTACTGGTAGAGGGAGTTCTTGCGGCTCGTCCGGAAAACGTGCTCCTCCACGGTCACTTGCGTGGCCCTAACGAACAGGTGCAGTTTGCCGTAGAGCAGCAGCACTTTGATGTAGGGGCTGGTGGCTTGGTCGAACGGGAGATCCTTCTTTCGAGTCCAGGTGTTCTGCTCGATGTCGTAGGCCTCCATGGTGAAAGTGCGCTGGTGGTTTCTACAGATCCCAGCGATGTAGTAGATGGAACCCTTGTGAAGGGCAGCCAGTCCTTGACTGCGGGGCACATTCATGGGCACCAGGTGGCCCCAGTAGTCCTTATGAGGGTCATAGCAGAAGAAATATTCACCTGCACAGAACAAGACTTGTTAAAGCACGTCAAATGATTGCGAACACAGAATAATGACCCCTTCTACACCTGGTATTAAAATGCGTTTTTTGTGATCAGATTGCAATCAGATAGCGTTTGACCACAGACATTTACACCTAGTATTAACATGCGTCTCAGGCGTCCACGTTGCAATCCGTCCCACTGACCTCACATCCTTCTTCTGCAAATATTTCCGGCAACAGACGCGTTTCCATCCATGGAGCAATGCTCCTCGCTTACGTGTTTCCGCCCATGGAGTTGTTGTATGCGAATTGGAGATGCATTTACATTTACACTTGTGTTCAAAGTGGCCGGAATCCGTCCCTAACCACCTTCAGAGGAGGTTTGAAAGATCGGATCACAATCTGTCCTCAATGCGTCGAGTGCATTTACACCTGTACTTTCATGTGGTCAAGCACTATCCGATTGCAATCCGATCATTAAAAAAATGCATTTTAACACCAGGTGTAAAAGGGGCCAATGATCTCATCCAACAATGAAATGACCCTTCCATCCAGCAGGACGCAATTTCTCTCTACTGACCAGCTCAGCCACTCTGCTCTGCTGTAGCAGGATGGCTAGAAATTCTTCCCCTCCATGGAAATATTCCTCCCTCATCCCAACCACAAAACCTCTCCAACCTAACCATCCTGCGGTGAAATGAACTCCCCCATTCCTAAAATAAATGCATCAAATTCAATCACCTGTCATCGTTTGCGGGCACATCTCTCCGTAACCCTCCACACTTTTATCAACTGCATGATCTGCTACCTCTTGCGGTACTCATGCTGAAATGTATTCATTCAAAAGTTGCTTTCTGTGGCAATTTTGTTAACTGTAACCACTCCTAGGCGCTAGGTGACTTGGCTTGCACCTAATCTACACATGGGGCATCTCAGCTACTTTTTTTTAGTCTCCCGTCTCTAATTTGTCGCTGTGACCCGTTTTGTCAGCTTGAATTGGTTAATGCACGAGCTAGCGCTCCCTCCAGGATTCCTTTGACACGCAAGGAGATCCTCTCTTACTTTTAATGTGACTATGGCTCCTAAGTCAATAAAAAAAGCTGTCCATGAGCCAAGGACCCATGCATACACATGAAAATGCAGGTTCATTGAGGCTAAATTTGAGGAGTTGTGGAGCAGAAAAGGAGGCCCACATGATGTCATCTACAAGGTGTCCACACATCTACATCAAAGTTTCCAGGAACTAATTAATGAGAGACGTGCACTAGATACAGAGCTCCAATTATAGAGCTCTTATTATTCTTTAGCCCATTACTGCATTTTTTAAGCTCATCAAACACCCTCACCTTGCAGGACATAGATGCGTTCCTTGTACTCGATGGCACTGTGAAACTCCATGGCGACTGGCATCGGGCTGACTGCAGTCCAGTGGTTGTCTCGAATGTCATAGCACTCGACGGACTTGAGCGCGTTGCGTCCGTCGCCCTCGTACACGCGGCCCCCCAGCGCGTAGAGCTTCCCACATGAGTGCACCAGCCGGCAGCCAATTCTTGCGCGGAGCATGGGGGCCCGTGACAGCCAGCGGTTCCCCGCGTGCTCGTACAGCCAGAAGTCGCTCTCCGCCTTGTGGTCGATCGAAACCTCGCTGTTGCTCGGCCGATAGCCTCCCGCGATGTAGATGTCGTTTTCGGACGTCACCAGGATCCCAACCTCTCGGAGGTCATTAGGCGGCTTGCACAGCTTGAAGATTTTCCCCGCGGCGGTGTCCAGGCAAGGCACGGTTTGTTTCTTTCCTGAGTGTTTGTGCGCAGCGTCGAAGCAGATGACCATCTCGGACGCGGTCATGCCCAGCCGCTGGGGACAGCCATTGGTGCCGTTGGCCTTGCTCTTGTCCGCCCAGTCTTTGACCAGGTCGTAGCCGAGTGCCGGAGAGACCTTCTTCAGGAAGGCCTCCTCCAGGAGGGGCAGACGGATGCACTTGCTGAAGACTTCGGGCAGGTGAGCCTCCCTGCGGCCCCGGTCGTGCTCCAGCCAGCGCACGATGCTCTCGTACACGTGCTCCTCTTTCTCCACGTTCAAGTCGTCACTGTTAAGGATGCTCACCAGCTGGTCTTTGGTCATATGAAGGAACTCCTGCTCTTTCATCACGCACAGGAACTTCTTGCGTACGTAGTCCTGGGATTTCTCCTTCAGTTCCTGGTGGCCATAGGCGTCAGCAAAGATGAACACCCCGATGCAGTTCTGGGGGTCCAGGCGGCTGATCATGAACTGGGCGCACTGGTCCTGCAGGGCAGGGATCTGGAAGATGCTGGCCGCCGTAAACAGAGCCTGAACGTTGGACTCGGACAGCGTCACTCGTGAGGTGTAAGCGTAATCTAGGACAAGGTGCATGGATTCAGACTCCACGCCCACGATTCGAACCTCCCTCTGGCTACTCTCTGTAAGGCCACTAGTGAACATAGACCTGCAGAGATAACCAACACCGAGGCAGTTAATTTAACAAACCTTTTTCCTGTAAAAAGAATTTAATATACAAAACAGAGAATTGCAGTCCTGTTTACAGGACAAAAAAAAACTACAGTATACATTTCAGATACTGGGTTACTATTTTATTGAGTCTTCTAATGATGGGCGACTCTTGCACCAAGACAGATATGTCAACCCTCCCAAAAGTGTGTTTATAGAGTAGTTACTATTTGCAGAAATGTTATTGAAATTGTGTAATATATTATGGTTACTTCAGGAATGCAAAAAATAGTCAAGACAGTGCTTTTGGTAATACGTTGGGCTTTGACAATAAAAATTATTTGGCTGGTAGAGACTTTTTTGAAAATGACGCCGATGCTGCCACGCGA
This sequence comes from Gymnothorax javanicus, assembly GCA_029692085.1. Lineage (NCBI taxonomy): Eukaryota > Metazoa > Chordata > Actinopteri > Anguilliformes > Muraenidae > Gymnothorax > Gymnothorax javanicus. Next base: position 41,621,609 of record CM056202.1, read on the forward strand.
TCGCATAAGCTCCCTTTATTCCATTGGACCAAGAGAGCCAAAAAACATGTATTTTTAATGTATCCCTGAAGGCATCACAAGCAATATCCTGCTTCAAGTACATTTTGCGTGATGGCAGTGGCATACATAAAGCTGTGCAAAAATTTAAACAGTAATATAGGAAAATTAGTAAAAAAATATTCACTCCCTTTGCATCAACACTCTACACTGACACTTTCTTGAGAAATCACATTAAATAGGTAATATGAAGGCATTTCACCTTTTTAATTAACCTGGGCCCGTATTCACAAAGCATCTTAGCGCTAAAAGTAGGTCCTAACTGCCGGATTTAGGAGAAACTCCTCAAAAAAAATGGGCGTGTCAGTCGTAAATTTAGGACTCCTAATTATTTTTACTAAGTGTTATTCACAAAGCATTTTAGGCCTAAAAGTAGCTCCTACGTCTGGGAGAGCTTCAAAAGTAGTCAAGAGGACTCCTAACTCGTTAAAACATATTCACAAAGAATCGGAAAACGGCTGCTGCTGTTGAAAGACGGAATGACTTGGAAATTCTGAATGATGCGCAGTTGTTGAAAAGATATCGGATCGACCGTGAAGGGATTTTATTTGTTGTTGACTTGGTGAGGGAGAGAATTACGCCTCCAACCATGATAAACAACCCAATAAGCCCCGAAATAAAATGTTTGACAACACTTCGTTACTTGGCCACTGGAAAAATGCAACTTTGCAACGCGGACAATTTAGGGATTTCACAATCATCTGTCAGTCGCTAAATTCAACAAACAATCAATGCGCTCTGTGAACCCCATATCATCCAACAGTTTATCCGGTTTCCAATGGACATTCGCCAACAACACAAAATCAAACTTGAATTCATTGCTCGGGGACAGTGGCTTTGGTGCTGTACCTTCTCCTGCTATGCATGAATTATTTTATTAGGCTATTGAGCGAGAGTTACATTTAATAGATCATCATAATAATACCAGCCTATGTCATATTTTGTATGCATATTTAAATTGTAGGCTATAAATTACAGACCAAGCTTAGTATGCTTTCCTGTTTGAACGATAGCCCGTTCATAGGCTGCAATCTCGGACCTACCCTGTGATTGCAGCCAATACCACCGCTTCTCGCAGTCGTCTGCCGCCCGAGACACCGAGATTGATCTGTTGGGTGATATTATCCCACGCATCCCGCTTGGATTTGCTGTTCACCCCCGCGCCAATTTCCCTTTGATTACATGTTTTCGCTCCAGCACCAACTGGGCCAGCAGCAGTAACTGGTCGTAGCTCCGGTTGGGCTTTCGTGTCCTTTATGAACTTTCATCCATGACAGTTTAGGGCAAACAAACTTGAACAGCTCAACATTTAAATGATCGCAACATATTCTCATTGGGTAATAAGTTGCTAATTATTGGGGCAAATGACGCGTTTTATTATTGACTCGTTTTATGGTATTAACGTTTTTACAATTATCTCTTTCCTATGTATGTTTATTTGCCTAGAGCGTGATATGTGGGGACTGCGCATAGTGCATTTTCAGGAGCGCTCAACATGTTATTATTTTATGGGACAAACCAGCCACTTGGACTATTTCTCATTTTTTTCCTCTGTGGGTTGTATGTGGGATATTTTTTCAATGGGCCGCCCTGTCACCAAACAACCAATCACCGTGCTCATTGTCCCAAGACTCGTGCATGAGAATTGATGTCATCCACAGCAACGGAGATTTCCTCCACCTATCTCACAGCTACTCCTAGTCTAGGAGTAACCAGTTTTCTTAACTAAAAGTTGCTCTCAAGCGGCTTTGTGAAAAGCTTTTAAGATTTTACTCCGACATAAAATGTTTTAGCGCGACTTAGGAGTACTCCTAGCGGTAAGATAAGATGCTTTGTGAATACGGGCCCTGAACTCCGCACTTCAGAAGGCTTAGAGGGGTCTAATAAATAAAACAGCTAAACAGATCAGTCATGCTGTTGGGCCATCCTTGCAATTTAGACTTTATTCTAAGGTGATGTGCCTAGCTCAAAAAGGAAAGATGAAAAATTTATGAAGTTGTAAAGAAGCAAAATACAGGAGGAGGTAATGACGACTGGAAAAGCTTTGAGCCTTCATTGGAGCTTCAAAAAAAAGTCGAGAAAAAAGAAACAAAAAATGTAAATTGACGATATTGCCGTGACCAGGCCACCAAATCTCACCTGAAATACGGGCTGATTGCGGCGAGGACATTTCTGTGACAGGAGAAGGTCTTCCCATGATCCACTTCCACCACAATGTCTGTCAGCTGCCTTTCGTCATACAGGGCCTTGAGCTGCTGGAGAATGTTGCACGCGTGCAGGGCATCCACACCATTGTAGTTTGTGTTTGCTGGAGTCCCGTTCTGAGCCTGCAACAGCTTGCCTATGTCTGAAGGCATAAGCAATATATCAAGAAATAAAGAATGTAATGGTGCATTAAATGCTAATAATTCTTGCTTTCAACAACTATCTTATAGCAGATAAGCTTACAAGACATCGCCATGTACCTACCATTGACACTGAAGTTGACAACACACATGACAAACAGCTTTCAACTAGTTTATTTTCAATTATTTTACACAAAAATATCTTGAAGAGGTAATGTGGACTAGGAAGAATGATTGCACCTTCTTTATGCAAGCAAAAATACTCAATTACAATTAATGTATATTAAAGGTTGGGTCTCTCCTTGGGCAATGTATGAATAACATGCCCCTTTCACATGCTACCATTAAGCAGATGATCAAAAGTTTAACTGTATGTATGACTTTCACAGCTTCTTAAACGAGGATGCAACATCATTAAATGCCAACTGAACCCAAATATTTTATTACTATTATATACTACTATTATTGAAGTTCAAGGTCCAACCATTATACACTGCTGTAATACCTGTGCTTTTAGTCGAAACTGTCCTAGTTGCGGATCATGAAATATCCAAGAAAATCCAGGAAACATATACAGGGAGTGCACAAAATATCAGAAACAGCCCAGAAATATGGCTTTAAGTTTGACATCTCAGAGTCAAATTCACAAAACAGGTTGTTACTATTAATTTGCATGTAAATTGGTGATATCGGTCTGCCTCAGAGGTCCAGCCGACGGTACTTTACTTGTCAAGTCTCCAAAGCAAGATGAGAATACTTGGGGTCAAATAGTCGCTGAAACTGCATGTGTCAGTCACTAGTAAGGGGGAAGCGTCAAAATCTAGTCAAAGCTCTCAAACAGTGAGAGAAGAATGCTTGGTTGAATATTTAGAATTAACCACAAATCTACAGCACTAAAAATAACCAAAGAATTGAATCAACTCATATCTGAACCAGTTTCAACAGCATGTTGTAAGCTTCACAAAGGTGATATTTAGGGCCCGACCGTCATTAGGAAACCATTAGTATCAAAGACTAATGCAAAAAAGGGCATACCAGGAGTAAAGAACTCATAAAATGGTGTAATTAACACAAAGCCTGGTCCCGTTAAACTAATTAAGAAATTTGGTCCAATGAGTTTTCTTTTACTCTTTGCAAAATATCTGGATGGCCTTGTGTTTGGAGAAAGCCAAAGGAAGCATGATTCAAACCACAATTTCTGCTTCCGACTTACATATTATGGTGCTTCTGTAATGGTAGAGGCAGCAATTTAATAGGAATTATTGGATTCAATGATTGCACTCCCTTGACATGCAACAAGCAGTTTCCATTTTACAAGACCAGGGGCTCTCTTTAGTGCAAACTCTGTTCCCTCATGATGTCCCCATATTCCAACATCATAACAGACCCATACATACTGTAAAGACTTTCAACCCTCTGACATTTCACTTAATTTTTCCCTTAAGTATGTTCAAAGTCAGAAAAAGCTTTTTTCCCCCCATAGTGCAGGACAATAGGATAATGTCACACGCATATTATGTATCTGCTTGGCAGCACACTGCTTCACTGAAGCTACGTCACACTTACTTTGAGAAAAATATTCAAAATCAGGATGCCATGTTTTTATGGCCACTGCATTACATCAAATTGAAAATATCTAGATATTGTACGTCATTTTATCCACATTTCCTTGTATTTCAGAATCTCATATTTACCATCGTTGAAAAATTTCGGATTTCCATTAGAATTTAACATGGGCCTTAAGTTACGCTGTTTTGAATACAGCAGCTGCATTTGACGGACCTGTGCGATTAATGAGTCTTTCCAAGAACAAGAACTGGATGAAATCAATACTATGGCCTGACAAATCACGATATCTAAAGATAATTCAACCTTCATTGGAAGCCATGAAGTGCAAGGGTGGGCCTGAACGTTATTAGCGACCACATATTTCGTTTTAACAAGCATCTCCAATATTTGGTACGTTCTGTACCATTTACGCACGTCTTCTTTAGATTATGGAAAAGAAAGCTGGCAGTGAGGAGTCATGCAAGTAACCACGTGACGGCGGAAAAAGCCACTTAAGAGCTAACAGAATTAACGTTAGCATATACGTCACGCTTTAAACTTACACAAGACCAGAACATACGGGCGGCTTTTTAAAGAGTCTGGCGTTTAACGTTGAGGTTAGCAGTGCTAATTAACTATTGTTGACACCGCGGTTCTTCGAGAAAACAGCTGGGTGCCATAAACACGCCCGTCCAGGGCAACTATACCAAACAAAGGCGAAGACAGCTGAAACTATAGCCTTTTAATTAAGGCCGTTTTCTCACCGGACGCGAAACGAATTTTTCGCACAACAGATAAACGCGTGTATTCGCGTCTTTGCACTGACTTTGAATGTAATCTGTCGAGCGAAAAATTCGTTTCGCGTCCAGCGTGAAAGCGGCTTAATTCGGAAATTCGCAGCTGGATAGCACCGACACAATGACATGCAAGTTAACGTTAGCCAGCAATATGTCAGACAGCTAACCAACTAACGTTAGCCAGAAGATGTGAATGCCAGCGCGAATACTTCCCGACACTGAATGTTAAACAAGAAGCAATACTGAATAGTCATGGAATACACGCGTACCAAGTTTGTAAGAAACATTTACCATTATACCGTTTAGCTACCTTACGTTAGTTAGCCAGTTACACGTTCGCTAACCCTTCGCCATGTAGCCCAAGTCCCTTCCCTAAGTGAAGCTGGCTGGCAAGCGAGCGAGCAGGTGGTTTTAACCAAGGTAGCTTGCCAGTGAAGTTGCCGGCTGAATAAGAACAGCCTCTAGCTAGGTGAAATGGGGTAAGGCTAATGTGCTGAAAACATTCTGCTGAAAAACTACAACCATCTATACTTTCCTTCATAATTTCTTAATATATTGTGATGAAATTTTCACCAGTTATTCTTGAGATGTATATCTATCAATATCTAGTTGAGTTGATGAAAAAAAGAGAAGAATTAGTAAGCGAAATTTTCAGCAGAATGTTTTCAGCAGATTAGCCCTACCCGGTGAAATGCGGCAAGTAACATAGCTAACAGTTACATCACTAGAACCTAACGGAGGAATAGTAGCTAAGTGGCAACTACGCTTCTCTAGCTAGCTAGCTATATTAGCAACATTATAGCCATACCAAGCAACGTAGCTCGCCATTTAACTGCTAACGTGTAAGCTTAATGTAGCCAGCTAACAAACCATCTAGTGAGCCTGGATAGCCAAGTTTCTATTCACACATCACAGCAAGTTGGCCAGATGAACAGCTCGGTGGTAACATCAAAATTTGGTCAACATTACGTAGCAAAGTATCAGTCACAGAACAAGTTGTTCGGTTGATAAGGTGAACGAAGATGTCAGAATTGCAAAGATTGCTACATAGCCAGTTAGTGTACATTGTTGACATAAACGGACGAGCTAGCTAGCTGGCTCACAACACGACTTGTCACACATTGGCTAAAGCTAGCGACAACTTTTCTTTCGATGGAAAATAGATCATTTTAGACGCTTTTAAGTACGGATATAACTTAAAGTAAACATCACGACGTCTAACAAATTAAGATAAGAATAAACGGCTCATTGCTGAACTATGCCGACTGAAAGTTACTACTTTTAAGGGCTTCAAATATGTTCAACAATTAAATCCAAACAATCAAAACGTTTCACCTCCAATGGCAGCCATTCTCCCCCGGTCTGTCTCACACTCTCGCTGCGGAACTGAAACGTCACTGAATGAATCAGTCGTAGGCCCTGAACACGAAACTTCCAATCGCTAATACCGATACTCGCAGTGCAACCCATGGCATCCTCTGATACTGAAACTACACCCGGACTCCAGAACCTGAAAGTTCAGACATTCTTCCAGCCAATGACGCGCGCGTAAGTCCAGTTATTTCTTTTTTATTTTTTCTCATCAGCTTCGAAAGGTCAACGAGTGCATGTAAACGGCACGTCAAGTGGTTGAATGAAATGTCAGTTTACCTAAAATGACCCGCCCTTAGACCATGATTTTTAATAATGACATGGATGAGTATTTTCGACGTGCAGCGTTCTACACATAGAAACATTCATAACCTCCGGACGACTTGTTATTGAGTTATTTTCGGAAGAACGTTTATCACTGTAATGAACCAAATCCAGTAAATACTGGGGTATTTCTAGGAATTCAATGCTCGACACATTTAATTTGGCATCGGTTTTGATATGAATGTATATGATGACAACATCATCCAAGTAATTTTCTCCCCGTGTAAAATAAATCACAAAATTACTCAACTTTGGCCATTAATTTTAGCAAGTCACTGACTTGAGCATGCTAATTGTAATATAAAGGCATAAACTCTGTGCTATATTCATCAGGTTACATTGTAGAGGGAATAATACTTAACACCATAATATGTTAATTCTGCCTCTTTCCTGGATGCAAATCAAGATGGAAGGCTATGAGATGATGTGCAGGGGTTAAAATTCCTGACTGCACACCTAGTATGCTGTAAAGGTCTTTAGTCATCATGACCATATTTATTGCTTGCCATTTTCTTGCCAGATGCCTGAAGCTTTCAAAGTGTTTGATTGGTACCCATGTTCCTGTTGACAGCAGTGATGTTGGGGACTTTATATTAACACATGAACAAGCAGAATGCTGGTGCTGCCTTACGGTGAGGGCGCTGCTGTAGTGTAATTTGTACTGCACACTTCACACTACTCGAGCTGACAATACAGTCATGATTTTAGTTCCACTTGTTTATTTAATATCTCATGGGGTAATGACAATGCACGTGTAAAACTGTTAACTGTTATGACAGTGACATTCTTATCGATGTGTGTCCGCAATACACCCAGCATCACTATTGCACTATGATAATTAGCACCTTTTCAGATCTAGTGCTGGCCATTTGCAAACCAAAGCTATGTCACTTAACAAGATTTTACATGTGGTTATGTTTGTCCCTCAGTTGTACATTCATGTGAAATAGAAAACAAATAGAAAACAAGGAGCACTGACTTCTGGTTTCAGCTTAACCTTGTGGGTCAGGAAAAATAGGGAACGCGTACAAATCGATGAACATGAGAATTACCATGAGAATTATGTAGTGTTTATGCAAAGTTTTCTGTCTTCATAAAGACCAAGGCATACTCTCAGAGGGCTGAGTTCATAAATTGTGGTCTCTGGTGGATGATTGACAGTGTCAGAAATGTCTGGCTAAAATTGTGCCATGTGTCCGCTTATTACGGCTGCATGTTCATGAATGAAAAAGGAATAGCCCACATTAATGCGTAGCATAAACACATACTATATTGTAAATGCTGTATTCATCAAACTAGTTTGATAAATTAGGTGTACCATTTTGCAAGACTGTAGAGTGTTTCCACTAGTGGTTCTTGTACTACTGCTGAAAAATGCACTGTTATCAAAATACATTAGTGGCACAGTAACAAAATTTAATGGCTGCAATAATATGTGAGGTACCGTATCGCACAGGATTTATATTTTTCATCCTATGGCTGTTCCAGATATGTGAGCCCCTTAGAACAAGATTAGTTTTTTTTTTTTTTTTTTACCACTACAGCACTGAGCACTTTTTGCATTCTTGAAGTATGGACATATACCCCACCTATTGTATAGTACTGGACTATGTTGAGTTAATCCATTATTGGACAAAACAGTTTGACCACTCAGGAATCAATTTTAGATTAGAACTTAAAAAAAATGGCGTAAGTCCACTTTTTTTCTCAGAGGCTCATATGATCTATGGTAATGAAAAATCATTGAACTTTGTAAGCATGAGTCAGACGATTTGTTATTACACCCATATTTCTGTTTCTAATGCAAATAATTTGGGAGCACACCATTCAAATAGCTTAACTTAATTTAAAAGGCAACTTTTTAACTTGGCCAAGTCAGGAATGGTTGCTTACAGCAATGAGCCATCAATAGTAAGTTAGGGTAGGCAGAATCCTCACCTTTTAACACATAAAGAAAGAGGTCATGAAAAATAAATGAATAATGCAACCAATGGCTTGGAACAGACATTCAAGGAGCTAACAGTTCATCGTATAATTCCGAAACAGGTGAATCAACACACCAATATCAGTATGTACAAAAATAATTTTCTGGATTTCTACTTTCACTTGCTTCATGATCCTGTGAATAAAACATTACCTAATCCTTTTCTGTAAACTAGCTAAGTTCAAAACAATTTTAGCAAGCTAGCTACCAAACTCTCCAACTAACATTTCCCCTTGATCACGCTTTTAACTTTTTTTGCCACTCAATTCATAGTAAGGTTACATTAGCTGTATCAACACTCGCAGTCACATTAACTCAGCCTTTTTTTTTTTCCTCCATGTTTTTTGCACTCTTCGGCACCTTGTTTTTATATGGATGTGTATATTTACTGTATGTTCTCTCTGTATTGTGTTGTATATGCGGTGTTGTGGCTGCAGCATGGGAGAATGGCCCAAACCAAATTTCTCACTCTCGTGAGACAATAAAGTGAATCTTGAATCTTGAATCTTGAATAATATTGCGATATAAAGAGCTTAGGCTTGGATGCCTTTAAAAATGAAAATCAAACAGCATTCAGGGAGATTTAACATTACTATTCTTAAACCAAATTCTAGCCAGGCCCTTAATGGGTTATAAACACACTGACAATGTCAGTATGTAAGATTTTCTAACATACATAAGAAGAATTTTCTGACATTTGTGACTGCACCATTTACCCAGACTGCAGCTTACTGAATCAGCTGGGGCTAGCGCAGATCCAGATTGGCGTGCCTTACGTTTTGGGTAACGTTAAAGGCAACCACTCTTCTCCACTTGCTTCATAATCCCCAAAATATCATGTTGCCTGATCATATGTTAGCAGTTCGCTGATTTAAATACTATTATAGCAAACTGCTCAGCTTAGCCTATCCAGATCAGTCATTTAACCTTTTGTCATTTGCACATAAACTGTGACCTGATTCTGTTGGCTACTTCACCTGCATTTTATATCACCATTTTCCACATGCTTGATGATCCCCCAACTATAAGGTTACCTGATCCTGTTTCATTTAGCTAGTTTGAATAGACTTCCATTTTAACAAGATATCAAAATGTCAGTCACTCATTTCATAATATCTAAATAAGTTTAGCATTCTCACAGCTTGTTAGGATACATTTTATTTTTTTTATTTACATTTTTTTAACGCATACCGATTCCAACTCCGGACTTCTCATGCTTTTCTTTACTCAGCGGTTGGAAGCAATGTATGTGTTTCATGATTGTTCAAATGAAATAAGATCATTTGAAATGTCTTAAAGCAATTCCATTGCTTCCAACCCCTCCATGCACAAGGACTTCAATTCCACGCAAGAATCTCTTACATACGCGTTGATTGAATAATTGCTGACTACAGTAGAGGAACATAAATATGCCACTTAAACTCCACCGAATGCGTGAGAGTTGACAGGTATGTGTTATAAATGAAAACTGGCCACACCTGATAATGTTGAGAGTTTTCGGAGTTTCTGTAATGGTAATTTAAATTAATGATTGAAAACAAGTCGTGACCAATCATTAATTTTAAGGGATTGTTTTAGCCTCCCCTGTTGCCAGTTCACCACTGATATATATATATATATATATATATATATTTATATATACAGCCCCAATTCCGATGTAGTTGGGACAAAGCGTAAATTGCGAATAAAATTAAAACGTAATGACTTTCAAATCACATCAGCCAGTATTTTATTCACAAAATAACAGAGATAACATAGCAAATGTTGAAACTGAGAAATTTTACAATTTAATCCACAAAATGAGCTCATTTTAAATTTGATGGCTGCTACAGGTCTCAAAAAAGTTGGGACAGGGGCCTGTTTACCATGGTGTAGCATCCCTCTTCTTTTTTAACACAGAGTGGAGGCGTCTGGGCATTGAGGAGACAAGTTTCTTGAGTTTAGCCATTGGAATTTGATCCCACTCTTGTTTAATACAGGCTTCCAGCTGCTGGAGAGTTTTGGGTCTCCTTTGACGGACTTTTCGTTTAATTATGCGCCAAATGTTCTCAATCGGTGAAAGATCAGGACTGCAGCCAGGCCAGTTCAGCACACGGACTCTTCTACTACGAAGCCATGCTGTTGTAATAGCTGTAGTATGTGGTTTTGCATTGTCTTGCTGAAATACACTAGGCCTTCCCTGGAATAGACGTCGTCTGAAGGGGAAATATGCTGCTCTAAAACCTTTATATACCTTTCAGCATTCATGGTGCTTTTTAAAACATGCAAGTGTCCCACCCCATATGCACTAATGCATCCCCATACCATCAGAGATGCTGGCTTTTGAACTGAACGCTGATAACAGGAGGGGTGGTCTGTCTCCTCTTTAGCACGGAGGACACGACGCCCATGATTTCCAACAAGAATGTCACATTTGGACTCGTCTGACCACAGGACACTTTGCACTTTGCTACAGTCCATTTTAAATGAGCCTTGGCCCACAGAACACAGCGGCACTTCTGGATCATGCTCAACAATGGCTTCCTGTTTGCATGATATAGTTTTAGGTGGCATCTGTGGATGGCATGGCAGACTGTGTTTACAGACAGTGGTTTCTTGAAGTATTCCTGGGCCCATTTAGTAATGTCTATGACAGAATCATGCCAGTGAGTGATGCAGTGGTGTCTGAGGGCCCGAAGATCACGGGCATCCAGTATTGGTCTTTGGCCTTGTCCCTTACGCACAGAGATTTTTCCAGTTTCTCTGAATCTTTTGATGATGTTATGCACTGTCGATGATGAGACCTTCAAAGCCTTTGCAATTTAACGTTGAAACATTGTTTCTAAAGTATTCCACAATTTTTTAACGCAAGCCTTCACAGGTTGGAGAGCCTCTGGCCATCTTTACTTCTGAGAGACTCAGCCTCTCTAAGACGTCTCTTTTATAGCCAATCATATTACACACGTGATGCCAGTTAACTTATTTATTTGCTAAATGTTCTTTCAGCTGATTATCTTATATATTAATCGCCTTTTCAGCCTCTTTTGCCTGTGTCCCAACTTTTTTGAGATCTGTTGCAGCCAGAAAATTTGTAATCAGCTCATTTTGTGGATAAAAATGTCAAATGTCTCAGTTTCAACATTTGAAATGTTATTTATGATCTATTGTAAATAACATATTGGCTCACGTGATCTGAAAGTCATTGCATTTTGATTTTATTCACAATTTACACTTCGTCTCAACTATTTCGTTTTTTTTTTTTTGGGGGCGGCTTTGCTAGCTTTTCGCATAGAATTGAATGAAACAATTCTTCCTAGACCAGGCAGGCTCCTGGATATTTGGTTAATGCACACAAACTGCTTAATTTCCATACCTACATGAAGAGACAAACTATCGATTGACAATGTTAAAATGTGGTGGGATAATGAGAGATTGCTGTGCGTCAACTAAACAGCAGCCATTTTCATAAGTGGTATACAAATAACCTCACCGACTACGCTCTCTAATACCCCTTTCTCACTGGCCAAAAAACCCGTTTAAACCCGCTAACAATCGGCTTTTGGTGGCAGTGGGAAAGGCTCACACCGACCAGCGTCGACCTGTGTCAAACGACTCGGCAGCGACGCAAGTTAAAATCGCCTTCAATCGGCTCGCTCGATCGGCTTGCAGTGGGAACGCCAGACCCAGGTCAACCCGCTAATTTACGTTTTACGAAATTCTTCAGCTCACCTTCCTTGTTTGTTTAACCAAGCAATATTTTCGATTAAAAAAGGAGATTTTGCGTCATTTCCTTGCTTCAGTAAGACATTGTGGTTACCTTTATTGCGCATTAACGAACCTGGCGCAGCCTCCGTATGCTGCGTTCATATTAAATTTTCTCCCGAAACGGTTTTGATAAAGACTAGAGATGCTTGCACGCACGGGCAGCCAGCCATTACATTTGCTTCGCCATATGACCGAGGATACGAGAAGGCTGAACCCGTAAGTATAAAAATAAAAACCACCACAGTATTGTCCTTCTTTAACAAGAAAGGTAAAGATGTATTATTTCTCGCTATATCTAAAAAGAACCATCGTTCAATGTCGAACATTTCGATTACCATCAGTTAACGGAACTGTTTCCTGAGTGGGATAGGCTACTTCTTTGCAGACATTCAATTGAAATTTACCTTAAAATACAAAAATAAAATTAATGTTTTCAGTCAATATAATGGTGTGAAAGTAAACTTAAATGTCTTACGCTTATAACCAGGTATGGTTTTAATCATTTACTGGAGCTTTATCTTTACATGAGTCAGAAAAAGGATGCTGACGCCGGTTATTCATCTGTTGCAAACTGAGCGCTACTCATTTTGCAGGTTGGAAAAGGTTAATAATGCAGCTCTTCAGCAACAGCTCAAATGGCTGTTTCTGACAATGTGGCTTAACAGTGTAAACAATCCATATGAGTATGGGTAGTGCAGTTAAGAAAAATTTGCAACTGGTTAAAGATTTAGGATTGCAATTGTGGCTGGAAAAAAAAAACCAGCAGAAATAGTGGGTGCCCAGGACCAAGCTTGGGAACAGACCCGGCTTTTTTTTTGCCAATGGGAAAGGAGCCAAATGCCGATTGTAAGCGGGTCGACCCGCGTTTAAAAACCCCGTCAACCCGCTAATTTCAGTGGGAAAGCGGCTTAACAGAGATTGGTCTTGGCATTTTTTTATTAGCTTAGGCAGCACAGCAGAAAGCAAACTCGGTACTGCACTTCCTAGTGGTGCAAACAGGTATTGCACCACACATGCACATTTTACCAAGGACAGTTACAAATGGAAAATCACTGCCATGGGCCATAGCCCTTGGGTCCAGCAATATTGTAGGAGAGAGTCTGTACATCAGGCTGTGATCTGAAGCGCAAGCACACTTCGGATATGAAGCAAGACAACCATCTGAAGCACAAGCACAATCCCTCCTCTGAATTGCTCAAAAGAAACAAAACTAAGATTTTGGAAAGGCCAAGTTAAAGTCCTGATTTGAACCCAATTGAGACGCTGTTGCAGTTACTAAACTGGCAATTTATGCATAAAACCCTCCAGCGTGGCAGAGTAAAATTATTCTTTGAAGATCAGTGTGTTAAAATTCACTTTTCACAAGAGTGATATTTGTGTTGGATAGCTTTTTCTTTCAATAAATGAAATGATCATTTAAAAATGATATTTTGTGTTTGCTTATGTTCTCCACATTACGTTTTAAGCTGTACATTTTGCCTGAGGATATGAAACCATTTAGTGTGACAAATATGCAAAAAAAGAGAGGATATGAGGAGTGGGGCAGATACTTTTTTCACAGCATTGTATGATCAAGTTGTTTTTGAACAGAGTAGGTGTTCTACTTGTGTACAGCATTTGTTCATGGGCAGTAAGAATTTCATTTTCTCATTCAAGCCAACTGGCCAATCACAGTGCACGGTAGCTCATAAAAAATAAGGCTTGTAGTCTCAATGGAAAAGTATGATGAAATTTTGCAATGTGGGAGTATTTTCAGAACGGCAACAGAGGAATTTCATGAGGTTGATGTGTTTGGTGAGGTGTGGTACGAAAATGTTATGAGGCTGGTTGAATAGTCAGTTAGAGATAAATGGTGCCTCCCCTGCATGCCCTGCAAATCTGTGCTCTCAAAATAGCCTCCAAGATCTGTGAGCAATGGCAGGTCACAGTGACCATGTGTCGCTCAACAGCAGGCAGTTGGGGCTTACTTCCCTCCAGCTATTATCAGCAGCAAACAGGCAGGAATCTGCTCTAATGGCTCACAGCACTGTAAAATGATAGAAAGAAAGTAAAATAAAATGGAACTGCAGTCTGCGCGATCGATTTTTTTCCCCCATTTTTTTTCTTCAGTCACAGTGCATGCTGTGAAATTGGCCCCAGTCACTGTGTAAGGAAGGCAAAAGGCTTCCTCAGGACTCAGTTATTTAATGAAACCTTTACCCCTCCATTAGCCGCCTTAACATACACAGATCCCGATTTCCTGATAGATGCCTTTTATCATATTATTTTCCCCTCTGGAAACTGAATTTTATGGTCACCTAGTCTCGGAAAAACGGATTTACGGATGAAGAGATTTTTCACTCCAGCTTACCTTTTGCTTTGGAAGAAAAAAAGGAAAATAGCTAAATCTGCAGAATCCCTTTATAATCCAAGGATTGGGTATCCTTTGTAATGGTATGAAAGTTAGTAAGCTAGATGGATTTATTTATTTTGGATTTTTTTTTCCGTTTGTCGTCAGTCCTGAAATTGTCCTTTTCCCAAATTAACAGAGAGTAATGAAAGCAAAATGTTTGTGTAATGGGTGTGCAGCCATGCAATACACCATCGTTTTAGGGCAGTAGGTGACCATGGAGTTGTCAAATTTTTGGATAGCAGTTATTATAATAATACAGCAGTTTTTAATTTTTAAATTTTTTTGCTTTCTGGCTTTTGCTGGATACATAAATACAAATGTGTTTTTCGTTGTACGTCACCCCCTGAGAGTGTAGGATCACAGCCCAATACTGTGCCTTGTTTACACCTTTGTGACCACTTTTAACTGAAGTGTTCAATAAGAACCATCTATTTTGCAAAAAGGGAGCCTGTGGGAAGAAACTATGATTTTAGGTGGGACATCCATGCGCTTCGCTGAACGGCTTCTGCCAATGACCAATATAGAAATTCAAGCTCTCTTCCCAAGTCTATGAGCGTTAAATGAATGCGGGAAACTCATTGACTGATATGGACTTTGATTCTGCTTTGAATAACTGGTCTGCCCCTTCATTCAGTGAGCCAGCTAGATTCTATCTCAGAGTTAGATGTGTTGGGAGTGACATATTGTCATTCATCATCCGATCTCTGTGTTGAACGTAGAATACCATGGTAAATGAAGGCAACCAACAGAGTTTATTTTCAGCAATACAATATTGGGAAAAAATGTCCATAAATTTAGTATTGTATCCCTGTGAGTTTCCCAGGGGGAAACATAAAACACATTTTACAAATAACATTGACCATTATGTCCCTTTGGAATACGTGTGCGTGTGTGTGTGTGGGAGTATGTGAGTGATTGCAGGTGCATGTCTGTGTTAGAAGGGGGTCAGGTTTTCCCATTTTGTGACTAGAAAGCCCCTATCGGATGTGATTCTTCAATCTCGCACCACCTCCTGTGCAGATGAGAGAACAGTATAAATGCAGCAGATGTGGCCAGAGCCATTGAATTGCAGAACAGAGGAAGACGAAATGGAATACCAGAGAGGAAAAGGCAGGGGGTGTAATTGTAGTTTAAATGTATGTTTTGTCAGAGATGAAGGTAATGGGTTATTATTCGTCCCCAGGGACCTCTGAGATAATGCCTGCAGATGTTCAGAAGAACCGCTCTCTCCTCCATGTATCAGAGCCACCCAGGATGAAACAAATAGAAACACGATGGGAGGCAGAGGTGAATACCAACCTTTAGTTCCTGGTTCATGTTTAAAAAGCACCGCTCCTTTTGCAAGACCAATGAATAGTCAAACATCTACTCTGATTGCACCTGTAATACAGGCCACAATCCATCAATGTCGGGATTTTTTTTTTCAAGCTGATATGATAATTACAATTATGTGCAACCTGGCCGGAGTTGTGAATGCAGTTTGTGATTCCTGAAAAGTTACTTCTAGTGCACATCATGCCATCTGTTAATGAGTCTTGAAAAAAATCCCCTTGTGACTGCAACTACCACTTCCTGTGATTTCTGCTTTCCTGCATGGTTTTCCTGGAGTACTCCCTTTCTATGTTGCCATGATCAAACAAACACAATATGATCAAGATCATTTGCTTCATTAGAAAATGTATTAACAGCTCTTAATTAAAAGTACTCTTTTTCATGCAGGCACAAAAATTTGATTTTGGGGTTTTCAAACTGTTGCAAGGAAATCTAGGGCATTTGCACCAGAATCAAACCTTAACAAAACACTGGAATGATGTGACCTCATCATGTCAGGGTCAGACTGAATTAATTTTGTCTTACTGTGGTATCAGCATATTTGGATCTTTCCTCGTTGCTAATTGATCAACAATGATTTATGAGTCTATTCCTGAGTCTGAAACATAGACTGTATAAAAAAATGGACGAAGCTACCGTGACGTCACCCATTGGTTTCAGCATAACATAAAGGAAGCCTCGATTTTGGCAATTTGAATTGCGCCATGTTGTCATTTTGAAACCGGATGTGATTTCTATTGGACGAGAGCGTGTATTGAAGATCCGGGGAGGACCGTGGCTCTGGATCTGGCCGTATCGGACGAGGACCAGAGGATAGCCACGCCCCTAAAGCATATTCTGGCTTTATCCTTTATTCTAGTCTATATGGGACCATAATTTACAAAAATGAACATCGTGATATATCGAAGGAGACTTGAAACTTGCTATAGCTACCATAAAATAATGTGAAAAATCATTATTTAAATGAAAAATCAGGTGGGAAAGTAGGGTCACTTTCTCATTGTCTTCTATAGCATTGAACTTCTTTCTGCAACCGCCAACGTCGCCATCTGCTGGCCATTAAATAGAATGCCATTTTACGGTACTTCCACATGGGCTTCATTTTTCGAACCAAAGTGCTGCGTCCATCTTTTTATAAAGTCTATGGTCTGAAAGGATTTTTAATCGAGATGAGTTTTTGTATAAAAATTTTACAGTGAGACATACAGGCTTGGTATCATCAGAAACAAAAAAAGGTTCCACATCTTCATCTTGTTGGTTGTATC
Source organism: Gymnothorax javanicus (assembly GCA_029692085.1). Lineage (NCBI taxonomy): Eukaryota > Metazoa > Chordata > Actinopteri > Anguilliformes > Muraenidae > Gymnothorax > Gymnothorax javanicus. The sequence continues at coordinate 41,638,768 of CM056202.1, forward strand.
AACAATGTTACCACAATAACTTATGGTCAGTTAATAACTGAGTGTAAAGGAATTACATATGCATTTTTATAATCGATCCAGCTAGTTTTGCATGTAGCAAACTTCACCCTAAGTCTCCGTGGAGATTCTTCAACTGTAATATTCACTGGTAATCCCTCAGACATAATAATGCCATTTCTTTATTTTTGAGCCAACAAAGTCCCTAAAATCAATCATCAGTTGATTTATTTTAGAATGCCCCATTCATGCCACTGATTTCACGAACTGAACAGTAAATTGGCTGACATATCTGTCCAAAAACTATGTTAAAATGTACGTTGTACAATTTTGCTTCAGTGGGCATATTTGTCAAATGTAGTGATAGCTTATTCCTCACAGAGCCTTTTTTATTCCACTCTTCTCCATGTCTGTTTATTCAAATTAACCTCTCGAACGCCTGTTCCCTCTGTGAAGCAAAAACATTTCATATACAAAGTACTTACTGCGTGAGACAGGCAGTACAATTTATTGATATAGTTGTTGGGATTGCAAAACTCTTCAGAGATCCAACTGATTTAACTTCTGGACTTTAGCCCCCCAACAAATTCTTTTTAACTTTGCAAGCACTTCATTTGGCTGGTGTCGCACATTATTTGTCCTTCAAGGTAAAAAATGCCAACAAATAAGGTCACTCTATACCTGCTGCGAGTTCAAGTCATTTGTTCCACTTGTCGAGCTGATGGATTCCATTTTACAAACGGAGCTTTATTTAGCTCTGCTAATTGCCGAAAATATACATCTTTCGGCTGTTACGACAAGCTTGCAGTTGCGAGCGGTACCCCCACCCCCCTCGTATTCACAGCCTGTGTCCCGGGCACCGTTCAGCTCAACGAATGTGAGCGAAGCTGCGACACCCAGCTGGGAGGTCCGCGCTCTAATAGCAGAATCGGATTAGCAAAGTCCCCTGTGTGCGCCGCGCGCCCGCGCGTGAAGGCTCTGCCTGTCATCAATATTGCAGCGACGGCGCAGGGAGATCCATCAGCAAATCCGATTGCACACTGAGAATTCTGAGTTCCAGCAGAAAGGGGATGGGGTTTTACATTATTCTGTTCCCTGGGAGAGCATTCTCCATCATGTCAATGTAATGTACCACGCAGAGGCAATCATACAGCCTCCGAGCCGACGGCCTACTGCTTAGAGGGTGAAATGCAACTTTAGCACTTAATCATTCCCACTTTATAGCCAGATGAGTTTTTGAGATAGCTTTTTTAAATACAGTATGCAATCAAATTTTTCACTGGTACATGGCCACGCACTCTAACTAGCTCACCTTTTGTTTTAGATAACTACAGCTTTCCTTTTTGTCTTTTCTTCTTTGTGTTCCAGGCATTTGTTTGAAGAGCGGGACAATCATTTTGCCCTTGTACCCAGCTTTTGGGGGCATTGCTGCTATAGCTCTTTTTTTCTGCTGACTTGGCCAGCAATGCTGCATGAGAAATAAGCGTAGTGCAAAATTTCAAAAGCTACATATATTGTGATGTCAGTGGAGTAAAAATTGTTGAAAGCTTCTGGTGTGGATATGTTTTGGAGTGAGCCTGGAACTCATTGAATGGTGGGCAATGTTACACCAGGGTTATGGTGTTGCCTGGTGTATGTCAGTTGGACAAACCTAATTCTTGAGTTTATGTGATTTTTGACCACAGGAGCTTCGAAGATCGGAATCTATGAGCTCTGTCAAGGGCTGAAATTGTCATTGATATCAGGAGACAAGCTGTGTATAACAGGAAGGAAGCACCTGTTTCTGAAGATTCACAAATGGACAATGTGGTACAGATTGAATCGGTGACTCATAACTTGTCTTCAAGCAGGTCTTAATTATGTGAATTAGTCATTAAGACATTTATTGTTACTCCTCTGTAAGTTGGTTGTTACACAAAGTCTCAGGGATTCTTTCAAAAACGTTGAAGAATTTTCGGTTCACAAGTAGTTTTTGCAGAGCCACCTTTATATTTGTGGCTCGTAAGATGACACCCACTGAGTTTCATGGTAACAATAATTGGGCAATTTAAACAGACTGTAATTGTAATTGAACATCAAGAACCAGGATGCTTCTTCACACAAAGAATTGAAGAAAATTACTTAGTGGACCATTAACCCCTTCGCGCGGAAGCCAAATCAGGTAATTTATACGTCCCCTTATTTAAGGCTTTATAATTCAAGATTTGAGCATCACAAAGGGAGAAAAAATAAATTAAACAAGACATTTTTAGCATTTCGAATTCTTGCTGATTTCAGTTTATTTTCATAATTCTAGTGCAGAATGAGGGCATAAAGAAAGCAAGCATAAAGAATCTTCGTGGAAATTCAACAATGAAGTTATTAAAAATGAAATACTGGGAATCAAAAATGGCTTGGAGGTCAAACAGTACATTTCAGGGATCATAAACTTCTTGAGCACAAGTGTGTTAAACCTTAGTGTGATATTCAATATTACCATCGGTCCATAAAGCCAAATAAGAACACTGTCCAAGTGGCTTTCTAAATGGCAAACAATCAAATCATTAAATAATCATATTTTGCCACAAATCAACTGTTTTGACTCATGAAGCTCAATATGAATGAATTATTTTCAAGTGGGAATTAGCATGAGTCCATCAATATAGGGGAGGATGGACATCAGTGGTCTCAAAATATCTCTCCAAACCCAAAAAATGCTTTATCTCATTTATAAAGTAATGAAAATTTGCCTTTTTTCATCAGAGCCTTATTAGCGAGAACACATACTCATTATTTTTAAAAAAGTCCTCATTTTACTGCTAAAATATTTACCCTGTAAGGACACCAAGTGATCTGCCACAATGCAGAGAGGGACATCACAAGACAGACACTTGCGCATTGTTTTGTTCCGTTTCTTTCAGCTGTGGCAAAGCACTCAGTACCTCCTTCCCTTTGTGGCCTTGACACAAACAGCAGAAAACCTCGCCTCCCTGACTTAGCCCCATGCAGCTGACCTGCAAGTATTTGCCTAGTACATCAGTGGACAGCACACTTGTATAAACACTTTCCATGCCGTAGAAGGAGCAAGTATAACTCGCAAACACAATGATATCCAAAGTAATATATCTTTTGTATATAAAAAAGCTATTCCACCATCAGGAAAAAGCAGCCATTTGCTACTCTAGCTTGAATGGAAATCAGTGCACCAATCTGAACACATATACTGCAGTCCTCAAGCTATCAGCATAATAACCTATTGAAAACCTATTAAAAATAATTTTATTTTGTTGAATGCAGTGCAACCTCTAAAACAGATCATCACACTGAGTAATATGCCATGACATTCAGTGTTACTTGCAAAGGCTAACGTTTGTGAACCAATGTGACTCGCTACAATGGTTTCAAAATCATGGCAAGGGTAGAAAACAGAAAAACTAAGTAGTTCGCTAATCCACTGAAATATTGCAAACAACAATACTTACACATCAAGGAGGAAGTCTTCCTCACAATAATTGGCCTCCTCTAGAGATCAAAGCTGTCAGGCTGAGAGAACCCTCCACTACATGGGCGGCGCTAGGGTGGTGCTTGCTGGGGCTATAGCACCAGCAGAGATTTCAATAGTACCACCAAGAAAATGACTGAATTTTCACATTTAAATTCTGGCTTTACTTTCTCTGTATATTTTTGAAGTTATTAACTCTGCTCTCTTGGTCTAAGGTCAGATCCACTCTACACCTCTTTTGTTGTAAGTTTGATTCGAGCCACTTATAGATCCCCATGGAACATTACATTGCTGACAGGGTACACTCGAGTGAAGCAGCTGTCCCGGCAGCGTATACACCCGGAGGTAAAATTTGCTCGCAGACTCCCATTCGTTTTCGCCTACTTTAATATCACATTTTCAGAAACACTTGCATGTGAGTTGGTGTTATCTTGGTATTGCTGTACAAATAAAGCAACATTTTGTCACCCTGAATAGGCTATGTGCTTCTTTAGGGGAAAGAGGAACACTCGCGAAGGGAAGACCAAAAAAGTGACTTAGTAACCAAATTAACGTGACCGGGGCTTTTAATGACCCCTAGGTAAGACAATTGCTTGTAAGTTTTCGTTGTTATAAGAAACGTTGATGAATTTTTGCATATGTTATAAAATTATTTTCTTGTTTCTTCACTTCATTGTACCCGGGTTGAGCATATTTGGTGTCAACCGAATTGTTTATATTGAATCATATGGCTAATGCCAACGTTGTTCAATGGAGGCGCTAGTCAAGTCTAGCTACTCCTTTAACAAGTTTCACCTTTCAAAACGCTTCTCGTCAAAATGATCTCTGCACAGCTCTGATCGAGGGGATGGGGAAAAGTTCTTTCTCCTGACTTGTAACAGTCAAGCCTTTCTCTCCTCCTTGTCTTTTGGAAATCAGTATAAACAAACAAAGCAACTTACACACTATTTTAAATATTTTGCGGGTAAGAAGTATTGCTGTTTAATGTCAATTACAAGTAGTGAACTTGTTGGCCACCATGTTAATTTTATTAACTGGCAAGTTAACGTAATCTCCGCGAAGATAAGGTTACCAAAGTAGCTAGTTAGCTGGTGACCATTAACAATCGCTAGCATTTGCTTTTAGTCAGCTGTATATTAAAGCCCATGGGATGGCTAATTAGATAGCTTGCATGCAAACACGATTTTCTCCATTAAATTAATAAATTTGCGTATCTACGATAGCTTGCGCATGAAACGTTTTATTACAGCCCCTCAAATATATATTGCTGCAAAATGCAGCCGCTCATCTTGGCATTTTAAAGATTTTGTTAACTTATTTAAAATTGGCCTCATAGGAAACCATTCAATTTAATGAAGAAGTTCACTGTATCAATTTGGAGGCCAGGTGCTTCACTTTGGGTTATGTGATTATGACACCATCAGCAATCTAGTGATCTAAATGTATATGCTATTAAGCCTATTAGTTTTGCTTATGGACCTCCAAAGGGTGGCTCTTGGTTTTTGTTTAAACTGTGGTTTTGTTTAGTGCATGAGATTTGTCCTACAACTCCTAAAAAGCCTCGCACCTGCAGTTTTCCTTATTTGACTTTTGGTGTTGTCTGTCAACTCAATATGAGTAGTAGTAGACATTGCTTTTCAGTTGAAAAGCATGCATTTAATGCTGATTGCTGGATTGGTGTGATTGATTATGTGCACTCTGGCTCGGACGCTTTGTTAGTTTATTTTTTATGCTCTTGTGTAGCCGGGGTGTCTCCCATGTTGCTGTATCGCTTGTATATTAAATACAAAATTGCTGTAGTTTTGTGAATCAGTAGAGGCATTGGGAAAAACATATCTGAAACTACTCTTGAATGCCGCGCATCTGGCTTTTGCGCAAATACAGACTACCACACGATACATTCATCAGCCTCATCACTGAACGATTCAGCCCCACAGTAGCACCAGCAAGAAAAAATCTCTGGCGCTGTCACTGCTCCACTACCATCTCCTTCAGTCTCACTCCTGGTGTCCACGTTTGCACCTTTTCCATCTTGTAAAAGTAATATGAGCACTCATTGGTTTCCTGTCTTTCAGTGCGCTCATATAATTCAAATGTGCAAAGTTGAGAGGATGTGACCTGACTTGCTGTTACGCAAGGGTTCATATACTTTTTCTGGAGGCCCAATCAATTTCTATCAGTTATTGCTGCAAAGTTCATTCTGTCCTGTCTTGGATAAAATGATTGTTAATCAACAGATAATTACAAGGAAAGTGTTATGTGGGCGTTCACTACAGCTGTGTTTTACGCATTAAAATGTCAGCAGGTGCAAATGCAAATCAGACTGTATTTCCTGGACAGATTGTTTAAAGCAATAACTGACCACTGAACCTTGCGAGGGACATATCTACATATCTCTCTCCTCAGACTGGAATAAAAGAAATTGGTAACTCTGATAACATTGAAAAGGAGACATACCAAGACCAGCAATAGGTAATGAGTTTTGAGCCAGCTCCACCCAAGTTTGATGATGGGACTACCTGTTGGGGTTCGATTCCTTCAGGCTGCATGGAGTTTTGCCCAGCCCTTGGTTCAGCCTCTCCACCTGGCTGTTGGTCTTTGAATGGAAGCCCAAGGATAGACGAGGTGTGGCCCCCAATAGGGTGCAGAAAGCCTTCCAGTACTGTGGTTGGAGACCATCAGCTGGGGTACACTGTGGAGGTGGACCATGTGATGCAATAGGAACTCAGCAGTTTCTTTGACTGCGGGTGGCTTAGCCAATGGTACAAAGTTGGCAGTCTTGGAAAATCAGTCAACGTTGGTGAAGATGACCGTGTACTAATCAGAGAGAGGCAACCCCGCGACAAGATCCGGTTGAGAACCTCCAAGGGTTGTATTAGACCACAGGGTCATTAGTTATTTGATTTGGAGCAGGCACACACAGTAGAGGCTGAGAGAAACTCCAGTGTTTCCTGGCAGATGTTGGCCACCAAAAGCATCAAGGAACAAGGGTGAGTGTGAGAGAGGACAGGATGGCATGCCAGCTGAGGGGCATGGGCCCAGAATAGGACCTTGCCTCTCACTCTCTCGGAGAGGAAGAGACAATTGGGTGGAGTGTACGGTGGAGAGGGACAGGAACGCAAGCCCTCTTTGACCTAACTCTCTACTTGCAGCTTGGTGGCCGCCAGCAGACAAACTCCTGGGAGGATGGTGTCTGGAGAATCTTCAGGCATCGAAGGATACAGACAAAATTAGGAGTCAGGCTTGGTATTTTTAGCTCCGGGACGGTACATCAAGAAAAAGTTGAATCATCTGAAGAGGAAGGAAACATGGGCTTGCCTGGGATTAACATTTTAGCCGTTAAGAGATACTCCAAGTTGCGATGGTCCGCTAAAATGAGGTCCGTTCAACTTCTATGACAAAGTGGCCCAGGGGGTCTGACAGCTTGAGGATGGGAATGGTGGTTAATAATTCTTTGATATAGTTAAAGGCAGAGGCAGCCTAGGGGGTCCAGGCAGAGGTAGTCTTGATGAACACCAGCGCTGTTAGGGGGCAGCAACAGTAGAGTGCCATCAAAAGAACTACTGATAAAAAGAGTCAAACTCAAGGAACCGCTGTTGCTCTGTACAGTCTTTAGTGTATGGCCAATCCAGCACAACCTGCACTTTTTAATGATCCATCTAAGAATCACCCTGCATCACAGTGAACCACAAGACAGGGACGATGGTGGGACAATGGAATTCGCACTTCTCTGGTTTCAAATAGAGTTGATTCTCCAACAGCTTTTGAAGGATTAAGCTGACATGGTGGGTATGGTTCCTTCCTTTTCCAGCCAAAACACTCAAAAGAGCCACTTCTAATAAATTGTCATCTTTCCTATCCCAGAATAACTCTCTAGATCCTCATCAGTCTGCCTTCAGACCTGGCCACTCAACAGAAAATGCGCTTTTCTCTGTTAATGAGTCACTTCATGCTGCAAGAGCAGCCTCTCCTTCCTCTGTCTTGATCGTCCTTGACCTATTTGCTGCCTTTGATACTGTTCATCACCCCATCCTCCTGTCATCCTTGGTAGCAGTAGGCATTTGCAGAAAGCTGGATCAAGTCCTACCTCTTGGGTCATTCCTTCAGGGTTGCCTGAGATGGGGCATTGCCAGTACCTTATCCCTTTTTTATAGGAGTCCCCAAGGGTTCAGTACTGGGTCCCCTTCTTTTTCCCTCTATACCCATTCTCTTAATCCTGTGATCTCTGCTCATGGGTTGTCCTATGACTACTATGCCGATGACACACAAATTTTCCTTTCCTTCTCTCCATCTTACACCCAAGTTTCTGCCTGGGTCTCTGCTTGCCTGAGGGACATTTAGAGCTGGATGGATGACCACCATCTTAAGCTGAACGCAGGTACAACAGAGGTGATCTTTATCCCTGCTGCATCCTCTCCAGTCCAAGAGTTCACCATTTCTGTAGGGAGCACTAGGATGTCCTCCTAACCTTCTGCAAGGAACCTTGGAGTAATGATGGATCAAAGGCTCTCACTCTCTGAGAACAAACCCCCGTTGCAAATTAGGTTTACTGGCAAAATTTACAAATTTTCAGCTGTTTGCAATTAACACATCAAACAAGAACAGTTTTAATGGCTCAACACAAGTGGCTTCTCCGAATTCAACACAAAATGCCACTTTTAATGACTACTACAGGCTCAAAATTATTCAACCCCTTCATGACAAGCATCTTTAATACTTAGTAGAGCACCCTTTTGCCGCTATGACTTACTGGAAATGTGATGCATAGGCAGATGTCAGCTTCTGACCGCATTTTCAAGCAATCTTAGCCCAGTCCTCATGGACAATGGCCTCTAGTTCACTAATATTCTAGGGTTTGCATGCTGCAGTTGTGTTCTTCAAATCCTACCAGAGATTTTTTATGGGGTTCAAATGAGGCGACTGTGATGGGCACTCTAGAATCTTCCCAGACTTCTTCTGAAACCAAGCCTTAGTAGATGTTAAGGTATGCTTAGGATCATTGTCCTTTTGGACGGTCCAATGATGCCCAAGCGTCAGCTTCCCTACAGATGGCATGACATTTTCCCCTTGGATATCCTGGTACTTGACTGAATCCATCTTGCCCTCCACACTTTGCAGATTTCCAGTGCCAGAGGAAGCTAGGCAGCCGTAGAGCATCAAAAAGCCCCCACAATTCTTCATTGTAGGCAGGGTGTACTTTTCAGTATATGCTTCTTTATTCCTCCTGCAGACATACCACTGATTTATGAGCCCGAAATATTCCAGTTTTGTTTCCTCGCTCCACAGAACAGTATTCCCAAACTTCTGTGGCTTAAATATACGGGTTTTGAGCACATTGGAGCTTGTGCTTTTGATTCACTTGTGGTGTATGTCTTGGAAACCTTCAACATTTAGTATGCGCCCTACTGTGCAAACTGAAACCTCAGTGCCTCCTGCCTCCAAGGCTTGCTGCAGGTCTCCTGCAGTCAGTCAAGGGTTTTTGACCACCCGTCTCCTCAGGAATCTGGTGACAGCCATTGATAGCTTCTGCTTTCTGCCACATCCTGGTACTGCAGCCGTTCTTCCTTTAACTCTGAACTTGCGAACTATGCTTCCAACTGTATCTCTACAAAAATTCAGTGCCTGTGCTACCTTTTTGTGTCCTTTTCCTTGTTTGTGGCAGGAAATGATCTCCTCTATTAGCTTTTTGGACAATTCTTTTGGCTGCCATATTTCTAATATGCAATCAAATGTCACTGTCAACAAACCCCTGGCGAGTTCAAGTATTTGATGTGTTCTATCTCAAGCAAACCTGATGCAATTAACTAAGCTCTTGATTAGCTGCATCAGGTGTGCTTGAAACAACACCTGATTTGCAAATATGCTCCTATTAGGGATTCTATTCAAGGGGTTGAATAATTTTGAGACTGCAGTAGTCATTAAAATGTTTTCAAATTAAAAGTCATTTGCATAATTATTGGCTTTATGTGGGGTATGTGACTTAGCTTCGGCCTTGCAGAATGCCAGACAGAGGTCAAGGAGATGTGTAAGGAAATGGTGACAGTCAGAAATGCTGTAAAGCTTTTTTAATTTTTGTACCATAATGTAACCAGGGGAACTTCCATTGAGAGCATGTTTCACTTTTTCAAGGATGCCCTGGAAGAAGTGCCAGATAGACCACATTGATTTCTTTGCTTGCTAGAATATGGCTGCACAGGAATGGCCTCTCTGTGGCTGGTGCTTTGGCTACATACTGATGGTTCCATAAGGTAGTATATTCCTTCATGGAATGGTCTTACAGCACCTGGTGCCTTGGCCACATATCGATATCGTCACCAGGAAGTACAGTATATTCCTGCATGGAATGGTCTCATGGCTGCTGGTGCCTTAGCCAGATATTGATAGCTTCATGACACAGTATAATTGTGAACCGAATGGTGTAAAGGCAGCTGGAGCCTTGGCATCACATTGATAGGTGCATTGGTATTTTGCCTGGTTCTGTGGTTAGGCTGTTCTGTGGGGGGACTGTAGTTAGGCTTTGCAGGGGGAACCATAGTCGTGCTGTTTTGGGGGATATCCGGACACTCCCGGCTCTCTTCTCCTCAAGCTCAGTAGGTCGCAGGATGTGTCAGGGTCAGAACCATGATCCCAAACTATCATTGTATTTATTTGTTCATACCACAATTAGTCAACACCGAGCTGGCTGGCAGAAATATATTAATTGGATTTTGCCATGATAGTTTTTGTTTGTTTGTTTGTTTTATTTGCTTTTTTATTTTTTTTTTTTTATTTCATTTTATTTTGCACCAACAGCCTTCTTTAGAATCCACTTTTGAAAGGTAGAAAAAGAAATCATTCATTGGCCATAACATAACTTCTAGTTGTATTTGGCCCATAACTACAGTATCTGGTAGTTTCTTTCCTCTTTAATCTCACTATGTTATGATTCACATCAGGAATCAAAGTATAACCCTGTGGAGGGTTTGCTGACAATAGAATAACATAGTTCAGGTCTGATGTTATGGGCAAAGCAGTGTAGACATTGCCAATCTCCGGCCAGTAACATTCTGAGATGACTGCCAGGTGGAGTGCCCATTTTGCCAGAGCCAAACTGTCCAAAGTCAGGATGGAGTAGTGTAGGAGGAGTGCGGTTCCTAATAAATTAGGCAGAGGAACAGGTGAGATACACTTTATTGAACCTCGTGGGGTAATTTTGTCCTCTGCATTTGACCCATCCTGATAGGAGCATTGGGCAGCCCCAGGACCAACTCCCGTTCTAAAGCCAGTACTTTGGTACTGGTGGGAGCATTCCTACGATGCATGTTTTTGTGGGTGGGGGAAACCGGAGTACCCAGAGAAAACCCATGCAAACATGGGGAGAACATGCAAACTCTACACAGAAAGACTCCAGGCCAGATTCAAACCCACAGCCCTCTTACTGTGAGGCTGCAGTGCTACCATTACACCACCATGCCACCCCTGGAAAAGCATTCACAGGAATGTGGTGTGAGAGCGTGATAAAGGCTTAGGAGCTTGTTCCAATTTAACAAGATAAGGAAGAAAATTTTTGTAAATCACTATAATTAAAGATTACGACTTACTTTCGGAAGACAAAGAGTTTTACCAGTAAATGCTAACTGGTTTAAGTGCTTGTAACAAATTACAATCTAACAAATTGTAACCGAAAAGAGTGGGTAAAGATATGTCACAACCTCAAGAGATAGGGTAACTAAGACACAGCCAAGGACTAACGGAGTGTGTAAGATGCAAACTAATCAAAGGGGAGATTACTTTGAATAAACACACAAATTGCTGAATGGGAGGAGACACAGAAGGCATTCACGAGAGAGTTGTGACACCATGTTTTCAGAATGTGTTTCAAAAATAGCTAAAAAAAAAAAAAACCTCGGCTGTCAGAGCTCAGTTGAGAACTCTGTGCCATAGTGTATGTCCTGTGAAAGCCGGCATATTAGCAAACACATGCAAATTATCTCATTATTTTGTCAAATGTCATTTGGTCATTTGCCAACAGTTATAGAAAAGCTGTTGATCAGCCACGAAAGAGGAGCTGTCATGGATAATTGTTCCTATCATTGTGAATATGGCTGGAATCTTATTGTTTTTCGGTCATCTGTCTGTCTGTCCACATGTCACACTCATTTGCATATGCAATATCTACGGAAGTGTTGGAGAGATCTTGACCAAATCAGACATGCTAACTCTCCAAGGACAGTAGCTGAATTGATTAGGTTTTGGTGGCCATTGGGTGAAATTTCACATAAGAGGGCACACTGAGGATCAAGTTTTAGGACGTGTGAAGCTATGGAAGGCAGAGGCATGGCAATCAATGCTTTGCGCTGATTTCTACCTGGTTACTGTATATATGAAACGGATTTCATTTAATAACGATTGATTCATTCAACTTTTGTGTAAATAAATAATTCTTAAATGGAAAGTCACACACGGCCCTTGGTAAAAAGACGAAGGAACCAGATGACACTATTTTCTTCAACCCAGCAGGAGCAGAAAAAGCAGCTTCCTCAGTTGACTGATCATATTACATTGCATCTTGGGATTTTCAGCTATAAGTGTGTCAGATGATTTGCATTTAAGTAAGTTCCCAGCAAGATAAAATTCCAGTTAAAGATATCCCACCTGTACATGTTGGAAACACTTGCCAGAGCCACTGACATAAAGGTGAGAAGTTTCCTCACATTTAGAGCTGTTGGGTCATTACTCAATTCCTCGTTTTTGCGTAAACAATAATGGTATCTCACAGGTTTTATTTGAGCTTTGTCTGATCATGCTGGAAAGGCTTCATATCAAAACTCTAACCTTAAAACATAACACAGCTAAGATTTAACATGGTTGACATATCAGAGAAAACCTAGGAATGTGGAGTAAATGAAGCGTTAAGCCTCTGGGACAGTAGAAGGCGGTCCATGCCATTTTTAATGTATTTTTATTTTGTTGTTAACAGAATGGTTGTAAAAAGAACCTGTCATATTCCACATCAGAGTCAAAACCATCAAAATCGCCTATTTTGTGACCTCACCATTTTCTTGGGTGCCATTTTGAGTCATTAATCAGATGTGGAAGTACAGGCAAAGTGAAAATAAAATGCATTCAAAAAATATTAATGTGCATGCTAACATGGGGCCGGCCTTAATCCGTACTATTAAAATAAATCGCAGAGTACTTTATTTTTCCATTAATTCATTTCAGGGAGGACATTATAAAGCAATCCATAAAATTGATACATAACCTTATGGTCATCTTTGTGTACAGTTCAAGTTGATGCGTTCTAGACTAATTAACATTTTGTAATTTGCAACTCACCTCTGAAAAAAACATAAAATCTATACATTAACGCTGCTCTTGGATTTGCACATTATTATTATTATTATTATTATTATTATTATTATTATCATTAGCTCTATTGGTGGTTGTAGTAGTAGTAGTAGTAGTGGTAGTAGTAGTGGTAGTAGTAGTGGTAGTAGTAGTAGTGGTAGTAGTAGTAGTAGTAGTAGGTAGTAGTCAGTATTGTATTTGTGCATTAGAAACAATTCTAATATTTTCAAATATTTATTATTTATGACCTGAACATTGCCATTTGTTTAAATGATTAGCCATGTCTTATGTAATTACCATCAATGTTTCTTCCATTTGATGTTCAAACGGTGCTGAATGACATTCAAAAGGGGTAAGATGCAGCTCTGAATTTTGTTTTGAAGTCAATCTATGAAAGTGCAACACTGCCATCTATCATTAGAAGGAGGAACTTATATGTCCCGTCATCCAGCTCTTTATTCCACAGTTATAAACTGGTTTCTTTTCTAAGTAATCACTCTGAGTTCACATTATTGCGCATATTTCCTGAAATAAGTCCTCATGTCTTGGTGATGCTAGACTCACCTGGTGGCTATTGCTGAACAACATCACCCAGATGATAATAATTACGACCATCCGCAAGATGAAGTCTAACCACAAAAGAGGGAATGGTCAAGTGCGCGTGTATTCACTTTACATAGCTATCTTACAAATGTTATTGTAAATGAGTGCCTCTCCCAGTCATAATATTGAATTATTGAACACTTTTAACCCAATTAGCAAGCATAATGTTTAGACTCCAGTTTATGTATTACTAAATGACCTTGTCTATCACAATACAGGGTAAAATTTATCTATTCCAGTATCAAGAGAATGTATCAACCAGATTATCCATGCTTCTGCTCAAGCTTCTTTCCTGCTATATTTTAGATAGTCAAATAGTGAGACTTCTGAACCCATCTGGGAGAAACCAGTTTGCTATATTAAAATATATAAAGCAGTATCATTTCATGTACTGTGATTGGTATTCCAGACCTCTGTAGTATCATATGCAAGGCTGTTAAGGAAATGGTCATTTACACTTCCTTTTCAATGTGCAGGTATTGATAAATGCATTGCAGTGGAGTTGAATAGTAAAGACAAAGGAAAGGGAATACTTTTTCCCCATTGCTGAAACATTTCTCAATTAATAGCTGAGAATGTAAAGAAAAAAAATATTTTAAACACTGAAGTGTACAACGAAATCTATATCGCCCATAATTCTACTTTATCGATGGCCTCACAGAATGACAACCCATTCCATCGCTGATTAAGAGGGCTACTTCTTTTTTAAACATAATTTCATGCATAATGTCACAGTTCTGGGTGATCTGTATCCACACTATTATGCCATGAATCCTAATTTATCATTCAAATTGGTTTATTTCCTAGCGACACTGCAAATCATATCCCTAATGAATCTGAGAGACGTTGATTTTCAGTTGCTTCCTGTGCCATTTTGCTCAGTCTCAGAGTTTTGAATGTAAGTGTCTGAAAATTTATCAGATGATGCAAATTCATACAGTTTACACCTGTCCAAATGCGCATTTATTTGCATACATGTTTGTGTGCATGTCTAATATATAAATAATAAATACGACCACTGACTAATGCTCAGGTGGGAAATGGGATTTTAATAAATGAAAACAAAAAAATCCCTGGGAATTTTCTCAAAGCAAATTGACTTTCCATTAATAAGCAGACAATCTGGGGTCTCACATCAGTGCCTCTGTGAAGCCTGTAAAACTATGCTATTTGAAAAAAAAAAATGAAAGCATATTCAAATTAAAACACTCATAATAAATGAAAAAGATTCTTTCCCCCTACAGAGTACATGAAGCACGTCCCCCATTCAACATCTCAGGGCTACTCCTCTAACTGACCATGACAGCTGGAGATGAAATAGAAATTTTTATATCAAACACCTACGTAAAGAAAAGATGACCTTTGATCAAATTAGCGTTTGATGTTTTGACATAAAATTTGCATCAAAAGAGCTGGCTGCTGGCTGCACCCTGAGAGGCTAATAACTTCTCCTGTAAAGACTCAGGAGAGGTCAAAATCCTTTTAGCAAATGTCTGGCAGTTTAATCCTGGCTCCAGGATCAGCACCTCATTTGATGATAAACGGAGAAGAAAAAAATGTGTAAAATCTCTGTGATTATGAATAAATACTCATTGCTCAGTTTATGGGGTACATACAGAGGATTGGTAAGTGTCTGTGTGTCTTTGTGTGAGAGAGAGAGAGAGAGAGAGAGAGAGAGAGAGAGAGCTTATGCTGCTTTCATGCATAAATTAATTAATCAATTGATTGCAACAAGAGATTAGGTGTTCATAATGCCCCATTTCAGGTTTAATTTGAAAATAGTGCAGTGCAAAGTCACAGTCAGACGCTAAGACTGGGAAGCCCATTTTAGATGCGTTTAATCCTCACACGTCTTTCACCCCTGTATTAGACGCATGCTGAAAATTCATAAAAGTAGTAGAATCTGTATCATATGGGATGATAAAGACTGGTGCCTTTAACTCAAAACAAAATCCTGAGGTAAAATACATTACCAATGGTAAAATTATTCCAAACCAAAATTAAAGGCATGGATCAATATTTTCGGTCACAATAATTATTTCTCTATTCGAGCAATTAATGGCATTTTCAGGGCTCATTTCCAGGGCCATTTGCTATAACTGCGCGAGAGAAAGAGAAAGCAGTGCAGGTCTAATTAATAAGCAGCCTTTCTGGAAAACACTTCCATTGGCTGGATAAAATGTGCCATTTGTCATCATCCAGATGTCCAATCACTTGACTCTATATTGTCTACTCTCGTGCAGCAGACAAATGAATATTTCATGACCTGATCAATGAAATTCTTCCTAAAGATTTATCCTCCCTAATTTGCCTTCGATTGTTCGATTTCAACAGATTCAACAAAGCCTGGTGTTGAGAAGTTTGTTCAAGTCTACATTGCGTGAACGAAGCAAAGATATCAAAGACAAAAAGGCTGGGGAATACACCACAAGTTAATACCCATGACTATTATTTTAACTTTTTTTTTCTCATTGAGACAAAGTAATATACCATGTCGCAGAGAAAATACACTCCATAAAATGCAAATTGAAGGTCTGTTTTGTATCTGCTCAGTGACTGACGATAATGTTCACAATTAAAAGCATCAGCAAAATTAATTCGATGCCAAAGAATTTAGCTTGTACACATGTAGTTCCCCAGCCATGAAGCCAATCAGTGGGCAATAACAATACTCTAGTACTCCAAAGTGCTGTACAGACTCGCCCCTGTAAATAAAATATTATTGCGAGGGTGTTTGATTGTTTTAAATCCTGGGCTCCATCTGTGCTGGAGGCAGTATTGCCAGCTTTGCGGTGAGACTCAAATCTGCCCAAACAGCTGTCTCCCTCACAGTGCATTCCCACGACGAAAACACCTGGCCCATGCACAAACGGTGACCTCATCGATGAGTGCAGGGGCTGTGGCATCACAGCAGCAGCATGACGGAATGTTAGTGTGATGTTAGTAATCCTGCTGAGGAGTGACGCAACTTTGTAAGCAGCCTGGCAGATGTTTGAAAAGCAGATAGAAGTTCCACTGTAATTAATGACCCTGATCTGCGGGATGCAAAGTCTCTCCGCGGTTATTTTCATAATCCTGATTTGAGGATGGAATACCTTACCCCAGGGCTGCAAAATTAGTCATTTTATATAATAATAAGCAACAAGTATATCCTTAACAAAAGGGAACTGTGATGTCAAATAGACCGCTTAATGACTGACATTAGAGCAGATGAAGCTTACAGTTTGTCAGATGTCAGACTGTTGTATGTCATGTGAAATAAATGCCTGTCAAGTCATGTATGGAAGGATGACATTGAACTAACTCCAATAAAAACATGACGATCTGTAGTTCAATTGCTTTTATGAGATATTGACTATTTTTCACTGCCCAAACATGGTTGGCCTTGGTCAGTTGGAAAGTCAGCTTTATCTGTGATTCTAACACCAGGAAGAATGATTATTTCACACAGGGAGTGTCCTCTGATCAAGAGTTGGAATGGCTGCTTGTACTACTACTACTACTAATAATAATAATAAGAATAATAATAATAATATTATTATTATTATTATTGTTATTATTATTATTGAAGACATCTCAGTGACACAGACTCGAGAAGGAACTGTGGTTGACCAGCTGTAGCTCGATGTTTGGGTGAAATGGTCTGCTTAAATCGGATACTGCGTGAGGATTTTAATGATACCTTTTGCATAGTCCCTTCAGACTGCTTTCGCCACAGCGACTTCAGTCCACCACCCACCGTCCAGCAGTGTCGACAGTGAACCATTTTACATCTTCCCGTAATTCCAGTGCCAGTGCAGTGGCCACCACACAAAAGGACTATGCAGCTGGCAATGGTGGTGCAGGTAAATCTGGGTTCCCAACCAACCAGAGTCATCATTAGTGAATGAGCGGCCGCGAATCATCCAATCTACTTATCCTTCCTCCTCGCCAGTAGCCAGTTGTCTGTTGCCCAGTGGAACCACTTGATTCAGGCTGTACAATGAAAATGCAAGCTTTAATGTACACTTCTATAAGCTCTCATAAAACTCCCTCAAAGTACAATATCCCTACATTTGGATATGTTTACTTGGAACCATACAGGTGTAGCAGCCCAGATAAACCCTCCGCCGGACTATACCCTGGTAAAATCTGGCCTTGGCCAAAATATACCCTGGGGTATAAAATATTCCTGAATGTGGGGGGTATAATCTGGCCTGGGGGGAGCTAGCCCAGATTATACCCAAGGTATAAAACAGGTTGGCCCACTTCAACCCTGAATATGCTGTTGACTGGGGGCATTCTTTGGCCTATTACTCTGGTCTTCGGCATTGTTTTCTCACTGAAATTCACCAGCATAGCCTTTTGTTAAAATTCTGCATTCATTTGTGTGCATTTCTGCTCATAAATTGGGAGAAGAGAAGCTAGTATGCCTCTGAGCTGGAATAAAAAAATGTATCTGAGTGTAGCGTACCAGAAGTCAGCAGCTTTATCTGGTTTGTGGAGGTGCACACAGCGGAGAGAGCAGTGTGGGTATTGAGTTAAGTGCTTTACCATGTGGCGGCTGGCTGACGAGCCGGCCGAACACCCTGTCTTTTCACGCCTGAGCTCTCAGGACCGCTGCTACTGAGAAAGCAGAAGGGCAAAACGCAATACAGACAAAGCAAAGTCGCTAAAGGCCAATCGTTCTCTCCCTTATTTTCCCCAGCTCATTTCTTACCCTGACTTTTCTGCAGGGTGTTGGCACTGTGGACCATATGGTGAAAGCAAAAGGCAAACATTTTATTAATGATCACAGGAAACAGACTGCGAGTCATTTTCTTATTTCTGAATTTCAATGACCTTTTTGCCTTCCTTTGCCATTTCCATGCAAACAGATTGTGACAAATTATTTAATTTCAATAACAAATACATTGGAGATGATGCATATACATTGACTAAGATGCTTTTCATCAAGTTCATCTTTTTTGGATAAGTGTGCCTACTTCTGATTAAATTTTTATTTGGAAGTATTGCATGGTTAGATGCGTGTGTGTGTGTGTGTGTGTGTGTGTGTGTTTGTGCATGAATGTGAATTTAAGAATATGACTCCTACTTGCTGTATGTTTTCTGCAATGAAACCTAAATAGATAGAAAAGCTCTTTTTAAACGCCTCATATTGATAGTTCTCTCCTGAATAATGTGAAAAGAGTTGCTGCAACTTTAAAATCAAAGACTTCAGAGCCAATTCAACAATTCAACAAGAATGTGTCCTTGTCTCAATAATTATAAAGAACACTGTATCGTACCATTATTGCTCCCATTATTTAAGAAAGGTCTACACATGGCCAATCAGAGATAATTAATTTTATTCAAATAATTAGGTGCACATTTATGGCATCTAAAAATAATAATAATAAAAATAAACGGGGCAAAAAGTACCCAATTTCCAGTCCCCATAGAATTCCATGCACTCACAGATGTGTGTTGAACAACTGACCACCAATTACATTGTTCTCAAAACAAACTGCTAATTGGAGTGCATGCACTGGAGTTAAGCACAGTTGTGTTTGCAAAACAGGTCCAATATTCACAGACACAGTTCAAACATTTCTATAATACAAAATACAACATAAAACGACTATTTGTCTCTGACGTGTAAAATAAAATACAATAATATAAATTTAAATGTCACTTATAAGTACCACAAGGGGGCACACTTTCTTCATTCATATGTTCCCTATCTTATCATTAGTGGATTTACTTCACTTCACTTCAAGCAAAGAGCAAATAATTAATAAATAATTAAATAAAAACCAGCATTAAAAATTCTGTTAAATGTGCATGTGGGGACTGGTAGCCGGGTGAATCGACTGACAGCTGACAAGCCGAGAGGTTGGAGTCATGTGGGGACTTGAACTGGTGGTCTGTTACTCTATCACCGTGTTATTTCTTATCATCGTGACTTGTTCCGTCAGTTCAGCCAATTTTCCTGCTCCAGATGCACTGCAGATCTGTGGAGACCTTCGCTATCAAACCTGATGGATTGCATCCCTTCTACACTGACAGTGATATTGAGGTCAGACTACCCCATAGAACCGGAGTCACTCATGACCCTTATGGGTAAACCAATGTACTCCACAATGCAATTCATGCTCACGTCCTCTACTGTTATGAGGTTCTGCCTGGGACTTGTTCCTGGTTTCAAATGTCGTATATCCTGAGCTTTTCACATTCCCAGCATTGCATTTGGATTATTAAAGATAATTATCATAAAATAACTCACTTTTCATGCATGAATAAGGTATTCAAGCTGCCATGGTTTTCACTGTCCTTTTGATCCTCGCTCAAAGCAGCCAGTGCAAGGCCATCTATGTTTGAGACACATTTGTAGTAAAATGTTGGCAGTCATTTTCCTAAAATTACTTTATAAATTGGCATTCAAACAGGAGGAAGGAAGAAAATGCCTGTAATTGTAACTCCTGGCGAGGCATTTTCATTTGCTTTTCACCTCTAAATCACCCCACTTTGAGGTCTGACCTAACAACAAAGAACAAAACACAAGCACTGCACTGGTAATAACCCTCTAAATCCGTGCACTGGGATTATGTGAACTTGGAGACGATTGGGAAGTCCGCAGCACAGACTGATGTCAGAGCTGGTAACGTCTTACCGAATCTGTCAACAGCTGCTCGTATCAGTCGGTCTCAGCTAACTCTGGCTCTGTTTCTCTCATAAGAAACAGATTAATTCTTTAGATTATCATGGCTAAATAAAGTACTTACTGTTAACTAGTAATTGGCAAAAGTGGCTGCCTTGTCCTCCGATGGATTTAAGCCAGACAGGCAGTGTGGTTTTAGTTGGATACACTGGCTCAGCATTTTAAGAAATCTTTTATTCACCAATACCATGGTGTCATCACTCTTGCTCAAACATGGGGCCACACATGTTAAGCTTTTGAATGTCCTCAAAAGAAGATTTGGGCCCAGTGCTGGGTAAAACAATCATAGCCCTTTGTTTTTTCAGATGGTATCTTGCTCAACATGGGGCCACACTTATTTCCTTCTCTCAAACTCATAGCCCTGTTAGATTAAAGTTTTTCTCTCAGATATTGAATTTTAGATATTGAATTCAAGTTCATAAGCTTTCAAAGGTTAGACTTAAAGTTATCCATTGTCTTGAGTAATTGTGCGTTAAAATAAAGCTTGTCTTCGAGTTAACTAACATTCAGTTCAGTTAACTCCCATTTTTAATGTGACTGGTGAACTTTCATTTCAAAGTTCAACCAGCTTGAAAGGCAGTGTGAGACAGTTATTTCTGCTTAACATGATCAAATGCATTGCATATTTCAGCTGAATATTACAAACAGCTAATTTTATAGTAATGGCACCACTTTTTATCCCCTACCGGACGGCAGCCCACAAGGTGGACTGTCATGGTGCAGTCCATCTTTTTGTCATCCGTCCATCTGTCTGTCTGTCTGTATTGGAAGGTATAAAGTACTTGGCTGGTGAAATCAACTCCTCTTTCAGTTTTCATTGAACATCTCTGAAACTTTGTAAATATGCTGCAGATAGACTGATCATACGCATATCGCAGTCGCGACTCCGGCGGGGGATGTTGTGCTCTCAAAGCATGAAAGACTGGGTAATGACTGCTCAGAAGTTTAATTAGAAACCAAATCTGGGTCTACAGCGTACAGACCTACAAGCCAACAAACTGAATGCACATAGTTTTCAGGACAACATATTCCACTACATTCTCCATCACCATCATCAAAACACCAAATGTAGGAATATCAGTTAGCAAAAAGGTACTCCATCCCTCCAGTAAAGTTTTCCTACTTGTTGGCTTTTTGTCAAGGCACAATGAAGCTGACCTGGCAGTTTGTGAAGGCCAAACACCTTACAAAGACTGTTTATGTTTACTTTTCCATTACTTTGTCACTCGTCTGGATTTCCAGTCGGAAATTGGCCGGAAATTCAGAAATTTCAGCGCAGCGTGGATTGGTGTGGGGAACAGGACTAGAAAACAGATTGTTCACACTGAAGACACAGAAACAGATGGGAACCAAATGCAATTATTGGCTCTGCCACTTGTGGGTCCCCTTGTCCTCGTCTCTGTTTTTCATCAGCGTTATGTGACCAGCTGAACCTAAGTGTTTTTCCACTCCACACAGGAAAGTATGAAACCTTGAGTTTGCTACTGAGTTTAAGGGAAGAAATGTTCATCATTCTTTTTAGCAGACTGAGAGTCACACAAGTACAAATACACAAACACATGCGTTCTCAGACGCATGCAGTAATGTGCGCCATATTATCACTGATCAATGTCCCCATTGTTTTTAATTATCACTGAACAGATTTCACATGTAGATTTTAGACATTTGAGACGTGCACTGCATGTGTTGAAGAAACATACTGTGTGTGTTTCTGTATCTGTGAGCGTGTGCACATGTGCGATTGTGTGTGTGTGTGTGTGTGTGTGTGTGTGTTCCTGTGTGTGGGTGGTTAAGTATCCTGCCACTGACACTGAACCGTCAGCAGCTGGCAAACCCCTCTCACACACCAGGTGGGACCTGCAGCCTTCACTGCTGTGTCAGCAAATATTCCTGCAATATGATACTGTTTAGCAGAACACACGTGCACTCACACACACACACACACACACACACACACACACTCATTTACACACACATGCTACATTTATTCACAAACACACATACTCAGACATATACACATACATATGTAAGGAAGCACACACAGAGAAGCACACATGCACACACATACACAAAGACACACTGAATATTTGTAATAGTGTATTCTGTATGTGCAGGCTCACACATGAAATGCAAATATGCATACAAAATTTCAGCCCACTGACTGGCCTTCACAGTCCATGCAGTGCTTAAATATGTACTTACAAATATTCATGTACACTTAAACTAACGCACACACAGCATTCACATAAAGCAAGCAATGCAACAGGATGAGCTTCTTCATTTGCCAGTTTTATTTTTTTATTTTGATGTTTGTTTGCTTTCTTTTTTTAAAAGTATGCTACAATTCCACAGTTGTATGTTTCCCAAAGTTTGCCTTGGGGAAGGATTTGCGAGTGTGAAGTTATTGTATATTTCGTTGAGCACAGTTCTCAATTGTCTGTCTGCACAACCTGTATATTAGAAAAACACATTGCAGCGCTTGGCAATGGATGAATGCTTGGACCCCATCCATTCAACAGTTAACCCTTTGAATCCACTCCAAACAGATTGCAATGCACTTAGAAGGATGTATGCCAAAAAACTCAGATTTTGCTGTATCCACAAATATTTATAACTGAAGCCAGAATGGCCACATTTTGGGCTGTTACAAATTAATCCAATTGGAATACTGCCTGTCAAAGTTGTAATTTATTTAAGCCTAATATTTATGGATCAACAACTGTTATCAGCTGAGGGTAAATAGGTGAAAATGCGTATAACATATTCCTATAGATAAAATGTTGAAAAAAAATCAATTTAAAATCTTATACAAAACGCAAAGCATTAATAATAAAAGTGAGACTTTTGCTGGCCTGTATTTTTTCAGGGGCATTTTTAGTGCTAATCACACTAATTCCTTACCCAGCAGCTGCAAAGTAAAGTTTTTGATTGTCAATACGGCACTCTATGGCTGCTACCAGCATATTTTTACGAACGGGTTAATGTTCAGGATTTATCAGTGATGATATAAAAAAAAAAAAAAAAAAAAGCATTATCACCTCAAAATCATAATGGAGAATTACTCTCATTTGAGAAAAAAAATAGAAATATAAATTAATATCTTAGTATTTTCTTTTTGCCGTACATCATTATAAAATTATCCATTCTGCAAATTATGATGCATGAATAAAAAGAAATGCAAGAAGCACTTACAGTATATTACTTTTTAAAACTGAATGAAAATTCACAGAATTCACTATCGCAGCACTTGTACAAGGCAAGCAGGGTGTCTTATAATTTTTTTTAAAGACATAGCAAAACACAAAGGATATGTGACAAAAATTTAAACAAATAAAATGTTCATGAATAAAACAAAGATGTTTTTTATTGACACATTCCCACAATTTGTGTTTCAAAGTATAGTAATAATGGTTAAGAATTGTAATTAATAAAAGTGAGGTAATGGGGAATTGTTCTGATTAAAATGATTTCCAAAGTTGTGTGCAATGCACTGATGCACAAACAACACTTTTTCGATGTAAGTCTCGAGATTTGTTGTTAAAGAAGTCAATAAAAATGTGTTATTTTTCTTTCAATTTAAGAAAAAGGGAGGAAAAAGTGTTTGCCTTTATACAACATATTTGATGAAATTGTTGAATGTAGCAATATCTATTTGTCCCTGACGAATTAACACACAAATCAAAAATAGTGTTGTTGTATTTTAATGAAACTAATTAATGCCCGCTGCTCTGAGGTGCAGAGCGAGAGAAAGCGAGCAAGGAAGCCATTTTACAGCCGTCTGAGATGGACAAGCACCCATTATCCATTTCAAGGCAGCCCTCCCCATGCCTCAGTGTGTGTGGACTCATAATTGGACCTTTGTGCAGTGTGTGAATTCTTGGTGGCGCAGTGGTTCCCAGACTGGGCCTGGCGGTAAACAGATGGGCTGTGTGGATCTGCACAAACAAAATCCCTGGGACATGTCACATCTCCCTGCCAGCCCACTCAGATCCCATTCACAAACCCTCACAATGCCAAGAAAGCCAGCATTGGAGATTCACACTCCGAAGCAAACCCAGCCCCTGGAGGAAATGGAAAAAAAAAAAAAAAAAAAACCTGAAATTCAGATTGTGGAACTGTAATGTGAAATATACAATAATGTTTTTGTGGTTGGTCTTTTTGAAGTCCCTGAGGAAGAATTCATCTTTTTTCCCCTCTTTGTTCCGAAACAGCAATGGTCCTTTGTGGTGTACGGGCTGCTTTGTCCGAATTACTGCAGTCCGTTTGCAAAAGACGTGGCTCTGTAGGCAACAATATTGCCCCGGCAACCAAAGTGCTTAATTGTCTATTTGTGCTGTGGGCAGTGCAGCTGTGTTGAGGTTTTCAAAGGAATTTGTTGTGCTGGTCAAACAATAATGGCCAAAGAGGTTACAAAGGTTTTCCTTCAGCTGTCTTTCTCAGAAATTCCAAGAGTCCTACAGGCTTTTGTCCTTCACCTTTTCCACAAGATATGTATTTTATGTCACACTGTCAAGAATTCTGCACCTACCAAAATCTTCTCCTGTTTATTTTCACAGAATCCAAAGACTTTTTTTAAAGAATCAATGTGTTGCAATGACAATTGTCGGCTAATAAATGCAAACACTTCGACTATGGTATTGTACATTAATCAGATTTCTGGAAAAAACTAATGTCAACGAATGTCAGGACTCGAGCACAGCACAATGACCATTTGTGAATGGCAAATTTCTATCCCCGAGCTCTTAAATTTGCCCAGCAATCCTCATTGTATATTCAAATGAATGTTATTGGCGCCAATATAAAACCTTCTAAGACAATGCTATGTGTCGCTTTTATGCTCAATTGTGCTGATAACATGCCAAAAGGGCACAATTGAAAACCCTTCCAATACAGGAATTTAAACTCTATATACTTCATTTTAGCAGAATTTCATAAAAATCTTACTCTCATAACTCTGGTAATTTACCTACTTCTCAGTTCATGACATATTTCTGATATTACCCTGGGTACAAATTACTTTTGCAAAAATTTTATTGGCTGAGAGGGTGGGGAAAAAATTGCATTACATCACGCTGTTAATATTTATCCAATCTGAATACCAAGTGTAACGGTGGTTAAATTGGTATGGCTTAGCGCTGTTGCAAGCTAGCTAAGTGCCTCTCTAACTAAGTTAAAGTTAACCAGCGAGCTAGCATGCACACAGTATCTTTCCATAACTATTATGTAACATTTGTTTGTTTGCCAGCGACCTCACATCAGCTAGCTACTCACTGTGAATTTGGAAACCATACTAGTTTATACGCGAATGTCTGTGACTCACTGACTGACTGAGTGGTGGAGTGATAGAGTTAGCACTATGCTAATGAATAATGAGTCTTATCATCATGGCAATGGCACTAACAGAAATTACACTTGTTTTCTATTATATTACACAATTAAGTTATGTGATAAACAATCTTATACTCTTGATCGTCTTATATGAAAGTTATGAAACTCATTGAGTAAATGTTTTTTTTAAAGACTTTTTTTGGGATTTTCTCTTTTTATTAGATAGTTTCACAGTGGAGAGAGACAGGAAGGTTGGGGAGAGAAATGAGGGAAGACATGCGGCAAATGATCTGAGCTGGAATTGAACCCTGGTCGCCACGGGAAGGACACAGCCTTTATGGTGTGCGCGCTTAGACTAATGTGCCACCAGGGCACCCTTCCATTGAGTAAAATTTGAGTTTTTTACTTGCTGAAGCTCACAACAAACCCAAACTTTACTCAACTTGTTTTGTAACATTCATATGACATGACCACTCGTGGGTCATTCCATATGAACTCAACCAAAGTACAAGAATCTTCCAGGATCACCGACTCAGATTTGGCTCAAATTTATTTTGGGAGTACCTCTAAATTCATGATGAACACATACAAAATTTTTGGCACCTACTCCAAGGGGTTTTCGAGATATTGCCCCCCAAAAATCTGGTGCCATGCCCCCTTTTTGCCCTCGTGAATCGCGAACATTAATTTATAGGGATTCTGGAGGCCAATATCTTTAGAACACATTATAGGTATGGGCTGAAAATTGCTACCCAGGGTAATTTGGGTCCAGGCTTTCAGAATCCCTTGTCATAATTTATCTACCTCTTTTCATTTTCAAGATATTGGCCTCTCAAATAGGAAAATTTTTATGGGCAAAAATTCAGTTTTCAAGGTCCCTCTATGAGGCCAGGATCCCTTACAGAGGCTAAATTGTGCTGGATTCCTATATGCAGACAGATCTGTCTGTACAAGGAAGATTGACTGCACCCTCATAGCACTAACATTAATTTTAATCATGTTTAACTCTGTCTGCCAGCCAATCAGAGCAAAGCTCATCATCATAGAGGAGACGCTCAGTCAAAACATCTTTTTTTTTTTTCAGAAGGAAAAGAATGAAAGGCAGCAAATGAAATTATGGATGCATGAAAATGACAATTTTTTTATGGCTTTTTTCTCTGAAAATACGTATAAGCCTCCCTTTTATAAATCCAAGAACATAACAACTTACAAAAGACGTGCATAATACTGGACCTTCATTTAATTAATTGTGGTCCTAACAATTTGGAAGATTGAAGAATTGGATTAATTAATCAATTAAGGCCATGCTGTTCCTGATTTTAGGGAGTGTGGTCACCTGGCTGCATAAGCTAAAAGAGAATAGTTCATCAGTCATTTAACCTTTAAAATTAGCGCAGCTATTGACATCACTATAATGGTACTGTCTTCCAAGGCCTACAGCCAGCACGGTTTTATATGCTAACTTGCTTCATAATCAAAAATCTCCAAGTTTAATTCATATCAACTCCAATGGATTTTTCTGTAGTCCAACATCGACGAGCTGTTAAATGCACCTTCAGTTGCAAATGACTCAGGATGTCAAAGAATATATGGCACTTTTTAAAAAATTTATTTCCTACTCCATCATTTACTGGGTTGGATGGGGTTCTGCCCTTGCTTATTCTACTGTTAAGTCATGCCTTACTCAAAAATGTATCACACTCAGACATACTGTGAATGTGGCTGTCCAGTGTTATCTCTAAACTGTTCGAAATTATGATTTGTGTTCCTTTTTCAAGTTTTTTTGTGAGCAAATACCACCAAGGGTTATTTCAAAAAGTGTGAACAACAACCGTGTTTACAGTCAACCACCCATCTCTTTGCTTCAGCATGGTTGCTGCTCACATTAGGAGACAGAAATGTACTTGTAAGATCTGCAGGTATATAAGGCCTATTTGATGCCATCCCTCTGATTTTAATGAAAATAAATCATCGCTATCATTATGCTCTCAACATACTCAAATTTTACGCTACTACATATCAAGCGTGGGTAGTGTTGCATAATAGGCATGAACTGTGTGTGAGAGCACATACAATTGATATTGTTTCATAAAACTAATAAAACCTAACTCCAAGTATAACAAATTTTTCAAAATTATTGGACAGGTCATGAATTTTGGTCATTTTGGATGAAAAATACAGAAATTATCTTCCGATACCATCTCGGGCCATTCTTCACCTTGGGCGCCAGATTAACCAGGCAAAGATAACGCTAGATGAGACTAAGGATAGTTAGTAAAACGCTATCTTGGCGTCTGCCGACTGAAGTCTATTTTTGAAAAAGTACAAACTACACCAGGACTCATTACATCAATATTAGCCACTATTTTCTTAGAATATTATTCCCAAATGCTATATTTGCATGTGTGGAATTTGTGTGCATGGCAGGTTAATTACCTCCATGTTAAATGCACCTTTTGCCACTGCTGCACCTATAACTGAAGTTCAATAAAGTCTACATTGCTAACTTATGTCAGGAATGATTATGGGCTTATTTGTCAAGACACTCAGTGGCTTTAAACAAATAACCTTGGTGAATTTTGGAGATGACACAGCATTCAAAATGACTTGCCTATCTTTCTCAGTCCCTAATAATAATAAAATGAAGTAATGAATTACAAAGTTAACACTACAAATACAAACCTTCATATGCATCAACAGGGAAAAGAAAATGTATATTTATTCATGAAGTGTGCATAAAAGCATGAGTCTCTGTGTGCAAAAGGTGTGTGTGTGTGTGTGTGTGTATGTGTGTGTGTGTGCGCGTCTGCATCTCAAGAGATGATAGGAAACAGCCAGGCCTTTGTGCAAAAGTTCTTTCCAGGAAGTGGGACCACGGGCACTGAACTGCTCTGGAAATCAAAGGGAAAACAAACATAGTGTGATGAATTTTGACACGGATTTCCTCAAATCAATAGTCATGCTTTACCATGCCATGTATAAATGGAACATCTGCCACTGATGGCTCTGCCACAGGTGTTTCACAACACAGCGTGAGAATGTAGACCAGCTAGAGCAAGAACACGCCAACCAGGTGCACTCTACTGCAGGGCACAGCTGTGGAGTCTGAGCCCTAAACTAGCCAGAACTAAACCCAAACCACACTCAACACATGGCCTGAAACTGGCTCGGCAGAAAGATGAAATTCCTCAGCATATGATCCAATCAATGTTTGTGAGTCTGTGAAATATTTCCCAAGGAAGAAAGGGATAAAATAAGGAAGAGGGAGAGAACACTATCATACAAGCTGTAACGCCGCAGTCCAATTAAGTAAAATTACAAACTTTGATCGCAAAAATGGTTGAGCGAATACAGGCAGTGCTAGTTTTCATGTTCAACTCATTCACCCAATCTGACAATTAAAAGGCTATTGAATAGACATTATTCATCTGTTATCGAAGCCAGACGTATAGGATATTAGGGCCCTAATTTAACTAAAATTGGACAGTAAGAGCATTTATTATGTTTTGTGATCTGTCAATGCAACGATTGTGGTCTGGTTAAGGTTTGGCGTCTAGTTATGGTTAGGCTTAAGGAAAGGGCACAGCAATTATGACGTTAAGAAGATTAGTCTTCACTCACAGTTGGACATGGTAACTTTCCGAACATTGAAAAGCAGTCTCCCAAAGCAAAGTCTGCTTTTTTTTTTTTTTTTTTGACCCAAGCATCACCCCAACCTCCTCCCTACTCAGACTTGCTGTGGTTGTTATGGTCCAGACCAGGAATCAAGTGCAGAGTCAGACGTGCCATCCAACTGGTAACTAATTGACAGCAATATAGTACAAAATGGGGACGGAACCCTGGTTAATGTAGAGTGGGCCGAACCCTGAATAATGATAGACAGTTCAGCACAGATGTTACTGGCTGGGCTGTGCTGATAGTCACCAGCCAGTGGCTTCTGGGATGCAGCCAGTGTAACACAGACTTTGCCAGCACTGAACTGCTTCAGATTTTGAGGAGTTTGCTTGAGCGGAACGCTGTCCCAATCCTGGATCCAAATCAGGGCTGGAAGCTTGTTCTCAGCAAACTGAACAAGGAGAACAAACTTGGATGGGTTAGGAGAATGCAGTCCTTGTCCTGGACCCTGATTTGGAAGCTTGTTTTGGGTGGATGAACAGGCTTGATTTGATTTAACTTGAACTAGGTCCCAATCCTGGACTCTGAATAGGATTGGAATCTAGTTCTAATTAACTAAATAACAATAAAGACTTCTTAGAGAAAAGGCTGTCACTAAAGTATTAGTTGTATTAAACAAAGATGAGGAAGTTTTATTAATAAACATATGACTAGGATACTAGTACAAATGCAATTTTACAATCCGGCACAAACTTGCACATAAAATAGAGGGCTTAAATACCCATCACACGGTCATTAGAGACAACGATGTAACAAAATTCTACCGGGCAGGGAGAGACGCACAGGATGGAAACCAATCACGAAACATAAACACGCAAGTTGCTGAATAGCAAAGAGACACTAGGAACTCACACAAGGATTGTGACAGTGCTAATACTTTCCACTGCAGCTGTAGAACGTGTCACGTAAACGTAAATATATGTACTTTACGCAATCAATCTATGATAACGACCCAGCTACATAACCTACTAATAAGCTACTATATCATACCTATGAAAGATAAAAATGCCCATTCAATTGACTGATAACAGTCAAATCTGCTGGCTCATTGTTAGAGTGGCGAATCTAAAACAAATACATTGCAGTTTAATAACAGAGGCGACACTTCCCCCAGGAAAGTTTGTTTTTCTCATTTCAGTCATATTATCATTTCTGGTTTTCAATCCATTCTGTTCTGACTCATATAGCCAAGCATTATGGGAACACATTGAATAATCTGCCATGTTTGTGCAAGCCATTGCTATGGCAAAAAGCCTGTATAATTGATGATTTATAATGTTACAGTTCAACAGTACTAACAGAGCAGAAAGGTGTGCCTTGGGGTGAGTTGTCATTCATGAATGGAAAAGTACCAGGAAAAGGCTATTTTTCAATTAGAAAGATCTGTTATGAATAGTGTGGTCGGAACGATAACCCAATTGTGGGGATTTTCACAGGTAGATGAAATAGCTCTGTTCCAAACTTCAATGTTGAAATGCTGGGCAAATCTGTTCGTTGATTTGGATTTTTGTCCCAATATTCAGTGTGAAATTTCACCATGAGCTGAGAACTGCAAACTACAGCTGTTGTAACCGTTCTAATGTGCCAACTGGTATCCTAGTGAAGATTCCATCTCTCTCTCTCTCTCTCTCTCTCTCTCTCTCTCTACACACATTCAGTGTAAAATCTATCAATGTAGCATTAGATTCAGATCTTATAGATTAGGTGCTACATACAAAGATCTCCATAATTCGTTGCGCAACTATTGACTTTACATTATTTTAGTTCTGTCGGCCAAGTCAATCGCCGGTTCTGAATTCCACCAAACTTGTATTCTACATCCTCAAAAGGACACTGATGGTAAAAAGTCAACATGCAGGAACTTAAGATGGTGCAGTATTGCCTTGCAGAACCTCACCAGTGAAGATACTCAAAGTGTGGTGATATGTATGGGTCACAGGCTTCAAGCAGTCATTGCATGCAAAGGATATGTGACCAAATGTCAAAAATGAGTACTTTATTTTTCATTACTGTCCAATATGCTCCCAAAAATGGCCGGAGAGGGGTACAATGTACAAAAGGTTGTGTAATGCTTAAATGGATGAAAAAACTCCCAAATTAAAGCAGACAGTTTGTACTTCAACTTTATTGTTATCATATTCTTTTGAGCTCTGAGAGCGAGAATACAGAACAAAATAAAAAAGCATCATTGTCTAATGAATTATGGTGCTCGCTATATTTTATTTATTTTACAAAGTTGCTTTAACTTGCAGGAGGCAATAGCCTTACATAAGACAAAGTTTCTTATTAACCAGGGTTGTTTTGTGCTCCTCCCACACGACATACGTCACTACTCCAGCAAGACTTCCACAAGTTAGGTTTGACTTCTATGGCAGCTGATAGTTTAAGTAAAATTCCTTTAATGTCATTATCTTATACGCTGACCGACATTAATTTGCTCAATTTTAGCACGGGCAGGAGATGTACAAATCACAGCTGTGGAGAGCAAATTGCTGTGGGTCAACTTCGACTGTGGGAGCTGTGCGAAAGAGGACACGGGGTCCCAGCCTCCCGGCCTTATCAGATGCGGCTCCCCCTCCAATTTGCAATTTTAATGAAAATTAGACACCTGCGCTGCAAATTGATCAGCTCTGTGGATTTGGTGGGGGGGGGGGGAGAGGAGTGAGAAGAAAACACAGTGGCTTATCAGAGGAGCCCAGAGCTTCTGGAGTGTCCAGTTACTGTGGCCCACCAGATTGGATTTTCAGATGGCCGAGGGAGAGAAGAATGGGGGGCTTTCATTCCCGGCGCTGCGACATAGATCTTCTCACAAGGCCAGAGAATTGGGAGGTGAAGCCTGCTGTTTGGGTGGGTCTCTGGCCCCTCCAACTCCCTGCGGGAAAGAGGAGATGTCAGAGAGATGTCAGGGTCCTCTCCACTAAGCCCAGAAGGACCCAGCCGATTGGCAGATGGAGTGACAGTAACGTCGCATCTCCGCCCACCACCATCAGAGACATGACATGTCCCCCACATTCGTTCCATATCAGAGGGCGTGATAAGAGTCTGTCCGTGTCCCCTGCTGCCTGAGCGAGGCTCCGTAATCAGGCCGGGGCGGGGCCCCTCTTTACCTGCATGCACAGTCCATGGACAAAGAGGCCCCTCCTCTGATCGTATCGCTCCATTACGCGGACCCCGAGGAAAAAAAGCCACTGCTCTCTTTACACTCTGACCCAGAAGCGGCCGCGGAGGCGCGATCGGCAGAACAATGCAGTCCTGGGTCCTCCGGTGCACATATGGGCTGTATGGACAAAGGTACCCTGTTACAAGTGTCGAGGAGATGCCTTCGGGCATCAGTGGCCACGGCTCTCAATTCACTCCAGTCCCAGTGTACCATCCACCTGCTGAACAATCCACGCTAAGTTCTCTTGTGAGGTGCTTTATCTAAGTGACTACCTTAGCACTGGATCAGGCAAAATTCAAACACTGCTCTAAACACTGCTGTCATCCCGTGAGATTCTTCTTGTAAATATATTTTATGATATTTTGTTCGCTATCTATTAGCTTCAATATACTATGTTTGTAGATACAGTACATTGTGTTATTGGGTTTCCCTCAAGGGACAGAAGTGTATATACTGTGAAGTGCTCAAAGAAAGAGGATTGCCTTTCAAGTGCCCTAGCAGACAATTTGTTTACCCTTTGCACAGATATAGACACCGGCCAGTGGCGTAACTGTCGACCGGGGCCCAGCAGGTGTAAGGGGCCCGACAAAATGTTCTATAACATACCACTAAAGCGTTTAACTCTCCATGATCATCACATTCAATACTTAAGAATAAAACATATCAATGACAACACTGCAAGTGCTCTATATTGAGTAAATGATAAACTTTGTATAGCAGCATAATGTTAAGTAAGCCCAAATAGAAGCAGCACTGAAAAGAGAAAGGAAAAACGGGAAAAGGATGAATATAATGCTAAACTGACTAAATTAGATTGTTTTTTACGCATGCTTCTGCTTCATCGAATGCTTGCAATGTTAATGTGTACTGGGAGGCTAACGTAAGCTCACCATCACTTAAATGTATGGTCCTGTAATTGTTACCTCTCATATGAACATAGAACATTACTTGACAGTAGATCCTGACCGATCCTGTTGGCGTGTCTGGAGATTTAAATCATCAGTGAAGTAACACTACTGTGCCTCGCGCGTAATTATGCACGGACGGGTGTCTGCCCGTGAAACCTGCTGGGGGATTGCTGCAAGTATTTAAGCTTAAAATATGCTCATATTGTAGATTATGTAATTAACATTTTCCTCATTAATAAAGTATTATCGGCATGTAGTGAGCCACAGTGCTTTTCTCGATGGCTATTTGTTCTATGCTTATTGACATACTGAGTCTAAAGCTATTTCGGATGTGTGGTAGTTGGGGAAATCGGGCTGTGGTTTTTTCTTTTGAGTCCAACGCAGGCTGTTAGATTAGCATTGATTATTTTGGCGCTTCCTCTGCTGTCTGTGGTGCTAATTAAAGGCAGGTTTGCAGAATGAGATTTGCATGGTGACCCTCGCATGGTGAGCCTCTCCATGGTGACATTGCTATTGTCTGCTTGTGTGCGTGCACGAGCGTGCGCTTGTGTTTGGGACAGGGGAAGCCCAAAAAAATTTTTTTTGCACCGGGGCCAATCACAATTATCTTACGCCACTGACGCTGGTGTTCGTAAATTCCAAAATTTAATTCCTAAATAATTATGTAATTGAATTTCTCGATGTCTTGCTTCTCTGGAATAATTTTCCACAGTCTCTGTGACCTAAATACTGAATTATAAAGCCTAAATCGGCTCATGCAAAAGAGGAAAAAAATAGCACTATTTGTATTCTGCGCAAAGGGGTTAAGAATTCATGTTAGGTTCCTGATCCTGATCCATATCTCCAATATGTGGGTGGGCTGTGGCACGTTTTTGGCTCTTTGGCACCCATTGCAGCACCTCCTACCAGGTTTTATATGGGCAGGGAGAACTGTGCTCTCCACAGGGCGCTGTTTAAAATAAGAAGCACCTGTTTACCTCCCGCTACACCCAGAGCTGCGTCGGGGTGCTGAGTGGCAGCCCTGATCCTGACGGGATCAGACAGCAGTGCTGTCAACCGGCAGCAGGTGATACTGATGGGGGAGGGGAATGTGTGGTGCCATCACTGCGCCGATGGTCTGACTCCAGGCCCTGATGGCACTCAGCATGATGGATGCACGTGTGCTGCCAACGCAAACACAGCTGGGCTGGGTGGGTGGAGCTGTGAGGAGGCGTGAGATACAGGCTGGCACAGAGACCCCAGAATGAGGCCAACTTAGGCACTAAAGGGCACACAACCCCTTTCTGATATGACAGTGCTAATCACAAATTGAAGAGTCTATTGCTAAAAGTACTTAAGTCACATTTTCACACACCTTGAGTTAAGGATGGGAAAGCATCTTTTGTAGTCTCCTAAGCTGATTTTCTTAATTTTCACAAAATAGACATTTTGTGACAAAAGCACTTTAAGCACTAGGGTCTTCAATTGTTCATTCAGCATTGTTTTTTCTAAGCAGGCAAACTATGGGAAGTGTGCATGAATCGCCTCAATTTATTAAGAATTAATATTCCAAAGAATGATTAAGTATATTGTCAAGTGGTGCGAATGCTGCCCACATAGAAGTTTGTAATTTGTGACATAACATAATCACAACAATTACAATTTTGTTGAAATCAGTGGGCTGAGGTACCTTGAATTCTTACTGCATTCATACACACACAGCCATGGTAGGTCTGTAGGACTTGTATGGCAAATCCGTGGTGCATTATGGTTACATAATGGAAACAGGATAGGTCTCGCCCCCTGCTAACCCCCCCAGATTCCCCCACTCTAACCCCCCCAACGCCTCCACACAAGGCCTCCAGCTGTGTAGGATGATGGGGGGTGGAGGGGGAAGTGCAGCTCTTTCCCTCAGACTGGAGGAATTGGGAGTTGATTGGGGAGGGGGGTCAAGCTGTTTGTAAGGGAGGTTGTGTACCATGAGTAGTCCTCCCGGTAACATCTGTGGAAACCCTCCGGTTTTCACCATGGCAACTGCACAGGAGGGGTCCGACCGCCGTTGGCCAGGGCCATGACGGTCCACGGTTCTGATGAAGACAGTCCAGGACTGGCGTAAAGTCCAAACGACCAGCACCGGCTGTGCTGGCAACCCGGGCCCAGTTCCAAAGCTAGAGACGGATCGTATGAGAACTTGTGTAAGAGCAGAATGGCTGGAATGCGCTGTATCAGGGGAGCGGGAATGAGAATCACAGGTGCCTTCTCCACTTCCTGTTCCCTCCCCAGACCCGGCCTCCTGCATGCTCCGGGCCCCAGTGGTGCCTCTGGCAGCCCTTCACAGGGACTGGCAGTAAAATACCCCCCCCTTCCTCTGTATTTAAATGGTGCTGTGTTTGGTCACAGATAGGACAACAGAGCCAAAATGGCTTCAGAGAGACGGGCAGTGTATTTGCTGTGCTAATTTGTAGGTACACGCAGGACCGCATTTCCGTGGAAGAGCCATCGAGATTCAGGCTGCGTTAGTTATGTAGGATAAAGAGCAAGGAAGATGAGTCCAGCAGCTGTCTTTCCTGAAGGCCTTTTTTCAAATCAGCGAGAGAAGGAGCAGTCTGTTCTGTTTAGGGCAGAACTCCCAGTGGCCGGTCATGGATGAAAACTGCACAGCTGTAGCCAGGTGAAACTGGGGAAAAGTTCACCCGCAACCCAACACTCGCGAACCACTGACTCATGTCTCCACAACCACATAGATATTCATGTAGCTTAAAACTACTCCCAGTTCCATTCCTGTTCATGCACAGAGAGCGCTTTCATTAGTGTTTAGGCTGCACAAAAAAATGAAATTATAATAAACCTTCACAAAGAAACTACGCACATCAGTGTTACAGCTTTAAAGATGTAAAAGTCTATCTTAATCAACTACATGTCATTGAATGTGTTTAAGTAATGCTTTCATTCAAAGCATCTTAAAGTAGAACTACAGAGCAAGAAAACAGAACTCCTGCACTTTTTGGTTAAATATTCCACTGCAATGCGTGAATCAAGTAAAAGTAATAAACAAGAAAATAAATGTATGTCACATACATGCAATCCACAAAACAGACATCAAAGGGGCAACTGAACACTAAAGCAATCTATATTTTATAAGAATTAGCGCACACTGTTTGGTAAACAAAACCTCTATGGATACAGCTCCCCCCTCAGCACTCTGTCCAAATAGCAATTTGTCACCACCAAGCTGAAAGTGATCCCTCGGGGAGCAGGACTAATAGGAGGCAGTCAGTTTAATTGTGAAATAAGTGTTTCTCTCTCGGCCTGTAGGAATTTGAAACCCAGGAGGTGAGGGCTTGCGAGTGGCTGGGCAAGGTGAGTCTTGGCAGTTGGGAAAAGGCAAAGCCAGCCAGATATTCTCTCGAGGCGATGACACATAACAACGGCGCAGAAAAATGCTGACGGGTGAACTGGTTGATACAGGCTGGAGATGTGTGGGATTCCACCAGAAACAGGAGAAGCAGGTGAGAAAGCCACAACTTTTTTTTTTTTCTATTACTGATAAACACTTGCTATCTATAGTCAATTTGGCTGTGAAAATTTGCAACAAAACAAATACTTGAAGTGTTCCTCAGAGGACAAAATGTTCAAGATTAGTGACAGAATTTTAAACTAACCCATGGATACATTGGAAATGGACAAAAGCAAGTCAAACATCAGTGAGCCAGGGACTTTGGGGCACTGTAAAAGCAGGAGCGCCGTAGTTGAGGGAAAAGAGGGACTGACTACCCAGGGCCCCGTTGCAACCTGACTACCCAGGGGCCCTCGAAAAGACCTGGAATGAAAAATCTGTTTTTCTTTGCAATTTTTTTTATTTCTAAGATATTAGCGCCATAACCAAATCAAGACTGTCCACATAAATCAAGCAAGAGACTTAAACTTTGTGTCCAAATTAAAAAAATAAATAATAATGAACGCTCTCTGTGGCCCCTCTCACCCCTTACAAAATGCACAAAATGGTTTATTTCTCCTCCCCTGCACTGGAATTCATTAGAGTCCCAAGATGGAGAGAGTTGCGACAACTCAAGAATAGGAGTCATTTTATTTCCATCACGCAAAACCGCGCCATTGTTTGCACAAAATGGAAATCTTTGGTCTTTTATGGTTTTTTTTTCATGGAGGGAAAACGATTTAATTTTGAGAGAAAAACAATAAGCCAGCCAGCAATGGTATCGACAATCATGATAGGGAAAAATGGTTGACATGACAAAAGAGAAAACTGAAAAAATTATCAATGAACTGGAGTGGAGTAATATGTTTCACTCTCTTCTTTAAAATCATTCTGTTGTATTTACGGCAGGGTCTCTCTGTGTGAAACTAGGATCCCTTTAAAAGTGATTTTACCTGCCTTCTTACCCAATTATTTAGTTTATTTTATGGTAATTTTATGCCTATTACACAATCATTTGACAGGGATTTTTACTAGCATACAACATGTAACGAATAGGATTTGCCTTACCAGCTAACTAGCTGGCTACTAATTTTAACAGTTGAGAAAAAACGTTCACTCCAAAGGATACAGCTGTCTGATGGCAAGGCAAAGTGGTAAAAATTTTCTAAATTTAGCGTACACATAAGCTGATGTTGATTTTTTTGATGGGCTTAATAAGGTGGCCAGAATATGTTAAGCTCTGGCCAGAATGATACAATGCATAGCTTTGTAGCTGTCATCTCCGCCTGCTTCTCAGAACTGGGCGCATTCCCATTGCAGGTGGTGCAATCGGTGGTGCTGTGCTTAGTGCTTAGTACTGTTGCTTCACAATAATGGGGTTCTGGGTTCAAGCTCCAGCCGGCCAGGACCTCCCTGCATTGAGTTAGCATGTTCTCGCTAGGGTTCTCTCTGGGTACTCCAGTTTCCCTCACCCAAAAAAACATGCACCAGTAGAATGCTCCTTCCAGGTCCCCTGACCAAAGAGCTGGCTTTGGAACTGGAGTTTAACCCCAAGCGCTGCACTGTGGCTGCTCACTGGTTCTAAGTAAATAGGATGGGTCAAATACAGTGGACAAATTATCCTTTGGGGATCAATAAAGTATGAAGCATCTAAGTATCTCAAAGTAGGTAATATGCTGACCATGGATAAGTACCTCATACAACCGCACGCAAAAAATCTGAACTAACCTTTTAAGGAGCTAGCTAGCCAAAGTAAATGCTTGCTAGTTTCCGTGTGCCTTTTTTTTTGTGAAAAGTGGTAAATAATGAGGACAAACCATATAAGCGCCTTAATCGCATCTTAGCTATAGGTAACTGTGAATGCGAGTTGCTGTCATCATTCTGACATCACTAGTCTTGGCAAGCTACATCATTGGCGACCATGTTCTGTCAAGTATAGGAAATGCTATTATTTAATCTATTTAATTCAGCTACGTCATTGACGAAGATAAAACATGCCCCTGCCACAAATCAAAATTAATGACAGGTGGAAAGACTTACCTCGCAAATTAATAATAACGAGGTTGGTTTCCAGCCGTTATGAAGGACTTTAGTAGCCAATATTTTAGTTCTTTCTGGATCAGCAGGAAGCCTGTACATTTTGTGGCCTTCCTCCAACCTTTTATTCCACCAAAAGGCTCAGCAACCCACCATCTTAACAAATATTGAATTCTTGTCTTCAAAGTTATGGGCTCATTCAACTATGAACTCATTCACTTTGAGACAGTGCCCAATCGAAACATAATGGCTCCATATGTCACGTGACCAAATTTTTGTGTAACCCTCATGTCACAACTCTCTCTATCTAGGAACTCAAAAATTCATATGACATTATAACTATCAAAATACCTAGCAAAGCTTAGCATCATGATATGGCCCTGACTTTCAGATACAGCCACAAAGAGTAGAGCAGTATACCGAAGACGAGAAACAACGTGAGTTCATGAAGTGGCTAAAATTTCCAAATGTTATTAAAAGCAACTATTTGACCTTGAGGTGTCATGGACCTCGCTCTCAAGACAGTTAAACTTTGGCTCAATTTTTTGACCCTTTCCCAGTAGACTAGCATGACGTGTTTGGTATCAACAAATTCATTGCAATCAAAATTCATATGATATCACTGGCCTTGCACAAACATAAAAGCTGAACTTGCAATGACATTAAAAAGAAGGTGATGTTAATGCCAGATGATTCACAATATTTTTCATGGGGAAAAGAGGTGAAGTTAACCAAAAACTGAGTGAGCTTAAACCATAGGAACCAAGAAGATCCCTTTTTAGTCTTTACCCATTTTCAATAATTTTCCTTCATTAACTATGTTTTATCTGCGAAAACATTCATCACCATTTGATGTAGCCAGTTCTCCACAACAATTTGTGGGAAGATAAGGGATAAAACTCATTATTTGCATAGAAAGTTTGGTGCAATATATTCTACATTATTCAAAATTTTGGATACGTGTAGTTATAAATTGTTTCAATTTTAACAATTTAGTGCTGGTATCCCGCATTGCTTGATATTCCACAGGCTAATACCGAAAATAACTGAGTTGTTTATCTTTTTTTAATGCATGCTCAGTTGTCTATTATTATGGAATACACTAAGCATTTTCTCAACGTAGGGGTCAGAAAACTGAGATTGTTTTGTCTGTCATACTCAGCATATTCATTGGGAATGCAAAAAACTTAAATAAACATAAATAAAATAATGTTCTCTTAAGCATGATACTTCAACCAAACCTCATTTAACCATAGAACAAGTATCACACAGTAGTGGTTGGCTACAGGATTTTAAGTAAGGTAGGTTGAATTGTGGTGATATTTCAAACTGTGCCAACTTAAACACATTATTATTATTATTATTATTATTATTAAAGCTGCTGTAGCTGTTTTTGTCGTTTTTGTAGCTTCTTGTCCGAAGCCTACGTAAGCAGTCCCCGCCCCCCATCCCCAAGCTAGGCACAGGAACGTGCATCGGCTTCTGACAGAGGCAGAGGAGAGAAGCGACTCAGTTACAATATAAGTACAATATAAACAAACACCCTTAGTAATTGTCATGTGAAAGCCTCTCTGAAAACATGGACCAACGACACATTGCATCCATGCAGAAACTTCGGTATGAATGGCTTTTTGATATTAGCTAAAACTAGCTCGTGTCCTATAGCCACACATGCTATTATTACACAGCTAAGCAAGCTGTGGTCGGCCACAAACGATGACGTTTCATTTATAAACTGATATTAGCAGGATTAAAAACCACCAACAGGACTATCTGAGACTGATAAAACTGCATAACTACAACAGAGTAATACAAAGCTTACCTGTCAAGTAGCAGCAAGGTCAGCTATGCATCGCTTTTTAAACCCTTTGATTCCTTCAGTTTTCCCCATTGAAAGCGGCACCGGTATAAATACAGCTCTTGGCCATCTCGTGTTTTTCCTCCTTAATTCTATTTGTTCCTCTACCGTTCTTTGGCCCTTTAGCTGTTTAATTGTGTACACTGTCTCCTGTAGCGCTGGGATCGGAAGCTTCATCTGTTCTGCTATTGCCAACAACACAGATTTTTCTTCGTCTTTGCATGATTTTTCCGGCAGATAACACACTAACAATGCAGATTCAGCTTTGCGCATTCACAAGCAGAGAGAAATGCGTCTTTATGGTGTTCTCCCACCTGATTGGATAGAGGCAGTCGGTGACTCCAGAATTTTATGTGCTGCCTTATTGCAGAAGACAGTGACTGAGAGACTTGTGTTATCAACCAGATACTCTAAATAAATGATCTCTGTCAGAATGAGGAGCTATTTAACACTTTTTTTAATGTGTTATTGACCAGATACTCTAAATAAATCATCTCTGTCGGAGTGTGGAGCTATTTAACACTTTTTAAAAAAATCACTTACAGCAGCTTTAAGCACAGATTATCTTTACAAACACAGTGCTGTGAAAAAGTATTGGCTCCTTCTCAATTTCTTCTATTGTTACATATTTGTCACACACCAATGTTTATCAGACAACAATAACCTGAGTAACCAAAAAAATGCAGTGTTTATATGATCATTTCATTTATGAAAGAAAAAAGCTATCAAACCCTACCTGATCCATATCGACCAATTATACAAATTGTTTGATACTAAATCTACTGCTTATACAAATTTAAGGGATAAGTGGGTTCAGTTTTAGGAGACACATCCAGGCAGGATTACTGCCAGTCCAGTAGAATCTAAACATCACTTAAATAGGACATATTTAGCAGTGTGAAGCAGGCAAAAAGCAGCACATGGTGCCACAATTTACAGAAATACAAAGACAAATGAGCAAAAAAAAAATTCTTTGACATCTATCAGTCTTGAAAGGGTTACCGAGCCATTTCTAATGCCCTGGCACTTTTGTGAACCATGATGAGAGCCTTTATCTACAAATGGAGAAAACTGAACAGCAGTGAATCTTCCCAGGAGTGGCTAGGCTACCAAATATTCTCCACGAGTGTATTGATGACTCATCCAGGAGGTCACCAAAGAATGCTAGCTAACTTCTAAAGATCTCTAGGGCTCACTTTCCTCAGTTAAATTCAGTGTTCATAATTCTATGATAAGAAAGCAAAAATGGCATCCATCAGAGAACTGTAAGGCAAAAACCATCGCTAACCTATAAGAACACAAAGGCTAATCTCACATTTGCTAAAAAACATCTTAATAATATTCTGTGGACTGATAAGTCAAAAGAGGAACTTTTGTGAAGAAATGAGTCCAGTAACATCTATCATAATGTGAACACAGCATCCCAAAAATAAAATCATCATACCAAGAGTCAAACATGATTGTGGTAGTGTGATGGTCTGGGGCTATTTTGCTGCTGTAGGACCTGGACAACTTGTCATAACTGATGGAACCTCGAATTCTGCTCTCCACCAGAAAATCCCAACCAAGAACGTCTTATTATTAATCGGACGGCACAGCACGATGGTGCAATGGTTAGCACTGTCACCTCACAGCAAGAAGGTCGTGGGTTCGAACCCGGCCTGGGGCCTTTCTGTGTGGAGTTTGCATGTTCTCCCCATGTTTGCGTGGGTTTCCTCCGGGTGCTCCAGTTTCCCCCACCCATAAAAACATGAATCATAGGAACAGTCCTACTCCTCTCTGACCAAGGAACTGCCTTTAGAACTGGAGATGGTTCCCAGGCGCTGCTCTGTGGCTACCCACTGCTCCTAACTACAGGATGGGTTAAATGCAGAGGACAAATTACCCCACGGGGTTCAATAAAGTGTATCTATCTTATCTTAATTCATAATCTAAAGCTCAAGTGCAGTTAAGTTTTGCAGCAGGACAATGATCTGAAGCATACAAGCAAATCCATCACTGAATGGGTCAAAAGAAACAAAATGAAGGTTTTGGAGTGGCCTATTCAAAAGCGACCAAGTTAAAATCCTGACTTGAATATAAGTGAGAGGCTGTATGGCCTTAAACTGGCAGCTCATGCTTGAAAACCTAACAATGTGCCTGAATTAGAACGGTTCTGCGAAGGACAGCAGGTCAAAGTTCCTCCATAGTGATGTAAATGCGTCATTACCAGTTATCACAAATGTTTGTTTGCAGTTGTTGCTGCTGAGCATGGCACAACCAGTTATCAGGTTAAGGGGGGGGGGGCAATTATTTTTTTCACATGGGTGATATAGTAGGTTTTAAATAACTGTTTACCTTCAATAAATGAAACGATCATTTAAAAGTTGCATTTTGTGTTTACTCACATCATCTTTGTCTTATATTGACATTAGTTGGATGATCTGAAAAATGTAAATATACCAAACAAGCAAAAATATAAGAAATAAAAGGGGCCAAATACTTTTTCACAGCACTGTATAAATGCGGTACAACCCAACTAATTACTTCTGGCTCAATCTATTCATTCAGTTGTTGGCTGAAGTATGTGTAAAAAGAAAAGTAAATAAATAAATCAGACAGTATTATAAATATGACTAAAATCCAGACGTTCGGACTATTCACACAAATATCAGCTCAGCGCATTATCACAAAATGGCTGCATGGTAGGCTTTGGTTGTGATCACATGTGAAATCATTGTATTTAACTACAAACATTGTCTTGTTTGGCCAAATTTAGACCTCCTGCCCAGATGAAACACATTTGTGATGTAAAGATAGCTGGAAGCCTTGCTTGATGGTGGACCTTCAGACACTTAATGCCCCTGGTCTATACAGGAGATTGGGTATAAATATTGTAGGGTATAAATTCAGAAAGAACTTGTGCATTTAATCATTCAGTACCTTTGCTAATAGCCTTACATTTACTGCACATCAGAGCTTTTTCTCACTGATGAAAATCATCATTGACTGGAAAAACTATTCCAGCTATAAACTAGAGGAGTGTTGCAGTAGGCTGCACTGGGGGGCTGTCAGTTCACTTAAGGAACATGCATCAATCCTAGATCCAAACAAAATGTCTCCCCAGATATTGTGGTCAGAAACATTTTGAAAACTAAGTCCAAGTCTTCAACTGACCATAACTGCAT
This sequence comes from Gymnothorax javanicus, assembly GCA_029692085.1. Lineage (NCBI taxonomy): Eukaryota > Metazoa > Chordata > Actinopteri > Anguilliformes > Muraenidae > Gymnothorax > Gymnothorax javanicus. The sequence continues at coordinate 41,682,406 of CM056202.1, forward strand.
ACCACTCCACATGAGTTAAACATCCCTCTGGTTGGCCAACTTAACAGCAGCAGCTATCAATGCTATCACAGGAGGGCTGCGAACTTACTCGAATGAATCCAAATGCAATAATAAGGCCTAAAAATATAACATACATTCCCAAAGTGTACTGTAGACATGCAAACTGTGGGGAATCTCCACAGAGAGCATGGTGTTTGTTTTTACTCCATCTGTGTGTGCTGTGGAGGGAAAGGCATTTTACCCTTTACCCTTTACTGTCTCTTCTCCCATAGGGGAAAACATGACATGTATACAGCCTAGCTTCAAATATTCAAGACTGAAAGCATAACTTTCCCACTACAGGATAAATCTAATAATAATATGTCCTGTTTCTGTCGGTTATTTCCTCCACTTTGACTGCAGATCCAATCGTATTAGAAAAGAACACATTTATAATCCAATTTACTAATACTGAAGTCATAAGCACAAGAATACCTTTCACAGGGCTTTTCACTGAGTGACCTTAAATCAAAATGAACAGCGGGAGCCAATCTGGTATGTATCAGTACCTCATGTCGACATTCGGCACTATTTCTTCTTTGTTTGCCTTTGACAGAAGCAACGTCACCTGTTATTTAGAAATGATTAAACAAACCAGGGCATGTTGAAAATCATCATCATCATCATCAATCAAGCATCTGATCAGCTTATGCCTGATTGGATCATCTGAGGAAAATTGGTTCTTTAAGTGAACCATTCTTCTGTTATTCTGAAAACCCCTTGTCAATGGTACTTTTAGTTCAACCAGATCATAAGCATAGATATAAGCATTTGTTCATCTAAATTCAGTCACTGTTAGCCAGTTTTGTTTAGGATTCCTGGAAAATGACCTTGTTGAGCAATGTTTGAAAGTTGTGAATTGTGATAGAAGGCTTAGCTGCATGATTCGTTGTCAAATCTGGAATTAGGCTTGTAAATCTGATTCACAATTGGTTGTAATCCTATTTTCCACTTATGTCAAAATGGTTACTGCAGAATAACCTAAGCCTTTTACATTGCATTTTTGAACTTCCAGGCACTCCTGGCCAACATAAATGACATTTCACGACATGCTCAGTTATGCCACTGGATTTTCTTTCAGTGACAGAATTCGGAGAAAGTGTCCTTTAGAGGAAAAAAAAACAGCAAGCTGGACTGGAAAACTCAGTCTAATAGTGTGTCAACTATATTGCTATCCATGATAGAGATGCCATGTAAATTACCTATGATACTATAATCTATATTTTTCACATGAAAGACAAGCTCTGGCTAAAACATCTGGGGGACTTCCTTGTATCATTCCATTTTGCATCCTTTGCTCTCTGCAAATGAAGAAAACTGTTAGGGTGAACCTTTCATATGCCCTTTGCACAGAGCAGAGTATATGAAGGAGAAGAGAACTAATGGAATGGCCTCCTTTGTGTCTTGCCATCTGCATCCAGCATCAAACAGGAAAAAAGCATGGATCAGCTGGAAGATGAGATGAACAGGAAGAACAGAGGAAAAGGTGCCAGAGCCCAGGAAAGGCAGAAGGATCAGATGGTGTTCAGCTTGGGATCAGGAAAGTATCAAATGCACCCAACAGTGAGAGGCGTTACAGGACTTGATCCCGTTCTCCCAATCAGTTTCCAAGAAGACTGCGAGAATTAATGAAACAGTCCATACGGGCATCCACACCCCACACTCCCATCTTTCAGCTCATCTGGGCACATCACAGCTGTACCGTATCTATGAAGTGTACAGCATTGATAAGACTCACCTTTCCAAACATATCAGCTGCTTTGTTAAAAAAAAAAAACATTAACCTTTAGAATCTTAAATACAAATAGTTTTGCTTAATGATTTTTGATTACAAATTTACTTGTTTAAAAGAGCTCCCGCAGGGGAGCTCTTTTAAACAAGTCGTCACATAATAGGTTTTCAACAGCACAAGATAATTTAATTCATTATTTTTTGAAACTTTATTTCAACGCTCCCATGATTAATTATCAAATCCACAAATTAACCTTGATATTTTACAATGGTGCATGCTGTCAAAACAAAATGCGAGGTGATAAATCGACTACACAAGAGTGATGTAGAGTTGCCTTTAACTTTGCTGAGGTTTCTGTTGTGAATGTTATAATCATGTGTAGCCATTTTTGACAAATAAGAAGATGATAGGAAAACAACACTGATATTAGGATGAGGATGTGGACTGCTAATTTGTGCACTCAGCAAGCACTGTGAACAATATTCTGGGAACACTGAACACTGTCAACTTGTCATGTCAGTTGAGAGGGAAGGCTTGCAGCATGACTGATGCTCAAGTGAGATCTGATTGCAGCTAAACTTCTAATTCCTCCAGGACCCAACAGGATGATTGACAATTTGGTTTCAATTATTCATCCGGTCCTCAGCAACTGAAGGTCAGAAAATGATCTGCACACAGTTCCCTCGCAGCGGGGAGAGGTGGCGTTTTCATCAAATATTTATTTACCCCGCGTACTCTCGGCACTCCCTCAAATACAAGGACTAGATAAATCAAAATGGTCTTCAATGAAAAGTGAATCTTTAGTGGCTAAGCTAAACTGAGATGACCCATCTAGAAGTATCAATAACTACTGTAAATCATATAGACCAATAAATGGAGTGGTGATAGTTAAATGCACGGCTTCATTTTTAATGTACTTTTGAAGTAATTCAATAATAAATTTCATTAAAAATGTTTCATGTACTTGCGTAAGTAGGCTACACTTCAAGAAGATGATAAACTACTCTGGAACCTCCACGTTAACTTTTGGCACATCCTGCACATGGTATCAAACCTGCACCACATGACTGTTTCAGTGAAAACAAAAAAATGCTCATTGAAATGTGTCGAATTTCACTTCCAAATGAAATGTTTTGTTTCTTGTTTTACCCAAACAATGCAAATTGGCTACAAGTGAGAGAGTTGAATATTCATGGAGATACGTATTTAAGGAAACCGATCGAGAACAGATAAAGACTTATTATCAGTTTAAAGGGATATTTTACTGCTCCCATCTTCTGTTCAGCCGCCGCTTCAGTCTGCCAGGAAGATATATTGATGGGCGTGTTGTGAATTGAAAAGCAATAATTTTTACATTTTTATTACCTTGGCAGAATATGCAATGGTCTTCTAATGCACTCAAAATCAGTTCATTGTCATGATGGATTGCTTTCATTGAGAAGTTTGCTTTGAAGTTGAAATATGATAATTGCTTACATTAACAACATGCTTTCAATTATTTCCATATGACTATTATTTATTATACAGTATAAATACATTGACAAAGAGGTGTGATATTGCTCCAGGGAACAGACTTTGTTGCCCAAGATTTTATACAATTTGTAATGACAGTGGAAAAAAAACGCAAAGTGTCTTGCATCGTCATGTTTGTCCTGGCATACACTTAAGCACTGCATTATCATTCAGGTGTTCTTTGTTTTTTTTTTTTTATTTCTCTGGCAGTGCTTGGATAGTTGTTCTCTTGAGGCGCTCTAGATTTGTTTAAACTTGAAATGCTTTTCACATTCTCACAGTGTATACCACAATACATTTGCCTTTTGCTCTGAGAATTGAACACCTTTTAGCCAATCAAGTCCAACTTACGTCATGTTTCTTCATTGAAGTGACTCTTGGAAAAAAAAAAGCAAATTTATGTTTTACTGGTTTTTATAATGCACCAAAGAATTGTAAAGGATGAAATCGTTCTCTGTCCATATATTTTCTAAAATAAAAATGCCGTTGAAATATCAGTTTTCCCCGGAGAGTCTCCCGGAGAGAATGTCTGTTTACAGTGCCTGCAGACTGCTAGGCAAGCTTAAGAAGAAAACCATCTGGGAGCTGGACTGCTTGAAGAGGGGGAAAAAAACCTTTCAATGGCTAATTCATCTCCAGTATGTATTCCATCAAACATGGTTTTGCTGTGTCTTCCTCACATTTATTTACTTAGTATTGCGATTTGTGTGATTAAGAATCTTCACATTGCACTTTAATTACCCTGCGCTGGAGCTTATGCTGGGACTGGTGCAGGCTCTGGTGAGCAGCACGTGTTGGAGGGTGTCATGCTCCTTGAAGCTGGGTGTGTTTATAATTACACAGTTCATTTAAAAGCAGAAAGAGGAAGTGGGTCGCTGTGGAGAAGGAGGCGTGGCCTGTACCATATGTCTCTCTTCCCACTGCTGTCCATCACGTGTCTTTCGCTTTGATTTTCTGGACTTTCCTGTTTATAGCCAAAGGGAGAAATAAATTAGAAATGGGTGACATGATTTATTATTGTATATTTTCTATACACAGCTTATATAGGAAGATAAAACCTGGGGCCTCCTTTGCCAGAAATATGTATATTTCAGAGCTGCTGTGCAAATGGGCTGTGTTCAAATGTCCATGTGACCGTGAACACGAAAAAATATACAAACAACTTGATAACTTTGAGCCTCTTACTGTAAAAGTTGTATGACATTGCATTGTTTTTAATTGAACGTCACATCCAAATCTAATGTCAGAAAAAACATTCTCTCATCATCTCTTTTATTATCAGTAGCGCCAGATTCAGAGCAGTGACTAAATACGCTAAATAAAACATCCCCAGTACATCTTACCCATGCTAAACAAGAATCAACATACAAAAGTCATAAGCTCTTAAGCATCCTCTCTCTACACTTTGTTTGTGTGGGATTGTGGTCGTAACATCAGCAGAGCACTTGACCATAATACATATGTACTGAGAGGATGGAATGTGTGGTTCACCAGAGACTTCTGTCAGGGAATGACAACACCAGCGAAATTTAGTGGCAGTCATGACTTATCTACCCTGACTTGCTTCAGATTTTTACAGATCTGTTCAATCAGTGGGTGGGGAGATTTGCTCACACTCAAAGATGAGTGGAAAGAAAAATATCACAATTCAAATGAGACCAAATTAAGCACTACCACAATTGGCAGCTGTGTTTTGTCAAATTTACTGTGCATATCATCAAGGTACTGATCAGGAACTGAGCAGACACCTGAGCGGTTATTGTGAACCGGATTTATTTGTTTATTTAATTTTCAACAATAAAATGACACAACTGGCATTAACTGCCTATGAGTGTAGCAAGCCAGAGTAAAGCTATAAAACGTATGGCATCGACAGAGTGACCAGAAACAATAGTGTATGTTTGTAAAGAAATAGTTTTCTCATTTAAATATCTTGGAGCCTCATTCATTCGTTTTAGCACAGCTTTCTATCGTTTTTTTTTTTGTTTGTTTGTTTGCTTCTGTTATTGTGTGCATCAAAGGCCCTCATTAGCTGTATAGGTGTACTTCAGCTAACAGAACACCCAAAATTTATCATTCTCTTCCCGTTGCATGAGTGTAAATAAAAGCATTTCATTAGCACTATATAATGAATGTATACATAAGATATTATCCTTATCATGTGATTGCTTAGTTGTTTCCCTGATTGTGTCATGTGGCGGTCAAGAATTGCTGGTCCATGATTTTTGTTTGTTAATATGTTTTTAGCCTGGTATTGAAGTAAGTTTGGTGCACCAGACAGTGATGCTATGGCTATTGGCCCTATCTTCTCTGCTTCAAAATGTGTAATAGTGTTTATCCAGCCATTAGTATCTCCCATCCGATAGCACTAAAGAATATAGTGGTTTTATGGCTGCTTTTTAGGTCAGGATGATATTGTTCCTCTGAGTGTCTTAAGCTTCGTTTATTGTTCCAAGCTAGCTCTGGTCAGGGGAAAAAATCCACTCATATCACATAGACTCATGCTCTTCTTATTAGTTGCGGAAATTATCGCTGTTATTTAGTCCTGCAACCCTCTCATGGACTCTACATGTCAATACAGTTTAATGTGCAGCAAATTGCTGACGTTCTATACGCACTGAAATGTGAGGAGACAATTAGCCAAAGGTTTTGTTCCTGAAATTGGCATGAACCAAATGCTAAAACTGGACTTCAAATGACTTATTATTTTAGAATAGTTTCATGTCACTTTAAAATAATATTCAATCATTGTTTGGAGAATTTTCTGAGAACCAATACATTTTTAGCTAGGTGTGAGGTATGCGTAGGTAACATTCTTTGTATGTTTTTGATCCATGTACAATAATTATTTTATCCTATCAGTCCATTTTATAAAATAATATTCAATTACCTAATATAAAAATAACAGGAAATTTAAGTATACCTCAGAATAAAATTTCTGGAATCATCTATGACAAATCGGGCTCTTGAAACAAAAGAATCCATATCAAAATGAATGATTGCAGGAGACTTTGCTCTATACAGAGCAACACAAAAAGCAGGATGATTTGTGATAGCAGGGTGAAGAAGGTGAGAATTCCAGTTGTGTTTTAGTTGAAGGATTGGCCCACAGGTGTTAAATCCATAAGCAACTTAGCTGCTCAGAGGAGGGTGTTATTGAACCAGAGTCTGCACAAATTCAGAGCCTCTGCAGTCTTACTGAATGCAGGGGTTAAAGGTCGACTGCAGCCTCAATTGTAGTGATTTGTTATCCTGTCAGAGCTCAACAGGTGAGCCAGGAAGCCTTCTCATAACATATCAGAGGGTAGAGAAAACAGTACAGGTCCCAGTGTCAAGATCTCCCGCATCACAATGTCACTCACTCACCAATCTCGTCACAGCAACCAGTGTTGATTCTATCAACATCAATGGAATTCAAGCTTGTTTTGTGCCTTGTGAAGGGAACTTTGCCCATAAGCTTTTCAAATACAGCCACCGCCATATTGTGTCAGCGTTTGTTTTTTCTTTGAATGCTAAGGATCTTTTTGTGGGTGAGGAAAGGGGGAGGGATTTGCTAAATTTGCACCTGTGTTGCAGGATGCCTTGGACCACAGAGAAAAATCTGCTTGTCAGAGATGAACAGGTCTTAGTACTGTGGGGTATGGCTGTGATAGCTAGACTCCAGTCCATCGCCAAGGTCACAGATACACATGTAGGCCTGCTGCCCCTCTTTGAACCAATGATACATTCCAAAAAAACATGGTAAAAAGAAAATCAGTATAATGTTACATATGTTTTATAATGTAGTTCCCCGTAATAAACAAAATACTTTTACTGGCCAATATAGTAAAATTTAAAATATTGCAGTCTCTGAGCATGATAGATGAAATCCAGGCACAGTGGGATAGGTTTTAACTCTAATGTACTCTGAAATTGGAATTCCATCCTCAAATGTCAGTCGCGGGCTAATCTTAAATTTTTTTAATCACAAGTTATTAACCAAAATGCATATTAGAACAGCACAAGTAACTTTTTTAAAATTATTTTTAGTATTATTAATCCATTCTCCACCATTGACAAGATTTTCTGTAAATTATGATGGAAGGTTCCCCACACCATTGATGAGATATTCTGACAATCAACATATTCGCTGTTATAGGAGGACAAGGATACAGATCTTCCGACAAAAATAGGTAGCGAAAGATTAATGAAAATTATTGCAAAAATGCTGGCAGTGGCTAACAACTTCAAAAATACCCTGGTGGGGCAAGTGTAAATGAAGTGAAAATGCCACAGGCTCCAAATATACAGCACAATATTTAAATTGCTATCTTGTTGGTTTAACTTCATTGTTTTCAATGTCTGCAATAAAATGCTCCAGATGTTTTATTAGGTAGTTGTAGCTAGTACCGTCTAAAATGCTCCAGATGTTTTATTAGGTAGTTGTAGCTAGTACCGTCTTTTTGCAATGGTGCGCTGGGGTGCAGGCATCAAGGCAAAGGATGCCAACAGACTGAGTAAACTCTGTTATTGAGTCTGTTGTTGGCAGTAGGCTGACCAGACTGGAAGAGGTGGTAGAGGGCTAAATGCTGGAAAAACTGCTGTCAATCACGATCAATACCTCCAACCCACTCCAGACTACACTGGACAAACTTAAGAGTACTTTTAGCAGCAGATTGATTTAACCATGCTGCTTAAAAGAACAGAATGGGAGGTCATTCCTGCCGGCTGCCATCAGACTCTACAACTCATCTGCCGCTACCAGGGCCATGATCACTGAACTTCATTTCATCGCCTTTAGCTTTTATAATTGGCACTTAACCTGTATCCACACTTCATCATGTTTTAGCATTCATCATCCTCCGAACATGCACTTATATCATTTATTATTTAGCTAGTTACATCTGTTTACATTGTGACTTCATGCACCTTGACCTCGCATTTTTGCGTATTTTTAGTATACTTGTCATTGTATGTTATTGCTGCTATGACAATTTAATTTCCTCTGGGAAAGATCTATCTATCTATCTATCTATCTATCTATGGATGGCATAATTTTTACATGACACAAACAAGCAGAAATTGCGAGCCATACTGGACTAAAACGTCACATTGTGGAACAGTGTATCAATTCATATCTGGTCCATTGTAAACACATCAGCCATGGTACATTTTAATTAAAATGCATATTTATTTACTTATTCTGTCCCATATAGGTTGTTATTTAGTAATGGCAGGTATTCACAATGAACCATGTCTTCTCAAACATTACATTGTATATTAATGGTAATGCTAGCTCTACAGGACTAATATTAACAATTGAAAATCCAGATGATGAAATACAGGGAGTCACCTACCTCTGACTTTTATTGAAATTAAACAGTTTGTTTGCCAAACTTTTGGACACTAACATTGTGCTCCAGTGCTGTTACAAATTGCCTTGTAGCCAAGGCAAGTTGTGACATTCGCAGTTCCAATTCTTTCTGTTGAATTGGAATAGGAGCGATCTGATGTAGCGCAGAACTGTCGTAAATCGGGAGATGAGATGAAGGAAGGGAATTTTTTGTCGATGTCCACACTTCCGGTAATAAGACCAGCTTCGCCAAGTCAATGCATGCATTACGAAATGCGATGAGCATTGCGCAGCTTCGCAGTCGAATACTATCGTGGATACACAGATATGAATATGAAAATACCACAAAATTCAAATAAACGCTCCATTCCAGTCAAAGCCAGGGTTCACGTCCTGGAACTTAACGCTATAAATCGCCATTATATTAGCTAGCGTTCGACCGCGCGCGGATATGAGCGGAAGTTCACTTGTCAACATTTTGACCGTTGAGTCGTCATTATCGGTAAGCATATCCACCTTGCGATGTGCCGTATTGTATATCAGATCGCTCCTATTGGATGGACAGGACAGTCCAATAACTAACCTGATAATGTGCAATCACTGAAAAGACTTGTACAGTATCTTTGTAGATGAGACATATTTAAAGAGTGCAACAATATAAACGCTGAACTGGTTTGTTCATAGAATTTTTGGCGCAGTGGTTAGCATTGCTGCCTCAGAGCAAGAAGGTTGTGGGTTCGAATCCGGCCTGGGGCCTTTCTGTGTGGAGTTTGCATGTTCTCCCCGTGTTCGCGTGGGTTTTCTCCGGGTACTCCGGTTTCCTCCCACAGTCCAAAGACATGCATATCAGGTTAATTGGAGAAACTAAATTGCCCAAAGGTATGAGTGTGAGAGTGAATGGTCTGTGAATGGTGTGTGCGCCATGCGATGGATTGGCAAGCTGTCCAGGGTGGGTCCCTGCCTCTGCCCGTAGTCAGCTGGGATAGGCTCCAGCTCACCCCGCGACCCTAGTGAGGAATAAGCGGGTATAGAAAATGGATGGATGGATATTCAACAGTCGTTTTTGAAGTTGTTTTCTGACGGAGAATCTTTGTGCCATTGCACACAAATACTAAGTCAGCCAGCAGTTGGAGCCTAGTGGTTAGGGCGATATGTTCATTCGTGGGAGACCAGAGTTCAAATTTTGGGTCGGTATGCTCCTATTTTGGCAGTGAAAGCATATTATTGTATAAATAATTGCTCTGGTTCTTTTTTTAATTGCTTTGTTCTTTTTGCTTTTTTCCATTTTTTTTTACCTTATCTTTGAATTTATAATTTTGTTGATTTGCTAGTTTTATTGAAAATAAATCTGATCCAGTGGAGTCAAACTTCATTTTGTATGCATTTTCTTTGAATGTGAAAATATATGCAAGACTGCCAGAAATAATAATATAAAAATATGTGGTTGTATTTGGATGGAATGTATGCCTGTAGTGACATAGAAGTGAAATTAAATGAGTTTCACTGTTTGAGAAATCTGAAATGGCACACAAGGTACCTGAACTGCCAATTTAGAGAAGCCATCTTGACGTTCCTCTCTAATTTTGCTTTGATTTACTTGATTAGAATAAACTTTGGCACAGATAATGATGAGATTCTGTGCTGTAATTTTTTAGAGGTTTCAGACTGCAACCAAATAATTTTAAAAGAGATAAAAGTAAATTTTTGTTAAGCGGAAATGAGATCTTTCATTTATGCTGTGATCCATCTTCATTTACTCAGACTCGGTGACATATGTACTGATTTTTACACCACAATAGAAATCTCCATGGTGTTACCTTCATTATGATACCAAGATTATTCAAATGGACCACGTAGTTGCAGAGATATACTCATTTCATTTTGGGCAAGTCATTTTCGAACCAGAGGCTCAGGGCTTAAGAGTACATGTAAATGGCCCATGGACTCAGTTTGACACACCAGGAATGCAAGGCTCTGTCTCAGGCTAGGTTTGTGTGATTAAGGTGATTTAGGGCTCTTTGAAACGTCAGAGCCCATAGAATCAAATCTGATAGTGTCTTACAGACAACATCACAAGCCGATCACAGAGAGGAAAAGACAGTGCGAGCAAGCGGAATGCTCAGGAGCTGACATCCTTTGAAGCAGTGCCCTGGAAAAAAAAAAAAAAAAAACATGCATGGAGACTGGCAGATCTTGTTTCAATATAACACGGACACATTGGGCTGACAATAGCAAGCGCAGATTTACCCTTGAACACAGTTTTTATTACAAAATATCGAAATATCCTAAACCAATTACACCAATTAGCCATTAAAGTTAATAGTTCCATTAACATGTATAAATGTGCACAGACAGAATTCTTTTGCATTGGGTAACCTTTCTGACAACTGTAACCAAAGATGGTTTAACCTCCCTTCAGCTACATCTATGGTAGTTATACAGCTACAGTGCTGTGAAAAAGTATTTGCCCCTTCCTTAAGATTTGGCACACTTCAATGTTTCAATCATCACACAAATTTTATATTAGACATATTAAATATTATATATTTATATTAAACTTGATTTAATACAAAATGCAGTTTTCAATTGATGATTTCATTTATTAAGGGAAAAAAGCTATCCAAACCTACGTGGCCCTATGTGAAAAAAGTAATTGCTGCCCCCCCCCTTTGTTAAATCATGGATTAACTGTGATTAACCACATTTTTTAGTTCAATTTCACTATGCACACCCAGGCCTGATTACTGCCATATCTGTTGAATCAAGAAATCACTTAAATAGAGCCTGTCCGACAAAGTGAAGTAGGCTAAAAGATCTCAAAAAGCAGCATATCATGCCGCAATCTAAAGAAATTCAAGAACAGATGAGAAATAAAGTCATTGATATTTATCAGTCTGGAAAGGGTTACAAAGTCATTTCTAAGGTTTTGGGACTCCAGCAAACCACAGTGAGAGCCACTATCCACAAATGGAGAAAACTTGGAACAGTGGTGAACCTTCCCAGGAGTGGCTGGCCTACCAAAATTACTCCAAAAGGGCATCGAGGACTTATCCAGGAGGTCACAAAAGAACCCAGAACAATATCTAAAGAACTGCAGGACTCACTTGTCTCAGTTAAAGTCAGTGTTCATGATTCAACAATAAGAAAGAAACAGGGAAAAAATGGCATCCAGGGAGAGTTCCAAGGCAAAAATTACTGCTGACCAAAAAGAACACAAAGGCTCGTCTCACATTTGCTCAAAACATCTTGATGATCCCCAAGACTTTTGGGAAAATATTCTGTGGACTGATGAGACAAAAGTTTAACTTTTTGGATGGTGTGCGTTCCATTACATCTGGCGTAAAACTAACACAGTATTTCAGAAAAAGAACATTATACCAACAGTCAAACATGGTGGTGGTAGTGTGATGGTCTGGGGCTGCTTTGCTGCTTCAGGACCTGGCGACTTGCCATAATTGATGGAACCATGAATTTTTCTCTCTACCAGAAAATCCTGAAGGAGAATGTCCGACCATCAGTTTGTGAAATCAAGCTCAAGCGCACTTGGGTTCTGCAGCTGGACAATGATCCAAAATACAGCAGCAAGTCCACCTCTGAATGGCTTAAAAAACAAAATGAAGGTTTTGGAGTAGCCTGGTCAATGTCTGGACTTAAATCTGATTGACATGCTGTGGCATGACCTTAAACAGGCTGTTCATGCTTGAAAACCTTCAAATGTGGCTGAATTAAAACAGTTCTGCGAAGAAGAGTGGGCCAAAATTCCTCCACAGCGATGTGAAAGACTCATTGCCAGTTATCGCAAATGCTTGATTGCAGTTGTTGTTGCCGAGGGTGGCACAAGCAGTTATTAGGTTTAGGAGGGCAATGACTTTTTCACATAGGGCCAGGTAGATTTGGATAGCTTTTTCCCCCTAAATAAATGAAATCATCATTTAAAACCTGCATTTTGTATTCACTCGGGTTATCTTTGTCTAATATTAAAATTTGTGTGATGATCTGAAAAATTTTTGTGTGACAAATATGCAAAAAAAAAAAAGAAATCAGGAAGGGGGAAAATACTTTTTCACGGCACTATATATCAATGGCAGTTGTAAATAAATAAATAAATAAATACCAAGTCTTGCTGATAACTAATATATTTTTGTTTCATTTGTTGAAGGTTTATTTTTATTTTGTATTTATTTGCTTTGTATTTATTTATTATTTATTTATTTATTACTTTGATTTCTGATCAAACGTAATTAATTAAACCACTGGTGAGTAATATCTGTCTGTGTATATCCTATCACTCTTGACACCATAGGGACAAGTGTAAGGTTACCCAGGTTACTGTTATTTGGTTGACTGCCCTCAGGATAGATTGTGTCGCCTGAGGTTTGAAACTGGCATACAAATCTTTCTCTTTCCCACAACTGCCACTCCACAATGCCATCCTGCTGTCTATATTTTGCAAGCTTGAGAAATGTATGCCTTCCCATGAAGGTGACAGAATTTTTATTTCAAATTGTATTTTTTCCGGATTTTCATCACCAAGTCTAAAATCTTGGCTTGGTTGTTACTGCACAGAAAGTATTGGGTACTTCGAAGCGCAAAATTCAAGTTAAAATTATTAAGAATGTCTTTTCACTATGTGTAATAAGATGTGAGATTTGAGGAGCATATATCTCATTGGTGAATGGTTTTCACATTTGGGGCTCAAAGATGCGGCCTTTGCTCATAGCCACACACAGATGTCCCATGTAATCCTAGCTCACACAGCTATAAAGATAATTACATTTAAACACAGCCATTTGAACATTAATGAGTAATAATAAGTTAAAATGACTTGTTTCCCATCTGTGTCTGTTTATTAAAATGAATCTGTAGCTAACCGCATTGAATGGAAAGTGTTCCATCAGGCCTTCAGGTCTGTTACAGTACTAGATATTGCAGCTAATCAGTTAACCATAATGATTACTGTATGCAAAAAAAATTGAACTTATTCAGGATATCCTTGAAGTGAAAAAAAAGAAAAAAAAAACAGACCTTTCTATTCTGATTTTGTATTGATGCTGCCTTGTGTTCGAGCCTATTTAGTATCCACCATGTAAACATACAGTATAATACGCAATACCAGCATGACACAAATAATACCACCATTTATATGTATGCTCTTAAGCGCTACTACTACTTAGACTACCATCTGTCTGGTGGTTATAAGTCTGGTGTTATAAAAACTGCTCAAATGAATGCACATAATAAGTACTGTAAGCTTGAGAATTCTGATGCAATACAGCACTTAGTAATGAAACGGAGCACACAAATGTTAAACAGCAGCTTAGGTTACATCACTTTAAGCTATGAATCAATGTTGTTATTGCATACCTTTAACGCTATTCTGGGTAGGACACTAAAATGGCAAGAAGGAAATGCAATATGAACTGTGTAAAACCTGGGATCCAAGAGTTAGACAGAAATGGGATTTTTTGCCATGTTTCCAAAGAGTGCAGGTCTTCCAGCCATCCAAACACAAAGCAATCGCTGCCCAGAGAGAAAAATAATGAATTCATATGTAACTGTCGGACTGTTCTATCAGGCAAAATTGTGCTTTTGTATCATGTACGTTTAAGCACCATATTCATTGGAAAGTGGCGTATTTTTTTATTTTGCTTCTGAACCCAACCATTTTGATTTTGAAATGATACAATTACAATGAGGTTGAAGTGCAGACTGTTAGTTTTAATATGAGGGTGTTTTCATCTACATATGAACCCTTTAGAAATTACAGCACCCTTTGTATGTAGTTTTTGAGCGCACCGAAACATATAGGACTGCTTAATATACAAAGAGTCAAGTGGTCATTTTTAGTGTTTGGTCACATATCCTTTGCATGCAATGACTGCTTAAAGTCTGTGATGCATAGACACATGAATTTAGATCAGGTGATTGACTCTGGCTATGGAACCAAAATGACAAAAGTCACAAAATAACCTTGATTCACTGTCGAATGAATTATGGTGCTCACCATAGTTTAAGGTGAACACGTCTTTATCATTTTATTTTGCCTGTTTCAATTACCAACATATCTTAATCTCTCTTGCTGTCTTGTCTGACTTGGACCGGTTAGTATGAGGATTCCAAGAAATTCTTGCAGCCCACAGAATGAAATGGCCCTCTGAAAAATAATACCTGCAGAAGTCTATGCCTGGTTTGGTGAATGGATAAAAGTTTTTGCTCTGAAATTCTATTTCACATTCAGTGCTTTCACATATTAAAGCAACAAGTAATATGTGTTCATTTCTCATAATAAGTAAAATGTGCTGAAGGCTGTTCAGTTGGTATAATTAATATTTGTTGCAGGGAAAATCTTGTATGAATACCGTCTGTGTCTCCTCCCATTCAGCAACTTGCGTGTCAATCAGAAGTAATGTCCCCTTTGATTGGTTTGCGTCATTGCATGCTCCCCATATCCCCGGCTGTGTCTTGTTTTGTGGTTACCCCACCTCTTACGAGTGTGACGCATGTATTCCCCCTCTTTTGAGTTGGAAGTTGCTGGATTGTAATTTGCTGTGAGCGCTTAGAACCAGTAAGTACCTACTAGTAAAACTCCTTGTCTTCAGAAAATAAAACATAACCTTTAATGCTGGTAATTTACGGAAGTTTTCGTCCTGTTTTTAGTTAATAGGTACAAACTCCATAGCCTTTCCCATGGTCTCCAGGATTGGAACCACTTTCCTGCTGAAGAATTCCCAGCATGTTGATCTGTCCAGTTTATTAGGAATAAGCTCCCATTCCTTCTGCCGTCATCAGAATTGGAGCCGCAGTCCTTTTAAGCCCCTCCATCCTGCCTTCTGACAGTTCGACTCAGGTGAAATATGCACTCCACCTGGCAATCATCCTGTCCGGGCTTTGGCAACGCCTACCCTGCTTCGCCCATAACATCTGAGCTGAACTGTGCTATTCTCCTCTGGGTTCTGTCCCCTTGTTACTGTATTACTATCAATAAACCCTAATATTAGATTGTACCCGGCCACTGCAGTTGACTCCTCGTCTGGATCATGACAGTACCATCAAAGCTCATCACATTTGCTCAATTTCTCACATGCTTAGGGCACCTGTGGCTTTTCTGTACCTGCTGATAAAAAGAGAACGGTATGTTTGCATGCATGTGTATGATATTTGTGTGTGATTGTGGATGCGGGTGATTAGCCATTGACAGCAAAGAGTTAATAGTGGTGTAGCAGGGAACACATCTCCCCTCTCCCCCTTTGCGCCATCCCCTCAAACAGCTGCCAGAATATTCACTAATCTCCTCAATTAGTTCGGCATTTCCTGTCCGTTCTGCTAGTAGAGGACATCTGCCAAGCAAACAGGCATTGGGCGCACCACAGCCTGGTCTGACTTTCACGGGAACTACATCACTTGGCATCCACATCAGCCCCTGATGAATACGAGTCAAGGTAACCCAGAGAGGAGAGGCCTTGTGAATCAAACAAGAGAGAGAATAATGCAAAAGTTAAAAAGGTTCTGATATACTTTTGACATATTTCTACTTGTAGGTATGCAAATAAATACATGCATTCGTACTAATGAACACACCGCATACACACACGTGCGCATACACACTAACACACGTACATGGAAATAAACACACTCACACACGCAAACACACACATGCAGACACACACATTTATGAACAGAGGAAGGGTTATGCCCCTAACTGGCCTGACTCAAGTGGTGTGCAGACCGCAGGGGTTGTTGAAAATGCAGGCTGCGGCGGTTGGAGTTAGACACGCAAAGCTGGAGCACATCTGCACTGTCACGTTTCCAAAACCCACACCCCAGAGCACCCGCCGGACCCACAGCATAAGAGCCTGAACAAATCTGGGGGATCCAAGCCCACTCCGCAGTCCGTCCTGGTGTTTTGAATTTGTTCCTCATAGCAGAACACAGGCAATAAATAAGTTCTGCTCAGAAGTTTGGACCCTCATCTGAACTTTTTTGCCCCCGCAGAGGATGCAGCTAATGCTGTTTTAATTTAGAAGCTCACCAACAAACTAACTAAAGATTGCCTGGGATGTGTGACTGGAAGCCTTCATCTCTGTAAGCTTGCATTTTACAAATGACCCACCGGTGTTTGGGTATAACTTTCATTCAGCCAGTTCGACTATGGAGCTTACAACTGAGCAAATTGACTGTATTGACTACGTTAATGCATAATACATAAACCGGCATCGCTGTAAAAGTTGATCAGAAAAAAACTTTTTATGTTGAATGTGTCCTCACATGGTCTTAACCATGCTATAAGCTACAATTAAGAGGAATAATCAGTTGTTTTGCACTGAATGTAATGCAAAGCAGAGAATGCTGTGGTTTTCATTAATACTGTTAGTTCAGAGATCATTATCATATCTTTGAAACAGAATGTTTGGGGATATTATGGACTAATGTCACCTGTATTGCTACCACTTGCCTAAATTTAACATTACCAAATGCAACTAGAGAAGCACCTGGAAGCGCAGACCTCCACCGAGGCCTATCATCCATTTTTTTATGATATGCAGATCTGCATGGGGAACCGTCATATTTATATAATTGGCTAAGTTTTGCTGCATTGAACTTTACTACCATTTAGTTGATTTTAAAATGTATGGCATTTCTGACCCTATCTTGCAGTTCTGCAGTGGTTAAGAATCTTCTGAAATATTTCTGGTTCTAGATGATAATCAGAATGACCACCCAAATCTAATGAATTGTTCCTTGGACCACACCCTATCTCGCGAAAAAGTAGCATCAAAATCTGTCCTTTACTTTTAGAATAAAGTTGCACAAAGACAAACAAACAGAAAAAAATTAACAAAAACATAGCCTCCTTGTTAGAGGCATTAACACAACCAGATTTTATGGGAGTAATGTCAGGCTTATGTGATTGTTGCATAGAGAAGGGTCGTTATTGATGTTGGTTACTGTATGACCTTTGCAGTCACACCACCAACAGGCCAAACTTCTATTTTTTTTCTTTTTTGGTATATATATTTGGCATCTTAAATCCCACCCGAATTTTGAATGTCCAATCAACGAAAAATATACAAGCATACTTGTATGTGACTCATGCTGAAAACTCTGGAGAGCGAGACAGTTCATGGTTCTCCTCTGTAACGTGTGCCTATCAGCTGCTGCCACTTTACACTCGTAGATTCAAAACTTGCATACAGTATACAGGACGAGGACGGAGGAAACACAAAAATGAGCTTGCTCAGAATGCATCTGACGAGCGCCAATAGGAGGTGCTTGAGCAAAGAACAATGCTGACCCATACCGCCTGTATCCCTCCCATTTCCCTAAGCAGCGCAAAGCCAATTACACGCTGCTCTCACAAGGTTGCACTGTTAGCACTGGCACAACACAAGATTTGATGGATTGCCATGGTAGTCACTGCATTGTAAAACAGCACCTTTACCAAGTGAGCAGAGCCAGCAGCCAACTTTTCATTTTTAACCCTTTGTTGCATGACTCTTTTCCTCTTTTCCCATCAAGGGCGGTCGGTGGGTTTGATTACTTTAGTAAACAATATGCAACAAAGGGTTAAAAATGCAATATCTTGAACGGTTTAAATGGGAATCCTGTCAACATTCCTGGTACATAGAGGGGGCACCTCATTGATTATCATGGCTCCATTACTTTGTCTACAGTGCCACCATTGGGTAGAACTGCATTTCCAAATGCAAAAACTCAAGCTCTTGGGAATTAGGAATAAGAGTAACTTTTTTGTGAACATCTTGGTGCATATCTGTAATGGACTGTGTCTCGTGCACTGCGAAACTGCACGGAGGACAAGAAGTTGAGGACTGGACTCAGGTGCAAGGATGGATTTGGTATATCTATTATGCCCAACTGCAGGGCAGTGGGCACAGGCATTGCAGAAAACACAAAAGGAACAGAGGTTCCAAATCCTATGATTAACAAAAAGGAATACTACAACCGGTACACATTACAGTTACTAAGTATTAAACAAACAACGATGTTCGTTTAAAAATAAAGGGCTGCGTTAAACAATGTCAGCACTTGGTTAAGAGTTTAGAGCAAGTCACGTGAAATACAGAGATAAGTCTACACGAGACTAACAACACCGTTAAACCGTGGTGCTACGAGACTTCACAAAGATACTGAGCGAAGCTTGGAGTGAAGCTTGGACTTATATGCTCCACTGTTACCACTCAGTGGGAATTAACAACAGATGCAAGTAATAATTGAATTATGGGTGAAGTGCGGTCTGGGTCTTAGTAGACTGGTGAGCTGGACGGCTGGAGGTGTGGCCTTACATTATCCTATTGTTCTGGTGACGCTATGACCATTCCTTGGGCTCCACTACAAGGCCAAACTACACATTTTGCTAATGGGAGAGAACGCTATCATGTCAAGGATATTCCCAGCCATCCTCCATCGACTGCACTTCTTTTTTTTTTTACTTTTTAGCATGCTGAAATTCATTTTAAAAAATTTCAAGCACCTGAGTTACTCTGGAATTTTATTTTGGGTGGGATGGGAAGGAGACACTCCCTCGTTCCAGAAAAGGCACTCTGAGTCCTGGCATGTGAGTAAAACAAGCATAACTAATCGGGAATGGGTCTTGGTTTTGGGTGTTACTGCAAATCAGTTTGCCTCCCTGTTATGTAGATTGATCAGCAACTCATAGCTTCAAATGTTAGTTTGGTGTTTGATTCCAGGACATCCAGCATTGCTTGTGGACCAGCTACAAAAGCCACCACTGGAGTTAAATGTAAAATATTATTCGTATGTAGTCCAGAAAAGCATATTATGTGCCAGAATGCTGCCTTGCTGTTATTCCACAGGAAGGTATACTTGTGATGTAATACTAAACATTTGTCTATTCCCTGCAAATATTTGATTGTGGGGTCAAAGGGAGTTGGAGGAGATATATTTTCTGAGACGTGTTAAACGCTCAGGAGCAGGAATAATTACATCAGTGCCAGATTCCAAACCCGTCATCCGACAAAGGCCCGCTTCTGGTCAAATGCTCAAAGCAATCGTGGGGCCATGAACACCTGTGAAAATTCAATGGTTGTATTTGCTTAAAAAGACTAATGTGAGTGTGCTAGAGGACAAAGTGCTCTCCGAAACACATCAATCATTTCAGTTCACTTCATCTCCAGCTTGTCCCCTCATTACACTGCACTGAGTCTTTTCTTCTCATTTTCATTCCAGTATAGAATGGAATAGTCTTCAGCACCAGCATTCATGTGATTCACAGTACGCCATGTCTGGCTCTCAAATCCTGGTGCCTTTTGCACTGATATTGTACAATTTGGTTAAGTTAGGTCACCAGATAATTGCATTTGCGTTAACTTCATAGTAAATACTGTGCAGGGTATCTTTATCTGAATAACTCGGGGGCAGATATACATGAAGAAAAGCCTGTCGGTCATTTAGTCGCCACTTCCTTCCACATACAGAGAGTGGCCCCTGGATTATGAAGTACTGATCCTGAGCAGCTGCTAAGCTGCACTTTAAACAAGGCATAGATCTGCAACCCTTTACCTTGTTGTTCTTGAACTGCTTTTTCATAAAAGTATATTTAAAAAAAGTAAAATTAATTGATGTATTTATTTTAATTAATGCGCACAAATGTCTAGTTATCAATAACATTTTTTTTCATGTCCAGTAAATATAATCACAATGCTTCTTCCTTTTAACTCCCCAGTTTTTAGCAACTAGATGTTATTGGCGTGCAGTTCAGTTTCACAATTGTGAGCAACAGTCAAATGCTGTCAGATTGCAACAATTATATCGTCCAGTGTTCTGATTCTGTTTGGTCTTTTTCGTTCCTTTCTCTTTGAATTATGTATTTGGAGGGTTTATTTATTGTTCTGGTATTTCACTTGAATTTTTCTTTCTTCTGCTTCCCTTGTGTTTTTGTCTCTTTCTCACCAATCTGCTCCTGATTGTTTCTCTTCATGACCTCATTTGTGACCACGCCCTTTCCCTGCTTCTCAGCCACATCACCTGGTCTGTGTTCCTTTAATCAGTTCCCAATGTTTTGTCTTTATTTTGTATGTGTTTCAGTTTTTTTATTTGCTTTTTTTGCTTATTTCATTTTGGTTTACTTTTTTCCTTTATTTTGCCCTTGTTTCTCTTGTGTATTGTTTCCTTTTGTGTCCTGTCTCCCCAGCTTTATTTCACCTTGTTGTTTTATTATGGTCTCTTTCTGAGGTCTGCCTCCTACACACGTCTGACTCCTGAACTTGTTATACATTTTCCTTATTTAAGTTCTGTCCTTGTGATGGATTTCTGCAGTCTTATCTAATATTCTCTAAGTGTGTCGACCTGCTATTCATGAGTGGTTCCAATTTGATTAGTTAATTGTTTCTTTTTAATGTCCTGCTGGTAGTTTCCTTGATAACTGCGACGATTCCTCTCCAGAGTCCCTTTGTCAAATATGATAACATAGAACACCATATAATGCAATTATACATTGATATATGAAATAAATACAATCTATTGTTTGACTGGTATTCTTGCTACATAAATTTTGAGACATGAAACACATTATTTGAACTGCATGAAATGACAGCAGTTTCAAAGCTAAAAGCTTTCAGAATAATTTATTGGTTTTTTTTTTTCTATTTTTTTCTTGATGATGATTTTGCCAGACTGCGGAATGTCCTTTGAGAATAAGTTTTCTTCCATGTTTTCATCACTGCAGTAAACGTTTTTCAACTTTTTTTTTTTTTGCATATTCACACGAGTTTGCCCCTTTGCACTGTTCATGCTTCAATGTCTGTGTGTGTGTGTGCGTGTGTGTGTGTGTGTGCGTGTGTGTGTGTGTGTGTGTGTGTATAAGAATGAGCAGGTGAAAGGGCAATAAGAAAGCTAGAGATAAAAAGAGCTTGTGTGTGAGAATTTTCTCTATTTGTTCATTTGTAAATACCTACACAGTCTGTGAACAAGTGCTGCATTTTTATCATTTGGGAGACAGCAGAACATTTCCTTTGTCCCTGTGCACTGAGGGTGGATACCTCTGGTGCACCTTCCTTTGTTTTCTTGTATTCTTCACTGTGTTAAAGGCTTTGGCAGGGCTCAAGTGGCCCTTGTGCCATGTTCCCCTTCATTCCCTGTCAGGTCTGTTCTTTCTAAACCCCTATTATGGGACATTGCTTTGCTTACATCAAAAACCCCAAGAAACAGACCAATGTGATGACTTTCTGCACAAGTCACCCTGGATTATTGTCACTTTCAGCTTTCATCATGTAGGAAGATGCATAAAAATACTCATGTGGCTGTGCAAGGATGTTGTCTTCACAGAAAGCAAAGCATTAAAGACTTCACGACAAGCAGTATGATATTGCATTTCTGTAGGATAAAATCAAATCAAAGCTCCAATGCGAAGTTGATATGCCGCTCTGGTACACGCAGTGACAAAAATTAGCATCAGCCAAATGTAGGCAAGAAACGCAATTGGCAAAGTTTTAGAGTACATTTTCTTCATCCTCAAATGCTTTTGTCTTCAAATCTTTGAATCAGTTAATTGTAGAAATAGTTTTTATTCTTACTATTATTTATTTATTTATTTATTTTTAAGTAACTATGTCAGATTGGAGGGTTAGCCAAACTTCAATGGCATATTTCATTTATAACTTGAAAGGGAATATTGAATGTAGATTTATATATATATATATAGTCTTGTCTCAGTCTTCTTCACCAGAAGACCCTCATGAGGCCATTCAGAACGTGGCAACCATTATCCCATTAACTCCGACTGGTGCCTGGGGGCAGACAATCATAAGCTGCCCAGCTGCAGTGATGGAGGGTGAACTCAGAGCAATTTTGGGGTGAGCAGCAGTCTGGTGTCAGCAGGTTAGCCAGGTTTAACCTGCGACAAGAAAAGAGAGACAGACCCCTCCTCAGTCAGAGGAAGCCGATTATGAGCTGCCAACCAAACAGGGAATTTAAGCCTTTCGAAGCACACCTTTGACTAAATACCACATTCCAATGAATAAAGGACAATCCATCATAGACGATCAGAGACATCCCTCTGACTTTGAAAGAAATGTTGAAAACAAATTATCCCTTTCATTACATGCTGTTGCGTAAAAGACCTGTATTTTTTTTTAAAGCAACTATGGAATTATATGAATGGAAAAACAATATTTATAGTCCACACATAATGTTTGACCCCTCTTACAGACACATACCCCACCTGAACGCACATGTCCCAGTCATAGGCCTGCCCTCTGTTAGATCAGTGGTCTTCATTGGTCCTTGCTGGGTTCTTCCAGTTTTTTGTTTTCACATTGATATCAACAAGCAATTGGGACCCAAGTATGCAGATGAGGCCAGTGAACTGTAAAACATACTGCTTTAATCGATAAATGAAGTGCTGAGTGACAAGAAAAGCCAGCAGACACTGCAGCCCTCCTGGTAATGATCACTGTTTTAGACATTTTGGAACTTAACTCATTCCCCACGGAATACTTTTCCCGAAAGTTACACAATATAAAGTATTGAAGTACAGGTGGCACATGACCGCGATCGTCAACTGATTTCGTGTTTTCATCGGACTGCGAATGGTCATCCACGCCGCTGGCACCGGCTTACCATAGGGAATGGTAGAATTTGCCGCGCCATTGGCAGCGGCTTGCCATAGGTAATGAGTTAAAGGCTTCATGCCTTTGCCTCCACGATCGTGTCTACAAGAATAAATAGAAAGCTAGTCAATAGGTTAACATTGCAGCTTTGAGTTAAATATAAATGAATAAATGATTTAATGGAATAGAGAAGTCATGGTTCACATATGCAGAATCCAGTATGCTGGGGGAGCATTTGTTTTATAACAGCAACTTGGATTCTTGCCTCTCTTGAACCCTGGCCTCCAAGACCACGCCCCGCCCCCCCAAATAATTTGAACCATGCTAATTTCTTTTATCAGTGATTAAATGGGGCCCTCGCTCCCTTGGCATAGATGACCTGATGAGCCCCGATTTTGGCGAGAACTCTGGTGGCCCCAATTCAATAGTCACCCTGCCCTGAACCCCCTCCATTCAAAGCAGGTTTATTCAGCTGAGGGAAAAGGCTCAACAGCAGCAGCTGGCCCATTTTACCTCGAGAGGAAAGGCTGCAAGGGCACTGCATGAGTGAACCCCAGCCATTGATTACTGGCTGAATTTCTAACCGGACATTTAAGAGCTGTGCTTTGTAAGCCCTGAGCACAGGAAAAATGAAGGAACAGCTATTCTGTCCCTGTGGTTACGCAAGGAAAGTTTTCCAGGCCGGAGCTCCCAGGAGGATTACATGGGCTTCAGATCTATGACCATTCTTCTGCTGCTACATACACCTTTCTAAGGCCTCAGATTTTACATTTGTTTGCAGAACCACCTCCCTAACCCTTCAGTTCAGACAATGGCCTTAGCTATTTGTACTTGGAGAGGAAGGAGACTTCATAGACTAAGCTGAAAGACACATAGTGCACACAATAAATAAAGAAATAAATTTTATATATATATATATATATATATATATATATACACACACACACAAATATATATATATATATATATATATATATAGAGAGAGAGAGAGAGAGAGAGATACTTCAAATGAATCATAACACACATCGATGCAGTGGAATACAACCCTTGGAACAAATAAAACCATGAAGGACCAATTTGAAGGGCACTCCTCCTCTATTACAATGAAAATGGTGCTACAACACTTTTTTTGGTACTATATGCAAATTTAATTACCTCTGCCAAGGAGGTTATGTTTTCATCCCTGTTTGTGTGTTTGTTTGTTTGTTTGTTTGTCCATCTGTCTGTCTGTCTGTCTGTCTGTCTGTTTACAGGATAACTCAAAAAGTTATGAAAGGTTTGGCACGAAACATGGAAGGATGAAAGGTGGATGTCCAAGGATGAGTTGATTCAATTTTGGAAGTGATCCGGAACATATGCTGGATTGTGGATCTGGAAAAATTACAATATATCTAACACGGGTATGTATGATATTGGATAACTCAAAAAGTTATTAACTGTTTAGCTCGAAATTTGGCAGGATGATAGATGGTAGTCCCAGGAAAAGTTGATTTAATTTTGGAAGTGATCCAGGACATATTCTGTAACCAAAAGAACAGATATATAGCGTGATGGAGGTATGCGCTCTACTGAATGCCCTTTTGACAATATACAATGTGGTGACTGCAACTATATCCAGAAAAGTTTCCACAGTTGACTAATCACTACTGAATAACAACAGCATGTCTTTTAATCACTCTTATTAAGTGCCTGGACACTGAAGACTCCAGTTGGTCATGTCTAGCTGAAGAATTTCCCCCCATTATTCAGACCTTCCATCAGCTGCTCAATTCAGAAATCATGTGCTTCTAAAGGTGGATTTAGCTTTGCCCTTTACGCACGGAGATTTGACCTGATTCCGTTCATCTTCTAAGTTCATTACACACTGTAGAGGGCAACATTCCCCAAATTCTTCTGATTTGTTTTTAGGGAATGTCCTTCTCAAAGTGGTAGATTATAAGCTTACACAGCCGGTGGCAAATTGGTGAGCCCCAGCCCATCTTTGCTCTTGCAGGGTCACTTTGCAGATTTCCAACCATATCTCCATCTATCCAAGTAAGGGATATAGTGTGAAAAAACACATGCAGTTTTTGCCTTTTTATGCATCTCTGGAAATCAGCCATAAAATCTGTCTACTTCCTCCTCCATTGTTGGCATTTGACATAAACAGTGATTTAGTCAGACGTTAGAAAGAACTACAGGCTAGTTCAGCTTGGATTTTTAGTTTCCGCCCCTAGGAAGCCATGCCGCATGCTCCAGATGCTGCTCAAAAACAACTGCAAATTAGTTAGCTACATTTCCAACAGCAGACTTGGTGCTCTAAAATATGAGTGCAGAGGACGTAATTGATGAAGATTCTGTACATTTTACAGAAAGCTAGCAAGATAATATGCCTTCCTTAACATTTTTGATCAGCAAGCAAAGGTTTTTGTTAGCTTGTGGTTGTAGCAAACTGGGCCAATCTAGCAAGCAGAAAATTTTGTCAACCATTTTGACAACATAACCTTACTGCTTGAGCAGGATTGGCTAAATTTTTGTTGAGTAACATTAACGTAAGGTTACGATTGATTTTACCAGTCATCAAATAATTGCCAAATCATTATGTTGACATAAAAAAAAAAAAAGCTAAACGACTCTGTCGGTCATCCTGTCTTATCCAGAGGGGGTTTTGAGGGCGAAGGATGCTAAGGCCACGTCATTCAGATTTTGTTTTGGAGGATAACCCAATAATTTCTTTGGAGATCTCTCTCAAAGTGAGCTAGCAGGATGGTGGGAATACAGCAGCAGGGAGTCTGGACAGGATGGGAACAAGCACTACAATACAAAATCTCACGAGCCGAGCTTTGGAAAGCCAAGCCCTATTGAATAAAATTCTCATTCCAGGCTGTCTATGATGTTCTGCCGAGCCCATCCAACCTGTTTTGCTGGGGGAAGGTGGAGTCACCAGCTTGCTCTCTGAGGGACCCTGGAGCACATCATCAGCAGCTGTTTCAAAGCCCCGAGCAAAGGTTGTTATGACCATGTCCTGAAGGCCATAGCGAACACTATCAGCAGTGAAGAAGACAATCACTTTCTCCGGGGCTGGAGAGAAGCTAACATCAGCTGCCAGGACCACTTCCTCTGGCTTCCTAGCAACAGCAAAAGACTGAGAGCTGAAAGTTGACCTGGGGATTTAAATGAAGTACCCAAGAACTGTTGTCACAACACCACTCAGGCCAGACATGGTGCTGATCTCAGAAGCCCTCAGCAAGTCATTGTCTTAAGTCGGCCTCACACGGTGTGGTTTGGCTACAACATCCACAATGGATTTCTTACAGCGTCGTACAGTGTGGGGGTCCTGCGGCTACCATTTCCCGCAGATTGGCCATGGCGTAGGTTGACGCAGAGTGTCATAGTGTTATGGACATGTTCAAAATTTTTTGGTCATGCCACAGGAATTCTTGATTTAACGTAGCAAATCGTAGAAAATTGTTGTGTGTGAAGGGTGGACAGAGATAGTTCTGGGTATTTGCAGGGTTACGCAAATAACTATGAAATGTGCGCATGCACTTCTGATATTGACTTCATGTCAATAAACGATCTACATAATCAACAATGCGGACCCGCCCGATGTCTGAAAATAGCCTGTACATAAGGTGAACGTCATTCTCCGAACCCGGAGGTCGGGCAAGCGAACAACAGGAGGCAATGTGCCGAGTTAGAAAAAAGTAGGTTTTTATCTAATTTTATTTTAGATCTAACTTGTGTTGACAATGGGGACCTGGGGTGCGTTTCCCAAAAGCATAGTTTTTTTTACTACGCTAGCAACTTACGTTGTCCGTCCATTCACTGTCAATGGCTCCAACTATGTAAGTTCGCACCTGTTCTTTTGAGAAACGCATTCCTGGCTCGGCAGAGCAGACCGAGCAATAGCAACAATGGCTCTGAAAAATTCACTTCACCATCGACAGCTAACGGGGAAACACAGATAAGGGGCAGTCCAGATAACACAAACCGCGACATTAACAACCCTTTTTTTGTTTGTGCTTAGCCAGTTACAGAAATGCAAAAGCAACGTGTTCAATGCTCAAATCACTGTAGGATAACGGGGGAGACGTATTCATACTTTAATTTGTGACCCCTGTGACAGGTTTCTAACAGCAAGCTAGCTTGGTAACAGTTTGTTAACCTACTTGATAATACTCTAGTTGGATGATTCTATGCTAGAATTTGAATTTATTCCATCTATGTTGTTAGGATTTTCTTTTGCAGTGGCTGCGATTCATTTATCTGTTATTGTTCATTTTGGTCCGGAAGTAGGCATTTTTAGATCGCAAATGTGATGCGATACCACTAATTCAAATATCGCAGTGTATGTAAAATGTGTTGATGTTCAAGAATAATTCTAGGTAAGGGAACAAAGCTTGTGAAGACTACTAAAGGAGTTTTGTACACCTTTCGCTGCTGGTGGGTCTACATAAGTATCAGAGGCAGCAGGTTAACCAGGTTACCTAGGCGTAAGTCGCAGCCCGGGACGGGGGAGAAAGGCAGGAGTGTGACCAGTGGCGGGCGGTGGACGGAAAACTGGGGGGGCGGAAAACATCCCTTGAAACAGATGAGATTAGTGACCCAATTTCAATCATTGTTCTTGGTCAACATGTTAGTTTCCCTTATAATGAAATGTTTAGGCGAGTGAATAATAAATTCTAAAAAATGTTTAATTCACATGCCTTAATAGGCAACTCTTCACGAAAAAACCACTGTTGATTTTCCGCGTTAAATTTTGTCACATCCTAAGCAAGTTGTTAAACCTGTGCGTAATGATTGTTCAATTGAAAAAGATTGAAATGCGCTCTTTTTTGCGTTCAACTGATGCGTTTGATTTCTCGTCTTAACGAAGACAATTAGCTACACTAGAGAGGGGAGAGTTCAAGTGTCTTTTACCAGGGAAATTGACTGAAAACAGATCAAGACTAATAAGCAGTTTAAAGACATGTTTATCGCCCTCCTTATTCTCTGTCCACCGCCCGCCACTGAGTGCGACTAAATTTACTGCTCGTCATTCGCCCATTCATTTAGTTTAATCAGTTAATATTCATCAATATATGCCTCGGGAGGAGTAATTCTATTTTTAAACTACCTTTGAGTGCACACTTCCGCTTCATTCCATGAAGAAAAAACGAATAACAAGCAGTTTCGTGCGTCTCATTTTCAATGGTTCTCTATGGCAGATGCCCGATGCTTGCCCGACGTCCGCATCACGTGACGATTACTCACGTTTTTCGTGATATCGTCCGGGCGGGTCCCCATTCAACAATGGTGTTCAATTGAACCGAAGCGAAAGAGGACCTTTTGGTGGAGGTGTGTCGTGAAAGACCACAGCTGTACGACATAATCTGTAAAGTTTTCATGACAAATGTACGAAAGTGAGGACCTGGAGGAAATGTCAACTGAAATTGGGTGCACACCTATCTAGGTGTGGATATAGCCTGTATGTATGCACTATGTTTGTCTCTATGAGCCGTTAATATACCGGCTGTCCTGTGCCTATACTGAGGTTATGCTACTTTATCATATCTGGTCTATTGTAACAGAACTACCAGCACCAGTCAGACACCTGTTGGCATGAAAAGCCACATAAAAAACACATAAATTAATCGAGGATCCCTAATGAGTGAGCTCGAGATATCATTATGGAACGAGCCTTCAGCGAGGAATAAATGAAAATTACTTCTCAATTTTCATAACTTTTTTTTTTTTTTCGGGCTGACAAATATGAAATTCTATTTATCCCATAAATGTCCGTGTCACATTGTTCGGAATATGAAGAAAAAAAGAGTTGACTTCTACTTGGCGGTCTATTCAAGACAATGGGATGAATTATTCGCTAGCTAGCATGCTAACGCTTTTTGCCATTAATGTAATAGGTTGCAGCAGAAGTTGCTTCATAGTGGCTGTGGATCAGAGTAAGAGAGCTGTAGGAGGGGTAGTGCTAACTCTATACAAGCCGGGGTTTGATCAACCCCAGCTGGGTCACCTGAGCACGGGTGTATGATTGAAGAAAGACCCGAAATATCCAACGACCCCGGGGAACAACACTGATGATGTATGTTACAAGTTGAATTCACAGATTGAGGCATCAAATAATATGTCGTTGTTGTGTTTTCAATATAGTTACCGGTAAATTGGCTTTTCAAATAAGTTTTTATTATACCTGCATAATCCATTAATTGCCTACTTTTTTTAAACTGAGGATGCAAAAATAAGGGGGGGGGTGTAGGTGGCAGGTGTGGTCCATTTGTGGAGTCAATTCATTCCCACAGGCAGGATGGTGAATCACTCAAGTGTAGCAAGAGATTCACTTCAGTACATTCAAGCAGCTGACACATGCATTAATTGGCCTCTTCTCTCCATTAATCATATTCGTTGGATTAAGTCATAAAGTGGGATTATTTTTCCCAAAAAATATAGAAAGAAGCCATGTGCACTTTCACAGAGAGAGAGAGAGAGAGAGAGAGAGAGAGAGAGAGAGAGAGAGATATCACATTACTGCAAGTAAATTGAATTTTCCACAAGGGGTCTGTGTGTTCATTAGCTCTTTAAAAGACCTAATTCAATTTATACAAGGAGCTCACTCTGAATCAGTGTGTCTCAGTAACCACTTGGATGTTTCAGAAATGCTTAATATTTGTTTAGTCTCGGTTTGTTTGCATGCCCACCATGGAAGTACAAATTTCAATTCCTGAAGAGAACCAGTTTACCTAAGGTGAAAGAAAAAAAAATGTCACAAGTGCGAAGAGCCCATATACCAGGATATGTAAACCAGAATGCTATTAAACAGGGTTAGTTTTATCATGAAATTTTATTTTAGATCATTGTCACTACTTGTCTCCCTGTTTTTACAATTATGTTTAAGATTAATATGAGATTTTGATTAGACCAATGCTTTTTGTGGGAGCAGATTTTATTAAAAACTTTATGTTGATATGCTAATCCCATTACCTTAAACTATATTTTAAATATTTAAGCTGTTCTACTGTAATATACAAATGGATGTAATGGAAAAATTGACAAGCATTCAGTTGTGTTTTTGCTTTAGATGTGGTAACGATTGATTGTAACTTCTTAAATTTGATGTACTTGTCACGCTGGCCATCCAGGACCTAGCCACCTTTTGGCTAAAACACTCAAAATAAATGCAATTGCTTGCATGCATACATACATAAATGCGTACAATCCCATTTCTAAAAAAGTTTTGACACAGTGTAAAATGTAAATAAAAACAGTGTACAGATTAGCAAATCATTTAAACTCTATTTAATTAAACATTTTTTAAATGAAAATAAAACAAAGACATCATATCAGATTATCATATGTTGAAACTGAAAAATTTGATTGCTTTTTTGAAGAAAATATATGCTCATTTTAAATTTGATGCCAGCAAAGCATTTCAAAAACGTTGGAACAGGGGCATGTATTCCACTGTGTTGCATCACCTCTTCTTCTAACACTCAGTAAGCATTTGGGAAATAAGGAGAGCAACTGCTGTAGTTTTGAAAACAAAATGTTTTCCTATTCTTGCTGGATGTAGGATTTCAGAAGGATTTCAGCCGGTCAGCACTTTATGGCCTCCTATGTCATATTTTTTGTTTCATAATGTTCCAAATATTTTCAGTGGATGACAGGTCTGGACAGCAGACAGACCAGTTTAACACAATAGTTTATAGAAGTGTTCCTGAGCCCAAGCAGTGATTTCCATTACAGAATCCTACTGTCTTACTGCAGTGCCACCTTAGCACCTGAAGATCTCAGCCCTTTAGTATTGGTCTTTGGCCTTGTTCCTTGCATACTCTGAATCTTTTAATGATATTATGTTCTTTAGAGGATGAAATCTCCAAATTCTTTGCAATGTTACAATGAGAAGCATTATTTTTAAATTGTTGAGCTATTAGTATGTGGCCTTTCAGAATGGTGAAGCCCTTCCTATCTTTGCTTCTGAAAGATTTTTTTATGCACAGTCATGTTACTGACCTGTTTCTAATTAATCTAATTTGCTGTGAGATGTTCCATCAGGTGAATATATATATATATATATATATATATGGGCCATATATCATATAATTGGGCACCCCCCACCCCCCGCCCCCGCGGGTACTAAAAAATAATGAAAGTACCCATAGAGCTTAGCTGCTCAAGTAGGTAATTGATCACTTACCAATGGAAGATGCCACTTGTAGGCTGGTGGACAGGCTACTTGACAGTTCTTTTTTTTTTTTTTAATTTTGGGTCCTAGGTTCCCCGAGCCTGAGCCCTGGGAGTTTTTTATGATGATTGCATGTTTCTGTCTTTTAGTTATTGTTATTTTGTTGTAGGTGTTGTCTGGTGTCCCCGACCACCTATGCATGTTATTTGAACAAGTTTATGACTGATTGGCCACCGATTGCGGCCACAGCAGCCGCCACACCCCGCGTCAGTTTCTGCCTGAGATCCCGGTTTCTGACTGAGAGCGTGGGCCGATTGGTCCGATGTCGGGCCTCCGACCGACGCCATCGTTATACAACCCCAATTCCGAAATAGTTGGGACGAAGCGTGAATTGTGAATAAAATCAAAATGCAATGACTTTTAGATCACGAGTCAATATGTTATTTACAAGAGAACATAGATAACATTTCAAAAGTTGAAACTGAGACATTTTACATTTTTATGCACAAAATGAGCTCATTTTGTGGATAAAATTGTAAAATTTATCAGTTTCAACATTTGCTATGTTATCTCTGTTCTACTGTGAATAAAACACTGGCTGGTGTGATTTGAAAGTCATTGCGTTTTGATTTTATTCACAATTTACACTTTGTCCCAACTATTTTGGAATTGGGGTTGTATTTTCGATCAAATCGGCTAAAATACATGTTAACATGTCAAACCAACATGGAATATCATGTCCCTGACCACCTGTGTAACGACTGGGGCCACATTTGGCCGAAAACGCCCGGTTTCTGCCAGAGATGCCGGGTTTCTGACTTAGAAATCTAAGGCAGAAACCCTAAGTCAGAAACCGTCCAAAATGCTTCGCGCTGTAGCTATGTCATTATTCAATAAATAATTGATCTAAACAGTGATTTCCACTTTGATTTAGGCCAACAACAATACCTGAATTGCATTTGGCTATATCTTTCACAGTTTTTTAAAAATACATCTAAGTCAGAAACTTTTCTTAAAAAGGTCATTTTTTGGGGGACACAAAAATCCCACTCAATCCCTGTAGGTTGGAGTTTTTTTTTTTTTGCCCTAATGCACCATATATTTGCTTCATCCTGAAGGATTATTAGGGTGTAGGGACCTTTTTTTATTTTTCTAGAGTGCTAAATGTAAAATCTAAGTTAGAAACCAGTACCTTGTGGACAATTTATTAAATGTCACCGCAATACACAAAACGACGATAGGGACGTATGCTGACTGTCAGATATAGCCTACACATGTCTATTATGCACAGAAAAAAAAAAATAGAACACACTTAAATATAAAAAAAAAAACAAAAAAAGAACTATTTCACTTTTTACATGGACATCAAAAAAGTGCCATTTTTGGCCACTTTTCCAACTTTAAGGGCAAAAAGACAGGGAAATGTTTATACTTGAGACCGACAAAAGTGGAGTGTTCCAAGTTGCTCTTGGTGAGCTCTATCCATTCATGGTGGTTCTGGAATGATCTAAGCAAAATATAAGATTTGCTAGCCTGTGGACACATTTAGGGGGGGGATGGCGCACATTTCGTGAGCCTGGCCCATATATATATATATACACAGTGCCTGACAAAAGTCTTGTCACTTATCCAAGTTGTAGGAACAACAAATAATAGCCTGACTTATAGTTGATCAATTGGAATCAAAAATGGCTTATATGAAAGGCAAAGCCCTCTAGATTATTCAAAATATAACAAAATAGAGTTTTGTGTCATTGATTGAGTTTTATAATTTAATTTGTACAGAAAGTTCAGATTTTGCTTGGACAAAAGTCTTGTCGCATTGAAAAAAAATGTGGAAATTATACATACACTTTATTTTGAATACACAAATATGCCACTATAATATCAGAACATAAAGCCATGGTGCCTTGGAAAAAAAATTAATATTGCATATGACTCCCCGCCAGAGCTTGGAGGACTGCATCCATACGTCTTGGCAATGACTGAGATAACTTGATGATGAAATCATCTGGAATGACATAGAAAGCAGTCTTGCAGGACTCCCAGAGTTCATCAAGATTCTATGGTTTCATCCTCCAAGCCTCCTCCTTCATCTTACCCCTGAAATGCTCAATAATGTTCATGTCAGGTGACTGGGTTGGCCAATCCTGGAGTACATTCACCTTCTTCGCTTTCAGGAACTGTGACATGGAGGCAGAAGAATGAGAAGGAGCAGCAGTATAAGTAGGGCAGCAAGAACTTCTTGATATTTCAGGCTGTTGATGTTGCCATCCACTCTGCAGATCTTTCTCACACCCCCATACTGGATGTAACAACAAACCATGATTTTTCCTCCACCAAACATGATTGTTTTCTGGGAGAATCTTGGGTCCATGAGGGTTCCAACAGGTCTTGTACGGTGACTGGCATGCAGTTCAATGGATGATTCACCAGAAAAATAAACTTTCAGCCACTTTTCCAGTATCAATCCTTTCTGCGAGCTGTGGGCCTTGGCAAATGCAATGCAGGTTTTTTGTTTTCTGTTTAATGCAGACTTCTGTGTACTAATTTGGCTATGAAAACCACTTTGAGAGAGAATTTGACAAACTCTTCTTGTAGATACCGGGATTTTTGGTGACATTTCCTCATGTAACCGCTGTAGTTGAAGAAGGGCTAGCCTTGTACAGTTGAAGCAACAGACGGTCCTTTTCAAACAGTTGTCATACCGGGGTCTGTCTGACCTGCGCTTGCCATGAACGTCACCAGTTTCTTCAAATCTTTTTCTCATCCCCTCCACTTGACATTTGGATACATTAAAGATGTCTGCCACCTCAGCAGCAGATTCAGTCTTCAGGCTCTTGATGATCAGCACTTTGGTCTGTGGTTGAATCTTTGGTATGTTGTCAGAGGTCTAGTCGCACCTCATATGAAAGTCTGGTGTGCTGGGGTTATTTCTGTACACATCTACTGTATTTGTCATAGGTTAAACTCTAATCTGCGATTTGTTGCATCATCTGAAGAGACGACAAGACTTTTGTCCTAGCAAAAACAGATGTTATGGGCTTAGCCAAGCTGTGAACATCAGAACACTTTTTGACGGTTTCATTTTGCACCAAATTATTAATGTGAAAGCCCTTGACATTAAAATGGACCATTTATTGTAACAATTGATTGGTTAGAAATAAAGTTATATGCTATTTTTAGTTACTATGTCCTTATGCGACAAGACTTTTGTCAGGCACTGTATATATACTATTCAAAAAAAGTAGGGGATATTTTATTTTGAGATCAAAATTTTCACATATACAAAGGGATACGAAACCATGTTGTATAGTTCCTTACTGAGGAAGCATTTCCAAAGAAATTCATCACCCAAACACATCAATGACACTCTCACGATCTGCACGGGATGCTATTGATGATCAAGGGGTTGTGCCACAAATTTGCATGACTCTGAATTGGAAGGTTAGAGCCACTGTAAAGGAAGATTTTTGAAGAAAGCATCAGATTATCAGTGGTTGAAGTCGTTAATTAAACAGAGACCATCGCCGTCTAACACAGGAGGAGAGGTTATGTGCCCTTGGCATGCTACAGGTTGGCACAAGACAGGTCGTTGTGGCAAGGGCAATGAATGTTTCCCAGTCTGTCATCAGCAGATTATGGTCCAGACATCGTGCTACAGGGTCTGTTCAGGATAGACCACGATCTGGTCGACCAAGGGCAACAACTCAGGCTCAGGACAGATTCATCCGCACTATTGTCTTGAGAAATCGTATGGTAACAGCAAATCAGATAAGGTCTCAACTTCAAAGGGATACTGGCTTGGTAGTGAGTGGCCAGACCATCAGGAATCGTCTGCACAGATTTCACTTACACGCCCGGCGTCCTCGTGTCATTCCCTGTTTGAGGATCGTCACATTAGGGCCAGACTCCAATGGTGTCGTCATCATCAACGCTGGGATAATCGCCGATGGAACAACGTAATGTTCTCAGATGAGTCGAGGTTCACTGTGGACTTCCTTGACAGACGCAGGAGGGTTTGGCGCCCGGCGTGATTTAACGTTTCCATGACGTTAACGTCATTAGACATGATCCGTATGGGGGTGGATCTGTAATGGTGTGGGGAGGCATCACTGCTGCCGCAGAACAGACTTGCATGTTGTTGCTGGGCGTGTCACAGGGCAGTACTACCGGGACAACATCTTGGCACCCCATGTTGTGCCGTTTACGCCGTTATGGCCGCCGTTTCATTTTCCAAGATGACAATGCCAGATGTCATAGGGCCAGGATCGTTACAGATTACCTCCAGCAGCAGAATATCACCACATTACCATGGCCAGCACTCAGTCCGGACCTTTCCCCATCGAGCATGTCTGGGACATGCTTGGACAGCGGCTTCGCCAACGTCAACAACCTCCTGCCAATGTCCAGAACTTGCTGCAGCATTGCAACAGGAATGGAATAACGTTCCCCAAAATGACCTGGGGCGTCTCGTTAGGAGTATGCCACGCCAATTCGAGCTTGTCTAGCCAACCGAGGGGTTTTACCGCTACTGACTCTGTTTCACAATGGTGGTAAATTTGCTGTGTGACCCTGTGTTTGTGTTGACCCTTATTCTGGAGAATCTGTCCTTTACTGACTGTACACAGGGTTTCGAATAAATTGACAAATGTTTCCTTAATGTTTTTATGTCATTTGTTTCCTTCCTGACCTCATGATCTGCATTTCATGGTACTTGTAAATCCAATATCCCCTACTTTTTTTTTGAATAGTTATATATATATATATATATATATATATATATTTTTTTTTTTTTTTTTTTTTTAATTTACCATCGCACAACTTCTTCAATCTTTTGCTGTCCCTGTCCCAATTTTTTTTTTAAATGTGTTGCTGGCATCAAATTCAAAATAAGCAGATATTTTTCAAAAAACAGCACAATTTCTCCCTTTCAGCGAATGATATGCTAGCTTTGTGCTCTTTTCTATTAAACATAGGGTTTGAGTGATTTGAAAATCATAGCAGTCGGTTATTATTTACACAGCATTCCAAAATTTTTTGGGAATGGGGATATAGTACATACAAACATACATACAAACCCCAATTCCAATGAAGTTGGCGCGTTGTGTAAAACGTGAATAAAAACAGAATACAATGATTTGCAAATCCTTTCAACCTATATTCAACTGAGTACACTACAAAGACTCAATATTTAATGTTCAAACTGATAAACTTTCTTGCTTTTTTGGAAATCTTCACTCATTTTTAATTTGATGCCTGCAACACGTTCCAAAAAAGCAGGGACAGGGGCATGTTTACCACTGTGTAATATCACCTTTCCTTTTAACAACACTCAATAAGCGTTTGGGAACTGAGGACACTAATTGTAGAAGCTTTATAGGTGGAATTCTTTCCCATTCTTGCTTGATGTACGACTTCAGTTGCTCAACAGTCCGGGGTTCCATTGTTGTATTATATGCTTTATAATGCGCCACACATTTTCAATGGGAGACAGGTCTGGACTGCAGGCAGGCCTGTCTATTATCCGCACTATTTTATTACGAAGCCACGCTGTCGTAATAAGTGCAGAATGTGGCTTTGCATTGTCTTGCTGAAATAAGCAGTGATGTCCCTGAAAAAGACATTGCTTGGATGGCAGCATATGTTGCTCCAAAACCTGTATGTACCTTTCAGCATTAATGGTGCCTTCACAGATGTGCAACTAACCCATGTCATGGGCACTAACACATCCCCACACCATCACAGATGCGGGCTTTTGAAATTTGCCCTGATTACAATCTGGATGGCCCTTTTCCTCTTTACCCCGGAGGACAAGACGTCCATGATTTCCAAAAACAATTTGAATGTGGACTCGTGAGATCACGGCACACTTTTCCACTTTGCGTCAGTCCATGTCAGATGAGCTAGGACCCAGAGAGGCCCGCGGCATTTCTGGGTGTTGTTGATATATGGCTTTCGCGTTGCGTGGTTGAGTTTTAACTTGCATTTGTAGATGTAGCGACGAACTGTGTTAACTGACAATGGTTTTCCGTAGTGTTCCTGAGCCCACATGGTAATATCCTTTAGAGCATGTTGTTGGTTTTTAATGCAGTGCCGCCTGAGGGACCAACAGTTATGGGCATTCAATATTGGTTTTCGGCCTTGCCGCTAAAGTGTAGAGATTTCTCTGGATTCTCTGAATCTTTTGATGATGTTATGGACTGTAGATGATGAAATCCCTAAATTCCTTGCAACTGCACGTTGAGAAACGTTATTCTTAAACTGTTGGACTATTTGCTTACGCAGTTGTTCACAAAGTGGTGAACCTTGCCCCAACCTTGCTTGTGAATGACTGAGCCTTTCAGGGATGCTCTTTTTATACCTAATCATGACACTCACCTGTTTCCAATTAACCTGTTCACCTGTGGAATGTTCCAAACAGGTGTTTTTTGAGCATTCCTTAACTTTCCCATTCTTTCGTTGCCCCTGTCCCAGCTTTTTTGGAACGTGTTGCAGGCATCAAATTCAAAATGAGTGAATATTTCCAAAAAAAAAAAAAACAATAAAGTTAATCAGTTTGAAAATTAAATATCTTGTCTTTGTAGTGTACTGAACTGAATATAGGTCAAAAAGGATTTGCAAATCATTGTATTCTCTTTTTATTCACGTTTTATACAACGTCCCAACTTCATTGGAACTGGGGTTTGTACATACATGCATATATGCATAGGAAAATAAATAAATTTCTAAATGTAATTAATTAATAAAGCCAATAGCTGATTCCAGTTGTGTGTAGTGTGCTAAATAATGGGCTCAAACCAATCAACCTCTGACTTTTGGGGAAGCTAAAGGAATTCAAATGTATTCACATTCAGAACAAAGACTTACTCCTAACAAAAAACGGGTTGATTCAGCCACATTACAAAAGACCCACCTTTCAAAAGAGACCCAGCATAGGGCATTTCTCAACTCGCAGGTCACAAAGGCATTCCGAGCCTTTTGCTATTTTTACGAAATATTCCGCAGCCGAGGTTAATCAAAACAATCGGGTCCAAATAAACAGAAAGTCACCTAACCCAATCTTTTTTTTTTCATCAGCTGCAGGCTGATTTAACTGAGTTGACTTTGTCTTTGGGTGAGGACGTGGGGCATGTACAAATTGGGCAAAACCGTTTTGAAAAGAAATGAAAACAAACTGTTGACACAGCCTTCATTCAACAATCCATGTCTTCGGCACTGCTGATGTTTGACAGTGAATGTATATAATAGACAGGGAATAAAAATATACGGCTCCCATCTTTGGCTGAGGGGCAGGCGAATAGGTTTCTTTCAACATGATCAGCTTCGATGCCTGTTGATAATGAGTAGAAATGAAAGAAACTTGGCGAAAAACATTGTGAAAATCATTCATATTACGGAAGCTACAATAGTCATTGATAGAAGTGTTGGAGCTCACCTTCAGTGAGTCTTTTCATCCGGACACCTGGCAGTGCTGAATTCACGAGAAAATCAACACCCTTAACTCTACACTAAGGCTCTCTTTTTAAAAGACACATTTTTGTCTGCTCAGCCATCACAACCTGGGTAGCCGTGTGAGCCCTATGACTCAGTGGATGCCGACACAAGGCAGTTTTTCTTCTCTCTTGGCTGCAAAT
This sequence comes from Gymnothorax javanicus, assembly GCA_029692085.1. Classification (NCBI taxonomy): domain Eukaryota; kingdom Metazoa; phylum Chordata; class Actinopteri; order Anguilliformes; family Muraenidae; genus Gymnothorax; species Gymnothorax javanicus. The sequence goes on from CM056202.1 coordinate 41,721,404, forward strand.
TTAAGTATCAAACTATTAAAATCCCAGGGAACCTAAATTATAAATTCTCTTTTACCTATCTTTTTTGAACTTTGGGGGTGTAAAGTCTACATACACAAAGAATGAGAAGACGATTATTTTTCTTTAAATAGGTTTACAAATTTTTACATTTTCCTTTCTCATCAGCTAGATTCAAATTGGGCATGAGCTTTTTCATACTAAGGTGACCTAATGTTGTATTTGAGTAATCCACCTGACTTCTTTGGTTAGGAGTGCAACCAATCACAGAGTTAATGCAAATTTCCCCCTGCCCCTCAAACTTTCATTTGGGCTACGCCCTTACAGTCCATCTGAAAGTTCTGATGAGCCTCTTTGGCCATCTTTTGGCACACATTTTATCATATGTATGCTATGTATGTATGTTTTTTCGTTCAAACTTTGGTTGTTGCTGTAGAATAAAGTGAAGTGTGGAAAATGACATTAATTTTAAAGACCAATCCTGTGATTTTAGGGACTTTTAGGGTTTTTAAACATTTCATGCAGCAAAATCAGCCCATTTTCATCAATTTTTTTTTTTTTTTTGTTTTTTTTTTTAAGACCGTTTGCAACTTACTGGTGCATCATCTGAATTGGCTCCTTTTCTGAGAATGTTCCGCCTGCAGTGTGAATTTGGGGCATGAGGTTTGGCCGAGAGGTTTGTGGAGCTATGCTTCCTATTAAGATGGCATTTCCATGCCTCTCAGTGCACACCCGTTAGCCATTGAGTGGGTGGATGATGAGCAGAACTTATTTCACGCCTCTCCGCTTTATTGTTGATGAATAGCTAGAACAGATGGCTTGTTATCTTTGAAGATCCTACGAAGATGACCATGATGAATTGCTCAAGACTGTCCAAAATTATCTGAAATGTGAAAAGTACGATGTGAATATTCTCTCGTCTGTTTCTCTATGTCTTTATGTCCTGCACCTTCTTTTCACAGAGGCGGCTAAACTTTCATTTCATTCCATCTAAAGGAACAAGGATTTGGCTTGCACTGAAAACACCCTGGCTTCACTCATCTGGTGTATTTACTACCCCCTTTATACACCACTTACAAACCATTGCTGATCCACTTTCTCATCACTCAAAAAACCCCATTCTCATTGTGGGGTTACTCAATAAAAGTAATGATATCTGTTTATGCTGTCTTCAGGCTACAACATCTTATGAGAACCACCTGCTCTGGTTGCCAACCACTTGTTCTTAAAAATAATCATTGAAAGAGGAAAGACATTTAAGCCCTAATCTTTAATATGGAATAGGACATGCAATTGACCTTTCACCTAAAGTATCAAAAGTCTAATTTATGCCCTTTAAATCAAAACATTTGTTTAATGCTTTTTTTTTTTTATTGGTGGCTACCACCTGCAAGTTTTGCAATGGCCAATTTTGCTCCTCGAGTGTAAAAAAGATTTCAGTAATTATGCCTCTATGTAAACGTACGAAACCAAATCTCTTTGTAGAGACTGTAGATGAAATCGTTAAAGATTAAACAAATTATCATGTGTCAGATTTTATAGAGGCAGTGTTCATCAAAAGTGTTCGTGCAATTCCTGTGCAATTCAACTGTATACTTCGTGGTTGGGACTTAAGACAAATGGAACTGACTCTGCTGTCAGTTTGCCTCTCAGCTGTCTCAATTCCATTAACTCATGACCATTTTTCATAGAACTACGGCACTCTCCTCGAGGTTGCTCTCATACCAATTCAACTCCTTCAAATATAAAGAAACAATTTGTTTTTTTTTTCCAACTACTTGGTGTTTTTTCTGCTCAAATATTAACAATTAGTAGTGAAATATGTACTTTCATTTGTTCTATGCCAATATCAGCAGACCAATAATATATGTATGGTGCTGAAAGTCAGTTGATGAATTTGAGCTTGATCTGACATCACTGTTCCTTGAATGCATGTTTTCACACATTTGTATGGCATCATCATGACTAATGTTTCTGTGTGGCATTCACCAGAAGTCTCTGCATTAGTGATTCTAATGTTAAACAAGCATTTGACCCACTGTCGCACAATGGCATTTTGACAGCCAATTATTTACTGCTGGCCAATGTCCTGATAAATCACATTATAAGACATGTCAACAGCATTCTTAAAATAGGTTTTCAAATTCCCAATCCAAATTCCATTCTGTTAAGAGCATGTAAATACACTGTCACACATTTTGAATAACAATGTTTTGTATTCTACCAAAACAGAGGAGTAGGTGCCCTTTAGTGACTCTTTATTTAGCTCACTGCAGTGATGGAGATATGCTGTGTATGTCATGTGACTGATATACCACAAGAAACACTCAGTATAATTCGATATTAGGCTACCTATGCGTTTTTTATTCTACTAAAAATGCTTATAATCAGCATAAATACTGAACAATGGCAATTAAATTTAAAACAGCATGAAGAAAATTTAAACTATTGGTCTCCACATACAGTGAGAATGACAATTCATTGGAAAGTGACTTTTTTTTGGTTATATTATTTCTCTTGGCTGAGTAAATCACCAATCTATTTTAAATGTCTCCAAGTAACAATAATAATGAATTACACGCAAAAATTAAGGTTGAGATTTCTGATCAAAATTAGTTATTCAGTAGTCCTTGGTCTTCAATTTTCTCAGGTCTTTGCTTTTTAATGTGCAACAAAATATAGCGCTGTTTGCACTGCCTCTCTGATCTTTGATTGAACAGCCATTAATTTGCTTATCTATTTGTGCCTCAATCCATCCTGTCATTCCTATATTCATTGATTTGGTCTTTATGTCATGCATCATTTTTTGGCGGCCCTGTTGACGTTGTTCTAAAATATATTGATTAGTTGACACCCATATTTACATTGTAGCCATATAAAAAAAAATGTGATGTTGATTCATGCTTACTTCATATTCTTGCAGTCTGTATGAGTTAGTTTAATGCAGAACATTTTGCTGAACACTTATTATTTCTCTTAGACATGCTTACTGTCTGTAAGCGGGCAACTTTCATGCTATTCATACTGAGAAAAATGATGGTACTGAAGCTACCTAACACAACTGCTCTCGGCAAGTTTCTTCTGAAACTGTCAGAAGAGGAGACCATAATGATGACATGTGTCTATGAGCCACTCAATAGATCTGCCTTCTAGTCCAATCAGAACTGATGCAATGCCAAAACTATGGCTATTCAATGCTTTCAGAACAAGGAAGAAATGCAGCTCAACACCCTCCAGATATGCAGGTGCAGGTGCAGACGTTCCCACAAATCATGTCTTGTTGCATGAGACTGGTGACTCAAGATGGAAAACAAAAATCATACAAATAGTCAACTGGAAAAAAAAATATATAAAGCATAATATAAATATGATTATATGTTATTGCTTGTTAGGATATGTAAACCATGCACATTGCCACTGCTAAAATAACTATATTGGTTTATGTATTTGACTATTATTCCTGACAGATGTTCTTTTTTTCTTCACGTATACATGTACCTTTTTATTTTATTTTATTTTATTTATTTATTGCTTGAGGGAGATAGATTTCAATTTGATTGCGTGTTTTCGCTAAAATGCACTAAGGAAATATATTTTTGAAAAGAAAAAAAAATCTTATGATATACAAATATTTAATGATGACGCATCGTTAACGCAAGTTTGGTTAAACACAAACCTTATCTTTCTTTCCTCTTTCCTAATTAACCTCTCGGCTCTGCTCAGCTCGGCGCATGGTAAATGCCTAAATATCACTCAAAACCTCGAATCTGTTTTAACAAATTTATCTTTTCATATTTGCAAAACAATCGGTAAGGTCCCCTTCAAATTTGCTGCCGTAATTTACTTCATTTCTGCTCTTCTGCATTCTCAACCCTGTGGATCAACACACATCATCAACAGGGAGTGTTCGTCAACAACTTCTATTCAGGGAACTATCCCTTTAAGACGCGGTGAGAGTGAGAAGAGGTGGTGCGGTTTCACACCCGGGGTGGGAAACGTAGGTGGGGTCAACGAGTTGTGAGTGACAGCTGGTCATTGGCAGTCGAACCTTATGGCGCCTGAGGAATCTTCAATAGCCAGTAAGGATAGGAGTTTACTCGTTCCTCAAATATGGTGAGCCAATTGCAGCAGAGAATGGGAGGTTCCTACAAGCGTAATGTACCCAACGTGGGATTCGTGAAGAATAGCTCTGGGAAAAAAAGAAAGTGAGGCTGAAGGAAAAAAAAATCTTATGGTGGTTACGATCTGAAACGAGGTCTATTTGTTAGTTACCGGATCACTGAGATTTTAAGGCCACAGATTGCGTCTGATAAGCAACTACGAGTCTCTTCTTTTCGAAGATAGCGTAGGGAATCGGGGTTCGCGAGTACGTTTCGTTTAGATATTTCTCTGTTGCCTCCGACAGCTGAGATATCAACTCCTGAGCTCGAAGAAGAAATCTGCTGATCATCAACTCTCCCTGCGGTGAAACTTTGTAACGGAGTGAAATGGACTGAAATTGTCGCGAAGTCGGTTGCAATGCATGGACATACAAGGAGAAAAGTTCTGTAATCAAAAGTTTATCGTTGATGACATTGCTACGATCGTATACGAGGATATTGCCAAAATATGTATATTAGTCATGCCAAGCAATATGGTATAGCTGGGCATGCTTTAGAAAAACAAAAACTTAATGTCTGTATTGCGAAGAGTTCCTACTGAAGTTCGTCAAGTTTCTTTTTGCCGGGGTATCATGTCGTTATTTTTTTCCCAGTTGGAAAGAAATTAATGCCGCCCGAAGCGGAGGCTTAGCTTGCAAGGGGACCCCATTTTCAACCTTTTATGGACAACTGCGGTAACTTGCATTTAGTTTTGGCTTCTGGACAAGTTTCTTGAATTGCTTTGTTAATCGTGATTCACCTTTGATTTAGTTGCGCTGGGCACGGAGAGAAGCTCGAACGGGACTTTTTCAACGGGCTTGAGCTAACTTTCCTGGAATCTGGAAACGCTCTCCGAAAATCTTGTGCTATTTCCTTTACCATGTAAAACCTAAATGAGCGACAGTAAATTCATTTGTTGTGGAAAGCAAACCATACAAGATTAACAAAGTGGTAACGAGAAATTAGTTGCCGCTCTATTAAAACTGGATACAAAATGGCGGCGTCGCGAGGACAAATCGGATTCGTCGCTTCTTATGTTTTATATTTTATTTTCTGCTTGGAACTGCTTATCGATTTCGGATTGAGCTCAGATTTGTCTTGTGCTCAAAACTGTACTTGTACCAGCAATTTGGTGAACTGCAGCAATTTGGATTTGACGCATACTCCACAGGATCTGCCAGTTCAAACTGTCTATTTGTAAGTATCCCATATAAAGCTGCTTTCACACTGGACGCGAAACGAATTTTTCGCAATATAGATTACTTTCAAAGTCAACGCGAAGAAGCGTCTTTGCATTGACTTTGAATGTAATCTGTCGTGCGAAAAATTCGTTTCGCGTTCAGTGTGAAAGCGGCTTAACATTGCTGAACCTTCTGATAATCAAAACTAAATGCGCTACTGCCGACCAGAAAGTAAGACACGGGTTCATGTGGTCGCCTGTCGCTGAAAAAGTCTTATCAGGGTGCAACTCTTTGTCTTGGCAGACTACATTCACTTGGAATTGATTGAATTCCTTATTGATTAATTCTTAAATCTGTCATTTTATGACCATTTTGAAGGACTTGGGGTTGGCATTGGGATGTAGTTATAGGCTCACTGCAAGATCATAACTTATGTAGGCCTGTGGTTTCAAATGCAAACAAATACAGCAACCCTCTGCACTTCTTCGAAAGCAGCAATATAATATTGTAGGTCTAAGGACTGTTCTGTGTAAGATTGGAAGTAGTGGGCTGCCATCACTGAAAGCAGACACATGCAGGACACGAATAAGTTGACTGCCGGAGGCAGGTGAATGTTGACTGCTAAGCTTATGACTGAAAATCTAAGGGAGAAAGAAATTAATCAATTAAATGTTTTTACATGATAATCTAGTGTGACGACGTAATCAAAGGCCATGGATGTTTTTGGATCGTAAAGTTCCTCTGCTGAGGTAGTTGGTGTCTCCTGGGAAGAGAGGAATGCTGTCTGAAAAAGCCCTCTAAAGCATGAATAATGAGCTCCGTGTCCAGGTAGTGTTTTGCTTTTTGGTACAACTCGGGTTCATGTATGTCTGCTAACTGTTTTAAAAGTCATTTGTCCAGTATCTGACGTACAGTAAGTACAATTGTGCTCAGTTGAAGTTTACAAGACTGAAAGGATTGGGCTACTTTCAAACTTATTGTTTGGACTGTGGTGTCTGTAATCTGGTTTAGTGATGGTTGTGTTCATTTTATCTGTATAAATGCTTTATATCAATGATATTGGGCTACAGTTTGACTGGGGTTCAAGTGAACAGTTTATTATAATTAATTTATTAAGTTTTTTTTTTTTCTCCCCAGAAAACTGTTCTCCTTGGAGTTCAGTTCCCATGACAATTTTAAACACCTAGTAGTTTTTCTTTCCATACATTCTCTAGTAACTAAACAACAAAAAAAAAAAATAGATTGAAACAAAATAAAACAATTGTCAATTCAATCATCAAATTGACTTGTGAAGTTTTTCTTGGAAAGAAAAAAAAAAAAAAAAATTAGCCATATATGGTAATATGTTATGTTTTCCCTCCTGGTATTGCTCAAAATATTGATGGTTTTCAGTGTGGTGTTTTCTGACACCATTTCTCATTTTAGAAGATGCATACGCTTATTTACTTGCCAAGTGGAAATTGTGGGCTCACATTACTATATGTTTCTGCTTTTTGGCTGTTTCTGAATGAATATTGTGCTAGTGTAGTTCGAAATTACGTTTTGCACGTTGTGTAAGAAAGAAACTCTCAAAATGATTGAGGTGGGTCTTTTTCTGATTTCTTGCAGAACCTCCTGGATTGTCATTTATTAACAGTACAATTTGGTATTTCCATTGAGTCACTAGTACCAATTTTAAACAAGCTCTCTTATTGTGCTTATTGTCCATCATGGTCCGTGATTTTCACATTTTTTATACTTGTGCTCCTGGATGTTAGAAATGGCAACCAATTACAGCACTTGACTGATTGTCCAGTCATGCCACCGTTGACGCTTAAACTCTACTAGTCTTCTTTTACCAATCATGAAGCCTGGTCCTGGTGCCAAGTGAATTATTGGTAGGAATGAAGTGTTCATGTTTATGTTTAGAATCGGTCACCCTGTGGCTGAGGTGACATTACTGCCCAGTGTCAGAAGGCAATGGGAATTTCTGTCATGGCATGATGGTTCCAGTCCATTTGCTTTTTGTTTTTGGCTTTTACTTCATATCCAGGAAATAAAACCATAAATAGATGATGAAACTCTACCTGCATTCTATCTTGTCAACTGGAGATTCGCATTAAAACTTAAGGAACTGTTTGATTTGTTTCATTAGTATAGTTTCTTTTTAAAGGAAGATGGCCCCTATGCCAGTGTGATGTTTTGCCTTGGATAACTCGGCTGTTGCAACTTATTTACACTGTCGTGGAAGTAACACATTTGTATGTTTTTTTTTTTTTTTTCAAAGTAATTTAAATATTTGTTGGAGATAATCTTTGGATTCAGCATTATTTGTTGCTGTGGACACATTCTTTTGTGAGGTTTTAAAAGCTTAGTGGGCTTTTAGTTGACTTCTCAATTGTTTCCTAGTTTTGTATTGTGCAAAATATAGATGGTTTTGAAAATGTGGAGGGATATTTTTTAATAAGCATATCTTGTTTAATAAGCATGTTTCTCTTTATCCTCTCTCTTGTTAATTGTGCCAGTACAGAGCAGGTCTGCATGCTCATGGGGGTCTGATTTGAGTTGCATTAAGGTAACACAGCTTAAACCTTGTAAAATGTTTGTCATATTAAGATGAAATTTGCAAGTTGATGAAACTAAGGAACTACCTGTGCAAAAACAAAATGGGGGAAGCGGGGTGGTATTTGCAGCTGAAAAAAATGACCCATGACCCCTGCTGAACACCGCAATGCAGGTGGTGCGGGAGGGTACTTTTAGACAGACTGGTATGGCATACATAGGCAAAGGCACAGTGTTTAGAGTTGAACTTACCAACAGTAGCTGGTTCAGTGGCAACTTAGATGCTCATCTGCAGTATATCAATCGAAGAAGGAAAACGGTTTGTGAGGAAATTCTGTGGACATGACCTGTGTGAAAAATCAAGCCCTAATGCCTTCCAGTTGTCAAAATATCTTCTGTGCTTGGCCCTGTTTTTACAGCTCCCCTGTGACACGGTGGCTAGATGGGGATATAGTAGGAAGCTACAGTGCTGGTATAATCAGCTAGAGGCTAACAAGAGGGAAGCAAGTTAACTGTATGGCTCGAGAAATTACATTAAATAGAGGGGAATTGGCCCATCATTAGGGAGCATTCCTATTTCAATAGGACTTGGAACATTGAGCTTACGTCAAGATGTGTATTTTAACTTCTGAGTGAAAAGGTTATGTTTAACCTTGCGCCAGTACTGAGAAGGTAGTGTGTAGCATTGCTTCTTTGAACCTGGGCTACTTCACATGTTTTTCTTGAGTGATTCATTTTGCAATTAGTTGTTGGGCTTACCTTCTTGGTTGCTGTCCTCAAAGCTTGGTGTTCAGATGTATGAATTTCAGCTGTGCACAAACTACGGATTTATGTTTCATGCAAAATCTGGGCTATGGCATATACGTTTTCTTGTTTTTTTGAGATGTATGTTCTCAAGTATGTAAACCTGACACTGTTTCCTTCTAAAATCTGACATTGGCCCAGAAAGTTTTTTTTTTTTTTTTTAATAAATCTTGTATTGTGACACGTTAATGAAAAATTGTACAAGCATTACAGACGTGAGAAAATATGTGAAAATATCAATGTGTTTAGCTGTTTTTAATATGGTTCACAACATTGTATTGTCTTTTATCAGGTACACAACATAGTATTGGAATTGGAATCGTATTGAACTAAAATGCTGGTGAGAGATAAGGGTGAATTTGGTTTAGCAATGTCTCTGGCTGTAAGGTGCAGTGAATTGTCCTTTTCTAAGTTCTTGGCTTCAAGACAATCCAGAACAAACAAAAGTAGGTGGTGTCACGGTTTGTATGCAAATTAATGGATTTAAAAGACATTGTTCGATTAATCTGCATGGTGTTTCAACGTCAGCTGAACTTGCTTTCATGGCTTTTTGAGCTAAGGTGCAGGATGGCTCCACAAAATGTTACTTTGAAGTGTATTTATTTATTTAATTATTTATTAGTTTATGTATTTGCTAAAGAGGTTGAATTTCAACTATCTCAGGATATGCTTGAAAATCCTGCAATCTCACTGAGGATGCAAGCCAAGCCTTGACGCAATAAAAAATCTTAAAAAAACAAGTTTGCGGTGTTGCACTTACATTAAGTAAAATACATCTGCTTTAATTGTCTTGCCGACTCCTTGTATCAGGAGTTGCAAGTAATATAATGCTTTTAAAATGGCCAATACTGGGTGATGAGACTGCCTGGGACACGTACAATGATTGCCTCATTCGAATGTGCTGTGAAAATTTTAAAATCCTTATCAAGCGTATTTAACAATTTTTGCAGTGTTCTTGGTTGGTAGGTTGTTTTTTGGTTTATGCATATGTGCGAATGCTATTGAGTGCTTACATCTGTGCTGACAGTGCTGATGTGTTTAGCTGACTGCACAAAAGGATCAGAAGAGGTAGCAAGTGCATTATAGATTTTACAGTACCATTGATGGTATTTGACTTTGTTTTAGGCACTACAAACAGTCGAGAGTAAAAATCTCTTTAACATAACATTGGAATTTAAAGTTGCTGCCATTAATGTATGTAAAAATAATTCTTTAGTGCTGAACTTCCAACTCGCAGCCTTGTACATTTCTTACCACAGGTAAATACTCACATAAGTTGGTGTCATGTTCATTTGCTCTAGAAGTGAATTAGTCTGTAAATCCATGCTGTTCTCCATACAGGCATTTTATTGAGGTCACAGAATGCTCAGTTTACTAAGTGAGGATAAAGACAGTTGGGAAACTTTGGGTTCCCATCCTGCGTTATCGCTGGGCAGCAGAAAAAAGACCAATGGTATATCATCTCAGGGATACTGTAATTTGGTAGTCAAATGCCATTACTGATACGCCAGTATTTTAACGAGAGTAACTCCACATTTGCAAAACTGTTCTGCTTACTGACGAGAAACAAAGCACTGTGCCAAATTGCAGCTAGTAGGCAGTTATTATTTTGAGTTATCTTGGAAGAAAGCATAATATGCATCTATCGTAGGCCTAATATTATCCTCTTAAATGCTGAAGTGTGTGTGTGTGTGTGTGTGTGTGATGCATGTGCACGCCTGTGTCCCCTGAAATCCTGAAGGCAACAGCGGAGAAGTCTTGACCTTTTTAGAAAGTACTCAACACTTGCTTCACAGTTGGAGCTCAGTTATAATATTGGCTCCCATTAATGATATAATACTACTTGGCTCTTTTTATAAGAGTGTATAACATGCCTTAGCCATAGTGTTCAAACTCGTAGTGTAAGTTTTTTTCCACATCCAGTAGTAACTGGGCGTATAGCCTGTATGTTAGTCACACTGCAGGATCGCGGTGCACGATGCACGTGTTACGGACGCTCATGCAGGCGGAGAAGGAAGCTGGATCAGTCCCCTCAGCCTCAAACACTTCCTGAGTGGTTTCCTGAATGAGCCCGACCGCTGGGTTTCCACCTCGAGCAGCCGCAGCGGCGGTGTTTGTGGAGAGATGGGAGTCGTAACTTACACAAGCTCTGACCCGGGGGCTCGGAAAAGGGCCCCAGCCCTCCTGCTTCCACTCGGCCCGGGGTGTTACGTGTTTGTAAACACCGAAAACCAGGGTTTCCCCTGCAGGAAATTGGTTTGTCGATGGGTGTGCTGCAGTCTGGAGCGGGGAGGTGTGGGGATGTGGCGCGCCGGGCTGGTTACTCTCAGCCCGCGGCCTGCTTGCGGTTTGTCAACGCTGCCGTCTCTGTGTTGCCTGCTGTAAAGTTATAAAGCCAGACCGACTGTGCACCTCAGTCTTACAGAACAGAGAGAAAGGAGCAGAAGAAATGATGTCCACAGAGCTACTGCTGTAATGTGCAACTCGTCTAAAATTGTTCTCGGAAACTGTCAGCAAAAAATGAGCGCTATTTTAATTTTAGGAATTTGTTGAATTTTCAGCTGTTAGCGAATGGGAAATATTCTCTAAAATTGTGCCCGGGAATGCTTGGGCTGTCTCGATTGGGAAGGAATGTGGAGTTTTTCTACTTTTTTGATATGTGGCGCCAGATGCCGCCCAGATGCGTGGAGCTGCGTAACGTGCGGATGGGCTGATGCTTCGGACGTCCACCTGCAGTGTGATCATCGCTTTTCAGTGTTCTTAAACAAACAAATGCCGGCTGGTGCCTGTGCTCATTTCACAGGGTAACTTGCCCGCTTGTTCCTCTCAGCAGTGTCTGAAGACAAAGCGTCAGCCACACGTCAGGCTTGGGCTCTCAGCTGCACTGTGTAGGCCTGTGTGCTGTATGAGGCCTCCCTGACTTCTGTTGGAAGCTGAGGTTATAATCCTGCAGTGAGGAGAGATGATTTTAATGGTTTGTTTTTTATTTTCTAAGTTCCACTTCTTGAGTTTATTAGTTTAAGGAAATGTCCCTGTCTTCTGAGCTTTTTAAACTATTTAAACGCTCCTACTAATGGCGGATGTTGGCCTTGCCTGAACGTCGCAGAAAGTTGATTTTAATTATAGTGGATATGATCAAATATTTTCAGTCTTTGTGTGCGTACAATAGCATCATTATTCAGAAAGTACGTATTTATCGAGTCGTAATTGGCATGAGTCAAAAAATAAATCTGTCATTAGACGCAGTTGTCTTGTTCGAATTTTGAGAATGATCTTTAGCCCGAAGCCTGTACGCTCTAGCATTTAATAACAAAGCAGGCTTTATTTTTTCATTAATTTATTTATTTGCTTGCGTGAGGGTTTGCATTCTTTCTCGCTTGCCGTTTGGCTCTGCGATCTTCCAAACATCTTTTTTTTTTTTTTTTTCCTTCCCCCTCTTGAGCATGTGTGTGCGGAGTGACCTGATGGATGAATCATGTGTGAATTCTCTACATCTGGTTAGAGTTTGGAAATCTGGGAAAGACATTAGAAAAGTATGAAAGCTTGAGGAGCTGAGGAGGCCTGCAGAAGGCAGACTGCAGTTATTCTCCAGACTGAGCCGCTGACGCTCCAGGTTTAATCAGAGTCTGACTGTCATTCTGCTCTAAAGCAAGTCTTTTAAACTCTATTGACCTTGGCCATCTTCGTGAACCACGATCCTGTTTAAAAAGAAAATGTCTGCACAGCAACGCACCAGCTCACGCCCAGCAGCGGAGTCCAATTTTTTTCTCTTTTACAAACTTTACTTTTCCCCTCCTGTAGTTTAATTATCATATAATTAGTCTGAGCGATTTCTTGTTGCTAAAATAATGCTAATTTTGAAGAACAACATGAACTAATTCCATTTCCTTTGAAGCTTGTGCCTCAACCAGACAAAACAAAACGGAACTTTGATTTATTTGTTTTCATAGTCGGTTCCCTCTCAGAAGAGCAGTGCATGTAGCGCTAATCTTGCGGCTGATCGCTGTCGTGAAAGGAGGGCTTGTGTTTGCAAAGAAATAGGGGCCCCTGGCCTGTTCTCTGAATGTACTTGGGGCCCGTAGAAGTCAGACTCCCTCTACCTCCTCTCTCGGACCACTGTTGCTGCACTCTGGTTCACTCTGAGCCTCAGGCCTGCATTTTTCTCTCTGCTGAGAACGATCGACCCCGCCCCCAACGCTGAAGCACTCATTTACATATCGACGTTGAAACCGTTGATGTGGAAGGGTCAGACATGGGTGTAGCTCCTTGGGGCACTTTCTTTCCTGCGGCCCATGATTAATATTCTGTGCGCTTAGGAAATTTTCAGAATTATTCATGATGTTAATGAGAGAATTAATGTTGGTGCAAATGGTACAATATTGCATTATATTTCAGGAATCAAAATTTTAAAGCTGTCGTCGTTTCTTTAGCGTTGACACAGTCAAGAATTGATTTTTGTTCCCCTCAAAGTTTCTCACGTGCATCCATTTCTGGAGCCGGATATTTTATATTAGAATGACTTAATGCTTGATCTGGTCCTGTGTGCATTAGTGTTTGAGTGGAGAGAGAGCCTTCAAGAATTACTGGCTTTATTCACTTCTCTTGAGATGGGGCTGTTGTTCGTCTCCTAGCTTTTCTGTTCGCACTGTTGCTTGCCTGTAAATGGCAGTTTTTATGACAGGAAGGGGCCATGATATGCAGCTGGGTCCCAGGATCTGTTTGAGCTGAGCTGGGTTATCTCTGTTGGTTGCTGTCTTCAACAGAAGGTTATTCTTTGACGAGTTTATTACTGTTTGGACTGGGACGCATTAAAGCCTCCCCTCATCTCCAGGCTGTTTCATAAATGGACTTCACTGACATCATTTCACACTTCCAGAAACTCTGGTTTGCACTTGGCTTATCGGTAAGGATAGACAGGTTGTCACACTTACTTTTTAACTGTAAATCCTCTTGGTCATAGAAAGTGGGCACCATAATTCATTGCAAAGTGCCACATCTTTTGTTATTTCGGTCCTGTTGGCTGAGTCGACTGCTGTTTCTGAATCTAGTTGAACTTGCATTTTACATGCTGAAGTGGAGACTAAAGGAAAAAAAAGTCCCTGAAACAAGATGGAACTGAAGATGGCTGCTGTTCAGGCCTGGCTGACCATCATCAGGGAAGATGCCCCGCGTCGGGTGATATCTGTGTATCACAAATTTCAAGCATTCATTTCTTAAAGGATATGCGACCATATTTTAAAAATTATTACTTAATGCTACATTATGTTAAATTGTTCAGTATTATGTCTCTAGATGTGGGTCACCATCTGCTTGTAAGTGTGTCTGTGTCAAGTGCCTGGCTGTTGGACTTTAGTCCAATTCACTTGGTTTCTGTGGTTTCATCTGGTTTTGGGCCAATCTACTACTTCTCCTTATCGTCCATTTATTGACTGTTAAAGTGATCATATGATGTTCCATCACACTTTTGAGCCTTGATATGAGCAGCATTCATTACCTTTCATTACTCAGTAACTCGGTACAGCCATAAATGCCCTGGCCGAGAAATGATTGCATCAGAATCTTCAGAAGACTGATAATGCTGTGCATGCGCCCAGCTATTGGATTCAAAATTCCTAAACTTCCCTCTGTTTCCGTGCCCTCTACCAAACCCAGTTGGGTGAGTTTGAAGTTGAATGTTGCCGAAACTGCTCCAAGCAGCTGCGTTTTGGGCTACTTTTAAAACGCAGCGCGGGCACAACCAGCGTGCAAGAAATCACCGTCCGCCGAAGTCGCATAAAACGCTGACTGGTAGGGTGATGGGCGCAGTGTGTGAATGAGACGTCGTTTCCGGAGGAACCAATGCCATCATGACGAAAGGAACAGTATCTGCATGATACACACTTGCCTCAGAATTCAATGTCGGGGAAAAAACTCAGGAAGACATGTTTCAGTGATGTCAAATATATAGACCAAACTTGGCATGTTCCTGATCTCAGTAACTGCTGGTGAATTTTGTGAGATCATTGAGCTGAGAGTGTTTCTCTGGCCTGGCAGCACTGACCGTATCCAGTTCTGTTGACTGTGGGTTTGTCTGCATTTTTAAAAGACTCCATCGCCACAGATCGAGGGCCTGACCGTCTGCAGGAGAGTGGCAGGCCGGGGTCTCGATATGAAGTTAGAATCTGTACAAGGCTCGTCCATCCAGTTAAGAGAAGTAATTGCCCCAGACAGCTCTGCAGTAGGGGGGTGTGAATCACCCGCTGGGGCAGGGCGGGTCGGGTTCCTGGGGGAGGGAGGGAGGGAGGGGGGGGCAGTACTGGGGCCAGGGGCAGAAGCGGTAGCCCGGGTGCAAAATCAGTGAGGGCATAAAATGGTAACTTCAACAGAGGCCCATTTGTCGAAGGCTGCTGTCTGGGATCTGTATTCACATTCCCTTTGAGTGAAGAAGTGCTGATCTGAGATCAGCTCTCCCTGCTCCTTCACCATATCCTTGTTTATTATGCGCTGAAAAGCAGAGCTGATTCCAGATTGGTGCTCTTATTCTTAAATGCTTTGAGTACAGGCCCAGATGTGGAAAGGATGGATTTTTGGCTACATTAAAACATTGAGTTTTAATGATGAGAAATGCATGACTGGTGTTCACTGGAGGCATTTGTTGTGTTAATTTGTTGCCATTGCAATTTTTTTTTTAAACCAGAAACTGGTTGAAATATTAATGTTCTTTTTTTTATTCAAAAAGGAATTTGCATTCTTGGATGAACTAGTCTGGCAGTTGACTGTAATAGTCCATTTATTTTTTCATTTATCATGATAAATTTGGTTAGAAAGCAGAAAGGGACCAGCCCTTCAAACACTTCCCTCCTGTTTTTATTCAGGTTCCAGGTTCCGTTTAGCGAAATGCAGCAACACTTTGCTAGATGAGCTCTGTTGTGACGTCTAGAACTGCATTGCCAGTGTACACATCCTCCATTTCACCTAACTTGGCTTAATTTGTAATTGTAGCCCCTAGAAGTAGTTTTGCAGCTACTATGGATTCATGGTCATCGTCCCTGCTGCATCCTTACAGATTTTCTTGTGGATGCTCCGCTGGCCACACATTTTGACAGATTCCTTTGATATTTGGTATTTGTTTATGGTTAGGCATAGTTTATGGTTAGGTCACGACACCTTTCCATTTTGGCTGCCATAGCAACAGACTTGGCCGAATAAAGCAAAATTTCATGCTGAACATTGGAAATTTTCAACTAATTGTGAAAAGGGAACAAAGTGGGATCTCAGGAGGCTACACCCATGTGGTCACGGGCGACCAGACTGTCTGGTGTTTTCTTGGGTTAGAGAGCCTTCATCACTTACCGTGATGCACCAGACCACGAGTTACAAATTTGTAACTCCGTTACCGCTTGACTGGGCGCCTATGCGTTCTGGTTGGTGATCACGTGTCCTACAACAATGCGTGTTGCATCAGTGCTTTGTCATTTTGAAATCACAGTACTGGATAACCATGAGATTATACCATAAACGTGACCTATAAACTCTCAAACCAACTTGGAGAGGCCTGAGCCGTGAGAAAGAGGTCCCTTTCCCTACATTTTAATGTCTTCAGCTTTTAACACCATTGGACCCACGGGCCACAGGCTTCATCAATCCCACCCAAGGCTTTGTACAGTGTATTGTGAACAGTGAGGTACAGGCAGAAAGGTGCGTAATCTCTTTTCGGCCTCCACCTACGTGCACAGGAAGGAGCGGCGCTATCGGAGCTGCTTCATGCAGTAGGTGCTAAATGACTGATAAGCGGCAGTACAAGCAGCCTGTGAGAGAAATCAAAGTTGTGTAAATAAGAGCCCTGCGCTCCCCCCCCGGGGACTGGAGACAGCCTTAAGTAAAACGGGCCACGAGACCCCGCCCTGCTGATAACGGCGAAGGTCTGTGCGATTTAATGGGTTGTAATCGCCATCTCTGGCACCAGGTCGCTGCGGCCGCTATCCGCTCATTAATCTTAAAAACGCCGCGTTCCCATCGCCTTTTTCCTCCTGATTGCTAAATCGCCGCAATCAAACCGTAGCCCTGTCGCTGGAGACAAGATTTTTGATACACACTTTGGCTAATGTAGGATAGCACTCTGAGATTCTTAGCATTTATTTATTTTTTTCTCTATTTTTCTTTAATTTTATTTATTATTATTATTATTATTTTGCGCAGTCATACTTGTGTATTCATGATCCTGACTATAAAAAAGAATATGTGCTGAATGCTACCATTAATCCTGTAGATTGGGTGTGATCATTATTATTTATCACTTATTTTTGTTAATACTGCCATTGCTACTATTACTTCTAATGATCATAATCATCACCCAAACAACTATTCCGAAATGGTGCTCACCTTACTCACACGTGCTCAGTAATGGGTGTTTCTTCCTAGATTTTTTACGATGTGAGATTTCCTTGGAGGTGTTGGCACAGTGTAATCTGCGAGACAGCATCTGCTAATAGAAACGTTTGCCTGCCGTCCAGGTTGTGCTTTACTGAGGCAGGATTACTCATGTCTGTGCTGACCACTGTACAGTGACTGCAGTGCCATTGTATTTCAGGATTTTTCAACATCAGGGTGAGTGAAATTGTGTAGGTGAAAGTAGCCTAGTATCCAGACTGGTAGGTTTATTATGAGAATGGTTCTAATCAGAATATGGCCTTCTTGGTGTGGGGCTCTTTAATGCTTTAATTGCGGGCTGAAATGAGTTTTAATGAAGCGCAGCACAGTTTAGTTTAATGGCTTGTCGTTCTGTGCCCGTCTGCAGCTTGTTAAACGTTCCCAGTGATTACCGTAATAGATTATCCCGGCGTGCCTGTTTTCTCATTGCGGTTAAGAAGCGACATCCTATTTTCCACCCTCCGGCACGGCCCATTCACTGTACCCTGCAATTTTTCACTTTGCTTCAGTGTAATTTTGTAATTGCCTCCTGCAAGCAGGACCGCAATTTAGCAATCTTCTGCACAATGGCGCGGCAGAACCTAGCGCTCAATCACGGTGTGCCACCGTATCTGAAGTTCTGCCTCCAGGGAGATCACTCAAGGTCATTATCTGTGTCCTCTGTGGAGGGGTGTTTAAAGGCGATGGCAGGAGAGGTGAAATTGGTGGTTGCCAAGGCCGTCTGCTGGGCTGTCGTCATGTTTCGTAGCCATCCTCGCATCGGCACTTTGTGCTCGCCGTTTCAGAGTTTTTCACCTAGCTAACTGGTGTACGCAGTTTGCTAGGTGCCGCGTGCATTTGATAAACATATGCCATCCCTCTCTCCTGCGTGACGCAAGGCAGTGGCAGTGTTATTCCTGTGTGATCTCACGGAGGGGGATGTTCTAGCATGCAGAGCGCGGAATGCGATGCGTCAGGTGACTACCTCTGCCCTCACCTGAGAGAAGGGAAGCGCGGGAGCCGTCTTTCGACAGGCCGGCCCAGGAATCCCCGTGGCGGCGCACTGGTCCGGGACCCCTCTGTGAGGTGCCTTTGTTTGGGAACAGTAAAAAGCCGTGTTATGACAAGGGTGGAGAAAGCGGTCGGTGACAGGTAGGGGGTGGCTGATAAATGAATTGCCGGGGCTGTGCAGTGCGGAGAGAGGGCTGCTGAAAAGTCTATCCAACGCACCGGCCTCATCAGCGCAGGCCCGGCCCCAACTTGTCCAAAAATGTCGCCTGTGGGGCTTTTTTTCCATGGTGAAGGTAAATTGCTGACTGTAAACTGGACTCTTCATAGCCCTGCATTTACAGATCTTTGTGTTATTAGTAATTCTCAGGACTGTTGACATGGTCTGGTTTGCTCGTGATTATTAAGTGCATTATGCTGTGGGTGGATGAAGGCTGGTAGAAAGTTACGCAACTTGGGAGGAGTAGAATGACTCTTCAGTTCTAAATATTGTGTAAATTTACTCATTTCCTGGGCTTATCGTTACTTCTCCCGTCTCACAGAAATGATACTGCACACCTCATCCTACTTGGCAGGAATTAAGAGTTTCTTCTGCTGCAATTTCCTTAAATGGCCTTTACCTTACAAATGTAGCAAAGTTGTGAACTGTTGAACGGAAACTTCATTATAGCTTGTGTTGTTCTGAGTTGTGAATTCAAACCTTTTGCTTTCAAAACTTATGCTGTAATTTTTAAAAAAAAAAGTTGTGCTTGTCATTGGCGTATTAGTCTGCATGTACGTGTGAGTGCATGTCTCTGCACCCTCGGGTGTGTTTGTGTGTGTGCGCGTGCATGCGCGTGTGGGTGTGTGTGCGAACATCCAATCCCTCTCGCTCCTGGCTCTCAGTGGCAGCTGTGAGAGGGCGGGGGAATGGCAGGTTCTGACAGAAACACAATCTCTGGACAAATTGAACTTTAATTCCAGTTAGGGTATGGATACAGACCGAGCTGTTAACTGCACTGTTAGTCTAAACTGCCAATTGACTTTTATACAGATGAATAGCAGGGGGTGGGGGAGAGAAAGACATACCTCCTGCTTCAGCCTGTTATTGATCCAGACCTGTGTCCCCAAGTGGGGCTAGCTCTGTGTGTGTGTGTGTGTGTGTGTGAACTTGTATTTGCTTGTGTGCGAGAGAGTGAGAACTGCAGTCGAGTTCATGTTTTTTCATTTGCAAATAAGTGCATCATAGCACACATGTAGCAGCTTGCATATTTCCTCTCATGCTGTTCATAAGCTGTCAAAATACACATTTGGTTTAGTATTGCTTTTTGACATGTTGGCTTTTTAGTTCACACTGCTAAATGTGCCGGTACGGCAGTCATGGGCTATTTTTAGTGGAGACAAAGGCAATTCAGGGGCTCATCTAAAGGAATCCAGTTTCCATATAAGCTATGGCTGATGTTTGACTCTGTATTAAAACACATTGTGATCCATCTTACTGTAGGACAGGGGTCTCAATAGTTGGATTTCCATCCACCTATTTTAATTCGCATTTTCATTTTGTGCATTAAAAACCCGAATGGAAACATTGAAAATTTGAAAAAATGTCCAAATATCGCAAAAAAAGTGTTTATGCTTGGGGGAGGTGGAAAAGTTAGTGTATCGATAAAAGGAAAATGCGAATAAGTGCTCTGGAAACAGATGTAGCGAATAAACGGTGACGCTCATAATCACGTGACTTCGGCTCCACTGTACAGTCACGTTGCGCCCTCTTCCTCTGCAGTGGTATACTGTCACACGGCTGTAGAATTGGCGCCACCGATTGCTTATCTCCATGAACCAACTCCAAATATTCGCATAACAGTAGTGGATGGAAACGTGCATAAATTCGCATTTTGTTTGCCGAATTTCCGAAAATTCGGTTAAAATTTACGATATATTTGGATGGAAACCCAACTAATCTCAGATCCTGGAGGGCCACTGGATTTGGGTTTGTTCCTGCACTTGCAGTGTGCACTGAATTTAAGTCACTGATTGGCTAAGGAGTCTGCCCATATTGTTTATGAGGCCTGGCTTTGATTGAGTGAAAATCCTAAAAACCTGTAAATAAGTGGGGCCCTGGAGGACTGGAGTCTGAGTCCTGTGCTGTGGGAGTTCAGTCAGTGTGGGCAGTGGGCTCGGAGAAGCACTTGTTCTGGCTGCTCAGAGAACTGCACTGGTCCGTTGCTCGGTGGAGAGGCAGATTGATGGACAAAAGGGAAGCAGCCCTCTTATTCATTTTCTCTCTCTCTCTCTCTCTCTCTCTCTCTCTCTCTCTCTCTCTCTCTCTCTCAGAAATCTGAGCCATAACAAACTGACTGCGATCGATGCTGCCGCCCTGGCCAACCTCCCGAACCTGCGAGAAGTGTGAGTATGCTAAATTAACTGATACCGCTGCATGGATAAACTGAGGAGTAAAACGCACTCACTCAAAAGCACGTACTTTACTTTGCGAATAGTATGAACTTACACAGAAGTGCACTTATTATTGTGTATACTGCACACAGGAGGCACTGTACTAGGCCTGGGTTTGACAAATCAATTTTTTGATTCATATTGATCTTAACACAAGAATAACACAACATGGATTCATCTAATCCTTGATTTGATCTCTTAATATGCGTTTTATGGGTGTTATTAATTTTATCTCCCTGATGGCGATAGTCGGGAGATACTATAGTTTAGTTCCGGGGCCGCAGAGATTTTCTGTTCTGGGCTCTGGAAGCCACAATTATTACAGGAATTTCTGCAAATTTCACACAGGCAACGATATCGATTGGATAATGCTCAAGACCGATTTTTGCAAATTTCGTACGTCCAATATGGCTGCCGGCGGCCATTTTGTCCGAAATTTGGGGATTGGGGAGATACACGACTCGGTCCCTGTGGCGACCGAGTTATCTAGTTTATTTATTTTGTACTCATGGATGTGAAACTGAGATCACAGGCTGTGTCCCAATTGAGGCTGCGTCCTTTGAACGATGCGTTTAGAAACTTGCGGCGATGTCCTTAACTTTTTTCTTCATTTTATTTGAAGTTACTGCTAATTTCAGGAGGTAAAATGAGTGCCTTCCTTCTCATGGTCTCATGATGCCACCTATTCCATAATTATCCAAGGTAAATGACTATCGTTACCCACTGAAATGACCGTGCAGAAATGCACTCATTAAACTGTCTAGCAAAATTGGAAACTTCATCCTCACAGGATATTGAGAGGAAATACAGTTTTTTAAAAAATGTAACCCTACATAAATATTGTTTTTCCACAGATAAAAAATATTGGAATTATTCTGGCGTGATGATATATTTATATTGGCAAAACAGTTTAGTGGATATTATGGAATCCTCATCGCCGCTACTTCCGCGTCTGGTATGTGCGCGTCCACAGCAGATCCTTTGCGTTAACACGATAACTCCCAAACTATTCATGGAGCCTTTTCAAATTTTATATGCCTTTACTTTTATCAATGCAGAGAATCTGACTGATTGTGGGCTTTATTTTATTATTATAAATAAATTAATTAACTCCTTAATTTCTTGGAACATTTGAGTCCATCATATTGCCGGATATGTTAGTAATATCACCTTGAAATGTTTCTGTTTGATTTTATCCATCATGATCAATTATTGCTGCATACTACTCCAACAATATCAATGGATTAAATTAGAAGTTAAGTCGTTAATTTTATTCCTGGCCAAATGAAAAAATAGTTTTCTCAAATCCTAATGCAATTCCTAGCCCACTCATAATCAAAATGTGAAGACTTAATTAATCAGAATCAAAATTAATTTGGAATTGAATCTAATTGTGATGTTGCAAATCAGAATCGAATCATATCGAGAATCGGATCCAATACTGATGTTGCAAATCGGAATCTGATCGGCAAATCGGTAATGATGTGCAGCCCTACACTGTTTGTGTATGCCTATGCACAGATACAGAGGCAGACTCTTGTAGACTCTCAAGGACGCGAGCGCACACACATGTTCACAGAGCTCACACACATTCGCACAAACAGACACGGACGCGGAGGCGAGCGCGCACATACAGGCGCTCTCAGGCTCAAGTGTCTCTCCTTCCGTCCGCAGCAGCAGACTGTCGCCTCCTACCTGCCTGTGTTCATAACAGGACTTGTCAAGAATGGACAACTAATCCATTTACATGGCAGTGTGCAAAGTGCCCCTCTTTGTTCCTAATGGAGCGCTCGCAGTGCTGCGCTGTGCCACTGAGCCCTGCCCTAATGAAACGCTTTTCAAATGAATATGATGTTCATTAGCTCCTCAGTGCATCTGGCCCTGTCAGTACTGCCGGACGAGCCCCCGAGGGGGATCCCTCTTAATACTTAATGGGCAGCGCTCGGCTATTTATTAAAAGCCGCGCAGCAGCTAGCACGATGCGCTTAAAACCCGGCCAAAACGAAGAGTAGCGAATAGTATTTTTAAGGGCTTTTGCTTATCCTCTCTTGCCCGCCCTGGCCATTTCCTGTCCCTTTTATTGCACACACTAAACCCATGGCCTTTTATGAAAGAGGTCCCTGGCAGTATGAAAGATGGTCTGTAAATATTTTATACGGAGAAGGCCTATAATGGTCTAATTGCTCGATAATAACCTTCTCTCCATTTCTGTCAGATATTTTTAATGTCACTTTCTCCCGGCTTCATTTCTTTATGGGTCGTTCATCGGGTTTTTATTGGCACTGCTATTTATGCAGAGTGAGCCGTTTTGTTTGCCGAGTGTCTTGTGACTTCATTTGGAAATAGTGCTACGCTAAAATAAATCCAACTGACTTCAGTGCCTTTTAAGACTAATGGTGGTTAAATTAACAGTTATGAGAACATGGTGCACATTACTGTATATCATCCTAATATGTATTTTCCTCTCTAGGCGGTTGGGTCATAATGCGATGACGACTTTTCCCTCCTTCGGAGCGGCCTCCTCAAAGATCGTGTCCCTTTATCTGTAAGTAAATTTGCTCTTGTTTATCGCTGTATGCCTGTGGCAGTACTCATCCAGTGCCCAGTATGAATTTCATTGTCATATGTTTTGTTGACGGAATATTCTGTCTGGGCTCCAGTGTGAATATGCTGCCATGCTGAAATTCAGTCCAGAGGTGCGAGAAGTTTCTGGAAGCCATTTTTGTTTAAAGCTGTTGTCTGTTGGCGGGGCGGACTGTGTGTCTTCACACTTTAAATTGCAGACAGAAGACCGTTGTGCTTCTTGCACAATGGCGGTTCTCAGTTCCCGGCTGTTTCTCTGTGATCAGTAGGCGATCATGACGGCAAACAGAGACCGGGCGCTCGCGCGGAATTTCTAACACTACAGTCTGGCGAGAAGAAATAGGCCACACCTCTTTTTTTTTTAATCTTTTTTTTTTTTTTCCGGAATATTTGTGACTCATGAGCTTTGAAAAGCAGACCTTTAAACTGCAGTTTCCTGGATTTAAAAAGTGTTTGGATAGATCTGAGTACACATGAAAATAATGGATAACTGATGGTTCTCTGAATAGGGGTCTGAACTGCTCTGCAAACAGGAGAGTGGTGTCAGAGCAGTCTCAGCGTCACGGGCGACTCCTGTCCAACTGAGCCCTCTACCCCGCCCCTCCCTTTCCTCTGTTGGCACAGTGCCATATTTGTCGGCAGAAGTGAAACCAATCAATGAACCGTATCTGGTTTGCGGCTCTTCTGTAGGTTAAAGTCTGGGAAATTATTTTTCTTAAGACGCAGCGCTATCTTTAATCGATCTATATTATCTAGTTTGTAGATAAAGTAATTTGTCATGAATTGAAACTGCAGGTCAAAGAAGCTTGGTCTCACCTTGTGGGTGACGACTACAGCAGCTTCAGAGATTCAATACAAAAAAAAGCACCTCTTTTTTGCCTGGATGAAGCATTGCTGGTATGAAATTACACTCAAATTAATTTTTATCTGTTCCAGACCTGCCTAAAAGGGCTCAGTTTGTTTAAACAACTTTTATGGCCTTATAACTGTGTTTCCCCTTCTAATGTTGATTTGGCTGGCATTAAGGCACCTTGTCTTTATTTGATGTATGCAAGAAAATGGTGTGCTGAAAGGTTTCACCAGATTTTAGCTCCAGTTTTCTGGCTCAGTCCCCTGATAACACTGTGGAGGCCAGTGTTTGTGTGGGTCCTGGTGAAAGGATTGGGACTGAGAGGCCATTGGGACTCCCTCTGCTGGCATCTCACAGGAGATTTACTGCCCTATATGGGAATAGCAAATGGCAATTGTCTGTGTGCTTGTGTGTCCATTCTCGTTAGTGTGTGCTTGTGTGTACATGTGCGCGTGTATGTATTTACGTGCGTGAATGTGTGTGCGTACGCCTGTGTGTGTTTCAGCTGTGCACACGGAATCGCGCTGCTGTCCTGCCAGTCGTCTTGGCTGCAAAGTGAGGAGGCCTCGCTCTCCAGCTCTCTGTGTGTTGCCGGAGAATTCTAGGCTCTCACTCGAGCAGAACAGCACAGCCACAGGCTGTTTAAGCCACTGTGGCCCCCTGAGCCAGGCCTGCTTGTTTATTTCTACTTCGCTCTTTGGTAATGGAAAGAGCTGAGGTGAAATGGAGTCTCGTTTGGGCCCCATGGCGGAATTTTCATGATATTATTCTGCTAGATTTTCATGATCACAACTGTTGTTTTGTTCATTGGTGGACATTGTTTAATTTTGGTCTAAAATGGCCATTTATACGAATGGTCTCAGTATGTGGAGAAGTGAGCTTTTTATAAAAACTGTAATCTTCTCTGCAAATGATTATGATTCAGGAAATGTATGTTTTATTATACAGCTTTTGAATACATTGAGTAGTAGATTTAAAAAGGCGCGCACAAACCTCGGTGTAAGACATTTACTTTTTTGGGCCTGGTTAGATGCCTGTTGCTGTGGAACACTGTCAGGCCTCGTTGCATGATGGGAAGGTGTAGCTTTACAAAGCTGCACAGCTGAAAGGAGTTGAACCCACAGCCGTTGTTGTCAATCAGGAGGCTTTACAGTGTAAATGCAGCAGGGGGGGCGGGTTTGGCTGGGTCAGAATGACATCATCGGCGCTGGGGGCAGTGGTCTCGGTTTCTGTGCGCGAGTTCCCAACTCTGTGCCGTCAGTCCGCTGGGGTCATTGTGCTCACTGAATAAATTTCAGCCTTGATTCACCACCTGGAATGCTGTCAAACGGCATTATCAAGGAATGAGACATTCTGTGTAGCGATAAAGCATTTGTCGCAAACATGAAAGCCAGCTCGCCTTTCAGATTTCAGTCGAAACGGGGGATTTGCCATCCTAAATGAAACGTTATCCCACTTTGTGCTATATGCCAGCTAGTTAGCTGTTGCATTCCTGTGCAGCTGTCAATTGCCTCATGCGAGCACCCTCTGCCAAGTTTAGTCGGGCCACAAGGAATTGGTTTTCTAGACTGCATTCTGTTATATGTTGGGGGCTTTAAGATGACTGCGCTGTTGCAGACTGCACGATCAGATTGCGAGGGCTTGATTTTCCCCGCGCCCTGCAAATTCAAAACGGTGCTGTTCTCATTGTTGTCACAAAAATTCACTCTGTTTTGACTTAAGAGGGAACTTAACTTAAAGGTCACAGCTACACTTAGGTTAAGTATTCACTGTGCTAAGTACCCTGTTCGTAAGTGCACAATTCTGCAGTTGGGTGTTTCCATCCATGTGGAGATGATGATGTAGGAATCCCCCTCCAAATGCTTTTGAGCCTTTTTCCTAGTTTTAGTTTGTTCAAAATATGAAATGAATGAAAACTTTTTTCAGAAATGACCAAAAAATACACCGCCCGAAATACACAGAATATCCCTCAAAAATTGTCCAGGACACTGGGTACGAGAATGCCTGACTCGTAACGTCAGTGTAATTGACTGCAGTCCCAGCGTGGTTCAGTTTTGAGTCATTTCACTTACATTTGCTTGCTGAAATCAACGCGGTGCTGCTGCATGAATTTGACCCATTTTGTCCTCAATGTGGGATCTGAGGGAAACGAATGCACTGATGCACCAGGGCCTGTATTCACAAAGCATCTTGGCGCTAAAAGTAGGTCCTAACTGTCGGATTCAGGAGAAACTCCTAAAAAAAAAAAAAAAAAAAAAAAATGGGCGTGTCAGTCGTAAATTTAGGACTCCTAATTATTTTTACTAAGTGTTATTCACAAAGCATTTTAGGCCTAGAAGTAGCTCCTACGTCTGGGAGAGCTTAAAAGTAGTCAAGAGGACTCCTAACTCGTTAAAACATATTCACAAAGAATCGGAAAATGGCTGCTGCTGTTGAAAGACGGAATGACTTGGAAATTCTGAATAATGCGCAGTTGTTGAAAAGATATCGGATCGACCGTGTAGGGATTTTATTTGTTGTTGACTTGGTGAGGGAGAGAATTACGTCTCCAACCATGAGAAACAACCCAGTAAGCCCCGAAATAAAATGTTTGATAACACTTTGTTACTTGGCCACTGGAAAAATGCAACTTTGCAATGCGGACAATTTAGGGATTTCACAATCATCTGTCAGTCGCTCAATTCAACAAACAATCAGTGCGCTCTGTGAACCCCATATCATCCGACAGTTTATCCGGTTTCCAATGGACATTCGCCAACAACACAGAATCAAACTTGAATTCATGCACATCTCAGGTATGCCCGGTATCATCGGTGCTATTGACGAGGCCCATATTCAAATTATTTCTCTGACCCAAGGTGAAGAGGTATTTGAAAATAGAAAAAAGTTCATTCCATCAATACCCAGATAGAATTTGATTCCGAATACAATATTTTGGACATCGTTGCGAAATGGCCAGGATCCACGCACGACTCGCATTTCAATGGGAAACAGCTTATGCCAATTATTTTACAGGCATTATGTGCCTGTGGGATGCCACTTGCTCGGGGACAGTGGCTTTGGTGCTGTACCTCCTCCTGCTTTGCATGAATTATTTTATTTGGCTATTGAGGTGAGGGTTACATTTAATAGATCATCATTATACCAGCCTATGTCACATTTGTTTGCATATTTAAATTATAGGCTATAAGTTACAAACCAAGCTTGGTATGCTTTCCTGTTTGAACGATAGCCCGTTTATAGGCTGCAATCTCGGACCTCCCCTGTGATTGCAGCCCATACCACCGCCTCTCGCAGTCGTCTGCCATCCGAGACACTGAAGGGAATGTAGCATTGATCTGTAGGCTGATATTATCCCACGCATCCCGCTTGGACTTGCTGTTCACCCCCAAGCTAAATTTCCCCTTGATTACATGCTTTCGCTCCAGCACCAACTGGGCCAGCAGCAGTAACTGGTCGTGGCTCGTGGTAGTCGTGGTAGTTGGGGTTTCGCGTCCTTTTTGAACTTTCATCCATGACAGTTTAGGGCAAACAAACTTGAGCATTTAAATGATCGCAACATATTCTCATTGGGTAATAAGTTGCTAATTATTGGGGCAAATGACGCGTTTTATTATTGACTCGTTTTATGCTATTGGCGTTTTTACAACTATCTCTTTCCTATGTATGTTTATTTGCCTAGAGCGTGATATGTGGGGACTGCGCATAGTGCATTTTCAGGAGTGCTCAACATGTTATTATTTTATGGGACAAACCAGCTGCTTGGACTATTTCCTCATTTTTTCCTCCATGGGTTGTATGTGGGGTATTTTTTCAATGGGCCACCCTGTCACCAAACAACCAGTCACCGTGCTCATTGTCCCAAGACTCGTGCATGAGAATTGATGTCATCCACAGCAGCGGAGATTTACTCCCACCTATCTCAGAGCTACTCCAAGTCTAGGAGTAACCACTTTTCTTAACTAAAAGTTGCTCTCAGCGGCTTTGTGAATAACTATTAAGATTTTACTCCTACATTAAATGTTTTAGCGCAACTTAGGAGTACTCCTAGCGGTAAGATAAGATGCTTTGTGAATACGGGCCCAGGTGTATAAAACATGTTCTTTCAACTCTGGTTGTTCGGCTCTACAGTCACACAATACGGCCACCTTTCCTCACTGTCTTCCTCTTGCTTTCTGCCATATTTTGTTGAGTCAAAGCAACTGAACTCAGAGTTCATCATGCGACGCGCATCCTTGCGTCAACTTTCAAGTCAAAATAGCGGTAAATTTTAATGCAAAAAAACAGGGTCAGTTAAATTTAAGAAGTGTTTTAATGTCAGAATACTTTTTACACATGAAAGAACTGAATACCAAAAACAGTTTGTGTCATATATTTCACAATTGTTTATGGCCGCGGTAGCGGGTATGCCCTGTTGGGGCTCCCTGTTATGTTGAAGTCTCAGTGTGTGGTGGGAACAGGAGGGACTGCAGGGACGGAGGCCTCCTGTGGGACCGCCGTGGGCATACGAGCGTCTCTGACTGGTCCTGCTGACAGCTCAGATAAGGCCTTTCAGCAGGTCATGGACTGAGGACAGTAGCCTGCTGCCCAGGTCTTGGAGCTCTGTTTCTGGGTAGAGTTGATGAGGATCACTGGGTAGCCTGTATGCTTAACTGCTGCAGCTGCGGCCATATTGCTGCGAGGCTACTTCATTTGGAAATATAAGCACATCTTCCATATGTTATTTCCCTGGACTGAAGGTCTTCATTTTGAACTGAGCCCAGTAGGGCAGAAAATAATTGTATTTTTAGCATGCCAGCCCTGCGGGCCGATAAGCTATTGTCGTGGTTTTTTTGTCCGCTGTCCGGAACATTTATCTTTTTTTTTTTTTTTTTTGGCTTGATGAATTTTCCTCTTAATATGCCATAATATATTACTAGACTGTATCTCCAGGCATTTTTCTCGGATTTTTAATTGAATCCTTTTTGTCCGTTTCATGGGACCTTGAAATTTTGGCCTCAATGTTAAAAGATAGGACTTAAAAATGGAAAATTCTCAAAATTATATCTCAAAAACTGTCCAATAATTTTTTTTTTTTTTTACTCGGACAATCAACTCACCCACACTATACAATGTGAGTGCCATTTTGATTGAATCGACAGAAGTGGGTCTAGTGGGGGTGCCTTTAACATTGGGTAATGGAGAATTTGCAGAATGGCCTGTGGAAGCCAAATGGTTGCAAATAGAGAGAAAGTTTCTATTATTGACATATATGAAGTCATATATGACCTATATTTTAGCGGTGTTAAAGTTTACCTCAGATGACATTGAAAGGTCAAACTCGAAGTCAAGCAAAATGTCACCATTTTCAAAGGCTACTAGACTTGAAAATATTGAAGATGGAGTATATGTGTATTGAAGTCATATATAAACTTTAATTTGGTGACCTTCAAGGTAAAGCTTCACACAGGGAAATTTCAATGACTTCTGTAACCAAATCTATTACTGATGGAGCTTAGGTTTGTATGAGAGGCACATTGGAAGTCTCATAAGATTTTATTTGGTGACCTTGAACTTGACCTTCAGTGACCTCCAAAGGTCAAACTTTACTGTGAAATTTCAATGACTTGTATCACCAAAATCGTTACATATGGAGCTTAGGTTTGTATTAGAGACTTATAGGAGGTCATATATTAACTTTCATTTGGTGACCTTCATATTGACCCTTGAAGGTTGAGCTTCACCTAATGAAAATACAATGACTTGTTTCTCTAAAATGGTCACAGATGGAGCCTAGGTTTGCATGATGGACATATAGGGAGTCAGGTATGAACTTTCCTTTGGTGACATTTAGGGCTGAACCCATTTAGTCACCTGGTCAATTGTTTGGTTGGTGGGTTGTTGGTCGACCAGGATTTGTTGCGGTCGAGCAATCACAGATAATCCCTCTCCATGGATTAATCCATCTTGGGATGCTGCTGTCGGCGATATGCTTCTCTCTTAACAAGGACAATGTTCTCTTTAAATAAGTTACTTGGCAATTAAGGTTATATGAATGTTGTTTATGATTCAGTAAAACTAATAAAAGCAACAATTTAAAGTGATTGTTTTTTAATGTGTGTAACACCCGCTTTCGTGCCTAAATTGGATCCTTTTCATGGGCACGTGAATGTGCAGTTAAATTGACGCCTAAGATTTGCCCTCTACAGTTAAGATAAGAGATGTGGGCATGCTATTATTATTAATTTCAACATAACCTTGCAACCTTATGTTAAAGAGAAAATCTGGATCATAGCAGCATTTTGTTTTTGTCACAGAGTATTGGAAAGAAAACTGGAGTGACTATGCAAGCAATGTTTAACTCACCTTAGTTCATGTGTTAGGCACGTTTATGTGGACGCAACTGATTTGCATTCATCTTTGATTCAATCCATTAAATGCTAGCAATAACGCACAATTTTTTTGTCTTAATTCACATACTGCTGTTGCCATTTTGGACAATTTGGCTGAAGAGGGTGAATAATCCCTTGAAACCTGAAAATGACCAAATGAAGAAAAGTTAACAATCGTTAAAATTGTGATTGTGCTTGTGTTCGGAGCAAAAACCAGCATATACAGGGGGACTGACGTAGTGAACCAGACATCTACAGCTTTGTGAAAAATTATGGCAAATGTATCTTTTATTTGTTTCTTGATGAAGGTTTTGAATAGCCCATCTTCTGCTTTCAGCTAGTTTGTTCCATGGGCTCCTGGGCCCCTGGATGTGGTCGCTTTGCATTTCTTCAAGATTAAGCTGGTTATGGCCTAGACCAACCATCTTCTAATCTCTCCACCATGAGGCTTTAGTGGGATTAATGAGCGTGCTAGGATCAAACGCACCCCAAAAACTCTTGTAGTCCGAACTACTCAAGTCAACGAAGGGGGATAATTGCAAAAATCACAGGCTGACCAACTCCCATCAGAGCTCTGTGGTTATTGTTATTATCATTTATAGTCCTTTGACTCTGTCTAATTTAGATTCTAAAACCACAATGGCATGCCATTCTTCGAATTTCATTTGAGTTATGAGCTCTGTATAAACTGTTTTACTGAAAATGTGTTGGGATTGAAATGAGAGTGGTTGTGTTGGATGGGCTGTTTTGCCCTTTAAGATGGAACATGGAGTCAGCAGCTGTTGATACCCTTCTCCCCCCTGCCGAGCCCAGGCTTCATCAGCATGACCCCCTGCTGGTCAGGAGCAATGTCCTTCCTGCGGAGCCTGGAAGTTTCTCCTGGCTCCCTGCACCCGCACCCTTGCCCTGCCCCTATCCTGACACGTCCCTTTACATCATTGTTTACTCAGGTGGGCTGGGCTATCTGGGTTTCCTCCCTTCACCCACCTTACCATTCTCTGACCTGGGGCAGAGTCAAGCTAGCAGCTGGCCATGTTCTTCTGAGGCTGTGAAAATGCTTTTGTCCTACTTTTTGCCCCATAGATCCGTAATGGACAATTACATGACTCCAAACCGCATTAAAAAAACACATGGAATTTCTTGCATGCTTGTGAATACAAATACAAAAATATTCCTGAAATTCGAGAATTGGAACAATATGTCTATGTTGGGAATTACGTGTGTGTGGCATGATGGGTGGGGTGGGGGGAGTTGCCTATATCTTGTCTGTTCCTCTTCAGTATATTTGTGTATGTTGGTGCATATGTCTTTATTTTGTTGTTTTGTTGTACCCTTCCTCAGCGGAGACTCTTCATCAGGTTTCATAGTCACTATTTGGAGAAAAAAAAAAAAAAAAGAATTACAAAAATAAAGCTGACATCCCAAGAGGAGGGATGGTGGCGGGCTATTTAACAAATACAATATAAATAATATTTAAGTAAAATACAATATATTTTATGCCTGATTATCAGTAATGGGGCTATAAGTGAGTAAGCCTGTGTGGATGGGTGCTGTAAAGGGCTGTTCTTAGACAGGGTTGGCTTTTATTTGGTTCAGCCTGTCAGGCTGCCTTTCAGGTTAAAATCTGGGAATCCGTGGAGTTTGATCAGCTATTCCCAGCCCAGTGATGAGAGGCAGTGTCCCTGGGAAGAGCAGTGTGCTGTAACTCCAGCAGGGCTCTGTGGGAAGTGCGGGCTGAGGAAAGTGCCGCTCAGTCGCACACTGCTGGCTTTGATCTCTGGTCTTGTAACAGCTGTGTGTGTACGCAACTGCGTGTATTTATGAGCGTGCAACTTTGTGTGCGTGCATGCTTGCATGTTTTGGATTGTAAAAATGTGTACCTGTGCATGCAACTCTGTGTGCATGACTGAGTGTGTAACATCTGTGTGTGTTTGTGTGTGTGTACAGGTTAGTGTGAGGACGTAGTTATCAGAATTCAAAGGAGGGGGACAGATCAAATGCTTCCCATTCCAACCTTGGAGGTGGATTTGTACTGATATCAAAATGAATGGCAGAAGTGCTACCTGTGCCCCCGTCATTCCCTCTCCCCCAACCTATATAACAGCGCAGTATTTTTACACCCCCCATTTTTATCATGCTTATTTAACCATCTGAACATATCCTGTTGCATAATCCCTCTCCACTAGGTACTGAAAACAGTCAGTCAGGCTCGTAGTTGTGCACCATTTGTTTGTGTTTCACAGGTCTGAATCAAATCGCCTAGTTTTTGTGCAAGTGTTACCCTCCTTAGTAATTACATACAGTGGCTTTGCATGGTGTACGACTGGGCTGCTGCTGTGTTATTCAGTGCCATGAGATGACATCAGCTAGATTTTATGAAGCTGATGCTTTCACTCAGTTGGATAGGTCGTGGTGATGCATCATGTGTGTGTACCAGTGGCTTGGACTTCCCCTGAGAAACCTGTGCACTGGCAGCTAGTGTGGTGTGTGTCGTGACAAATGGCCGCTCGTCCAGACTGCCTCTCTTCTCTCCTCTCCTTCACCCTGGAGTGCTTATTGACACAAGATCCCTCCCGGCAACAAAAGGCCCATTGGCACGTTCCCCTGAGAGAGCCTTTTGATTGGCCGAAGAGAGGACCCCCTGTGTTGCCATGAGGAAGCTGCTTGGGGGTTTAATGCAGAATGCAGGCCTGTTGCTGTGCTCTTGGGTGCATCATCCAGCGTTAAGGCTGTCTTACTTCCCTTCTTTACTGTGCAGCCTCTGTGGGAAGGCTTTGACACGAGGAAATGCTGCAAAAACGATTGAGCTCAACTGTCAAACTCCACAGTCGGGGCTCCGCTTTCTGTTAAATTTATCTCGAAAAACTCGCCATTAAAGAAGCTGATGAATAAACTGACTGAGGTTAAATGTTTACTTGATGCTAATTAAACGCATCATTTGGTTACTCGACCCTCCGGGATGTCTGGGATGTCTCTCTGCAGCTTTTATTGCGTGTTTGTCTTTTTTTAGGACACCCTGCTATGCCAGTACAATTGTATTGGGACGTGATGGTTCAGTCTGATTTTGCCCTGTTAAACTTCTTATTTAACTGCTGATGGTTTTTTGTGGTTTTATTTTATTAATTTTTTTTTACAGAGACCACAACAAGATCCACAGCATTGACGAGACGCTACTGAAAGACTTCAGTTCCTTGGAGACACTAGACCTGAACAACAATGACATCTCTGAGATCCGCAGTCACAGTTTCCCCGCTGGCCTTCGCCTCAAATTCCTGTAAATGCTTTTTGTCATCACTTACCAAGCATTAGGTGCTAAATTCACGCCATCAGTATATTCATCTGTTTGCTATAATTTTTAGTTAAGACAATTCTGGGACACTTTAATGCATTCCGGCACTCACAAATCCAGTTTTGAAGTAATGTTGGGTCATTAATAATTTCATCAGTTGTCCTCTATCTAGTTTTTTTCGTATCCCATTTGTTCTCATCTTGGCAAAATATTCCTAAGTCAGATTATTGAATTGTAGCATGGTTGACATGGCGCTGAATGATTGGAGTCTGAGAATCTGTCCTCTTAGCGTTTGGTGCTAATGCTGTGCTTGCATGTGGGGATTGCAGGTACTTGGGCAATAATAAGATCAGCCAGCTGGAGTCCGGCGCATTCCACAGCCTGTCCCCGACCCTGCAAGTGCTCCGCTTGAGCAGGAACAGGATCTCCCAGCTTCCTGTCAAAGCCTTCCAGCTGCCCAAGCTGACACAGCTGTGAGTATCGCCCTGCTCAAGGACCAGTTAGGGATCAACATTACCCCAGACGATTGGAAAATCCAGTGGTTCTCGAGGGTATTCCAGCTTTATTCCGCTGCTGGATCCAACAAGTAAATTTTCCCCACTGAACGTTCTGAACTCTGAAATATAAACATTATGCACAGAAGATACAAGTCATTTTTATTCCTATTCATTCCTGACTGTTTTGGTATTCAGGGCACATGTTCTCTTGCGATTAAGCGTGCATGTCTTAATGCCGAAAAGAAAGCCCCGTAGTGAAACATGGCGGCCTACTGTGACTGGCTTCCTGCACCACTAAGAGCCTTCCGTAAGAATTAATATTATCAGTAAACAAAAGTAGTCTGCAGTTCTCGTATCTCCATGGTTAGCACTCCTCTTGACTGAAGTGAGCGGAGGAGGTGTGGGGCGGGGGCGTTGAGTTGCCTGTAACTGGGAAAATCCGCCACCATCTCCCCTTGGAAGAAGCTCCTCTAATTTCCTGTCCCCTCAGGCAACATGTATTAGTAAACACAAAGCTGCAATAAAGTGTGATTTATGAGCTTCTTATGGGAGCTGCATTTTTCCTTCCAACATCGGAGTCCTCCAGCGTGTTGATCTCAGACCCACATCTGTATCCCAACACTTGCGTGCTCGAGGAGGGATGATCGTAATGGAAATTTTTCATCAGAATACGAGTCACATCTCTCCAAGTCTTTGGTTTCTCTCGGCCATTTTTGTCCGTTAGAAATTTTCCTTTGTGCAGATGGGCTGAGGGCTATCTCATCGCTGAATGTTTGGTACAAAATGGCGGCCTGCACAATGGTCTTGTACAGGGGGGTCCAGTCTAATCCACAAAGGGCCGGTGTGGGTGCAGGATTTTATCCAGCCCCAACACTAACACACCTGATAGTATCCATCAAGGTCTTGATTGAACCTCCTGATCAGTTAATTAGTGGAATCAGGCGTTGGGCTAAAACAAAAACCTGCACCCACACTGGCTCTTTATGGGCAAGACTGGACACCCCTGGTCTTGCAAGCTGTGTTAATGGTTCCTGATGCTTCATATCGCTTTGATACTAAACCTCATTTGCACATGGGGAAGATGAATGCCTTGATAGTGGTGACGTGAGCTCACTCATTGTGAGGATGGAGGGGCAGATACAATAGATAGTTTGGAGGCACTTAATAGAATACCCTAGATAAGTTATTTTATCATATACTTCCTTATAAATACGGGGAATCTGCCCATGTGATACGAGCGCGAGGCATGAGGCTGTATCAGCCCGCCGGGCAAAAATCCTGTGTCACCCTTATCTGCCCGCCCGGCAAAATCCTGTATCAGTGGCAGCAACCATTGCCATAGCAATAGTCACGAACGTTGTTGGCAACGCATCGCTGCAGACGTTGATTATACGCTGTCATGGCAGAGAGACTCATGAATCCTTAGCGGCTGAAATTTCTGAACTGGACTATGTAATAGAAAAGAAACTTGATACAGAATTATTTGTAAACAGTATGCGTAATGCCGCGTTTTGTAGCAATACTCATGCAAAGGGTTGTTGTAAAACATTTCATGCATAACTTATCGTAGAAACGCAAATTTATTACCATAATGGAGAAAATCGTGCTGCGTGCTAGCTAGCTAATTAGCCTGTCCACTAACTTGAATACACTGCTGACTTAAAGCAAATGCTAGCGCTATTGGCCTGTAATAATGACAATAATAACCTGAAATAAATGCTTTGGATAAAATGCATTGTTAATTATGGTAAAAATGAGTATTTGATAAATGGAACATCATATGCGTATTTTTATATCGCGCCATGTATCAACCCTCGACCAGTAGCAGCCCTCACGCTAGAGCTCTCGGGCTGATACAGGGGTCTCGGGTTGATACAGTGGGCGATATGAAGATGCCCATATGATATTCTCTATGTATCGCGGGCGATGAGTCAGGGAAACTATGGATCAGTGATCTTCATGCAGTGTCCGTAGACACTTGCTTGTGAGCGTGCTACAGGCCTCAAATTTCAAACGATTCGTTTCATATTTGGTGAGGGCCTTGTGTGTGGTAAGGTCAGGAAGCCTATCGATCTTGGAAGCAATTGCTGTAGGGGGTCTGAGGATACACACTGACCAGTGGGCAACCGAATGGCTAGATTACTGTACCCCCAGATATACCTACTGTACATGCGGAAAGTATATGGCCCCCTGTGATCTTCTTTAATGACTGAAAAATCTTTACGTTTCTCAGCAGGGGTATGCCTTGTCTAAGATCGTTATTGTAGCAACACTTATCTTGATGAGTGAGCGGTAATACTTCTCAAACTGAAGTTATTTATTAAAACCATAGGTCTCGTACCTTTGGCTCGTACAGTAAGCGCACATGTTCACTTGAGTACTGATGATCAAATGCCATGTAGCAGCCCTGGCCCCAAACTCAACTCCATTCTGAAACCCTACCCCTCGCTCCAAATTTGAGTCACGCACCTTTCCTGGAAAGGCCAGATGTAGTGGAGGAATTCATCTAACTCCTGCAGTCCGCCACGCATCTGACTGCACAGTTACTCACGCTATCGGACGGCGTGACCAGGGTTTGACCGGCGGCCGCGTCGGTGAACACACCGCTTGACCACGCGTCCCTGTTTGCTTTGCTTTTGGCAGGGAGCTGAGCAGGAACAGACTGAGGCTCATCGAGGGGCTCACCTTCCAGGGGCTGAGCAGCCTGGAGGTGCTGAAGCTCCAGAGGAACAATATTAGCAAGCTAACGGACGGAGCCTTCTGGGGGCTGGCTAAAATGAGAGCTCTGTGAGTGACCTCT
This sequence comes from Gymnothorax javanicus, assembly GCA_029692085.1. Taxonomy (NCBI): domain Eukaryota; kingdom Metazoa; phylum Chordata; class Actinopteri; order Anguilliformes; family Muraenidae; genus Gymnothorax; species Gymnothorax javanicus. The sequence goes on from CM056202.1 coordinate 41,758,285, forward strand.
CACCTCTCCCATACCTTCTATTGGCTGAGGCACTCACTCACTGCATTCAAATAAAATCATTCAACTCAATATGGCTTACTCCAGCCATGTCATTTCTAGACTTTGGCCTCCTGTAAAGAATAATGTGTGCATTTCTCTGAATCTCCCTACAGTTAAAAATCCACTGGAATGTCAGATCTGTTTTTTTCTTTTTTCAATACTACATTTCCCACAATTCCATAGCGGATGACATGCTCTTTCTCCCTTCCAGTCATTTGGACTACAACAGCCTCACGGAGGTGAACAGCGGTTCCCTGTATGGGCTCTCTGCTCTCCTTCAACTTTCCCTCGGCAACAACTCCATCTCCCACATAAATCCCGATGGATGGCAGTTCTGCAAGAGGCTTAGAGAACTGTGAGTACAGCCCTACGCTGCCCTGCATAGACCTGGCCACTCCCTCCCCGATAATGAGGCCAAATTAGTCACAAGAAGTACAATATCAGGTGCCTTTCTCAAGATAAGCCCCGTTTATCCCGTAATGACAGGTTGGATTGAAAGCGCTTAAGCACTCGCAGTCGCATTCGCATGTCAAAACCTATACGGCGAAGCATGTAATCTTCTGTGGGTGCGATTGTCGATACTATACGGGTCCTCTGAGAGTCCCTACCTTAAAGAGTATGCTTTCTTCTTCTGTGGCTATAGCTGTGAGTTTAAATGTCTGCTTACTGTCCGAGTCTGTTATCGCTGAAGGGATGAATGAGCCTGGCCTGCTGTCCCTGCCTCTTGCTATGTATCAGTATATGACTTGCATAGACCACAGTGTTAAGTGATGAAAACGGTATTTATATCAGGGTTGAACGTAAAATAAGATCAGTGTACTAACCAGTTCTAACACAGTTGCCCATAATGGAGTATATTTGCTGACTTGTGTTGATAAAGAGGCCCTGACTGATTGGTGCTGAGGTAGGGCTGGGGAAGGGAAGGTTATTTGGTGAATTCTTGAAGGAAGGGACTTGGCACCACTCAAACAGGACTTGACTGTTACATGTTTGATGTTACAGATGCTGTAGAATTGAGAAGGGGCCTCAACCTGACTGTTGTGAGGTTCTTACAAACCCAAAGCTGGCCTGCGGCACAGAAATTTAGAGTCTAAGTTTAATCCTGTCTTTATTAGAACCTCAGTACCCCCATGTCATTTTGGGAACCACCCACGTGATGAATGTTAAATCTCATTTCTACCACCACAGGATGCAAATTGCATAGGAGTGTGACAGAAATGTAAAGAAGTTTGGTAAATGTGGCTATGCTCTGTGAAGGTGTAGTTTGGAAAGTAAAGTAGAAGGATGGCTGTGTCTGCAGTTGATCTGATGTTGCTTTTCAGCAGCGTACTGGTCCTGCGCGCCCATCCAGATGTGGCAGCATTGCCTTTTCACCCAGAAGCCCAATTTATTTGTGACTCAGATTGGATATTAAATAAGCTAACATGGCTTCCGAATTCTGACAGGTGTTTACCATGCACCTGTTTGCACCCAAAGAGCTACTGTGAATGAACATTTTATTAGATCATATCAATGATAAAAATGATGTAGCTACAGCCTTCCATGGTTTCAGGTCACGCTGAATAGTTCTGTATAATCATCACTGAAAGCTTTAATCTATGTTTGTTTTGGATGTTCCTGCAGGAACCTGTCCTACAACAACCTGACCAGGCTGGACGAGGGCAGCCTGGCAGTTTTGGGAGACCTGCACACCCTGCGGCTGGGACACAACTCCATCAGTCACATCGTGGAGGGGGCCTTTCGAGGCCTCAAGGCCCTGCGCAACCTGTAAGTCCTCCTGAATGCCCTGCATACCTCAAAACAAAGGGTTCCGCATTGCCAAAGAAGACTCATGGCAGACTTGGGGGTCGGGGAACCATGTACGGTTTCCATTAGATCAATATTTGTGCTTAAATTGCTTTTGCATTTCTGTGTACTTTTATTTATTTCCAAGTCGAAGTTACAGACCTATGTTGTTATTAAATCCAGGCTTGAATGTCTGCAGAAATTATGGTGATTTGCAAATTTATGTAAATTCATGCCCAAGGCTGTGGTTAGATTTGCATTCTGTGACCATGTCACTGTACAAAATGAAGTGCGTGTCATGCAGATGATTTTCCCAGTAATGCTGCACCATCCTCAGGGAACAGCTCTTTTTTTTTTGGACGGAGTGGGGTACGATTTGGGCGGAGGTTCAGTTGGGAGGGGTTACTGCGTGTGAAAGTCGCTGCGTTTCGCTCCTTTCTCCGTCGCCCCATTCCCCTGTCATTATGGCTTTCTCTCTCAATCCTGCCTTTTCCTTTTTTTTTTTTTTTTAATTGTTGGTTTTCACTTTCTCATCCTGCGCTACCAAAGGCCGTGGCTTTTCTCGGTGGCCTTCTCCTCGGACACTTTGGAAGCCCGTTCTAATCTAATAAAGACGGGAGCGGTTGGCCGCAGCCTCTGCTGAAAGGGAGCCCCGGCGAGCTTTAATTGGGGGTCGTCGCTGGCCGGGTCCGAGGAGCCTGCAGCGGGTGTGAAAGCGCCGAAACGGCAAGCCATTCAGGCAGGGGTCAGGCCAGCGGGGGGAGGGGTGGGGGCTCGCAACGCGCTGATTAACAAGCCCACCGCCATTCACGCCTATCCAGCCAGAATAAATGGGGGGACTGGCAGAATGGGCCCACGGAATAGTGAAAGGGGATTGAGAGAGAGGGAAGAAAATGGCACAAACTCAAAGGGTTTCCAACGTTTCCAAAGCACTTTTTTTTTTTTTGATAGCAATGAAAACAAAGCATGCCACTGAGCAACGGCTCCTTTTTTTGTCCATTATTGCGCTGTTTTTATTATTATTCAAATACTTTGTTCATTCAAATAGCTTGGCAGAGGGGTTGAAGGCTAAAGGCCGTTTTAAAAAAAAAAAAAAAAAAAAAAAATAGCTATGACATAATTGAGGAATCTATTCGCGCTGCTTGTTTGGGAGCTAAAATTTCGACTTTTTTGTCATTGTGCCATTTTACGTTTTTGGGGTTTTATTATGCTATCCACACTAGTTGTCGAATTCTAAGTATTTGACATTAGTCACCAGTTTTATAGCCTTGACCACTTCTCTTGAATGAAATTTAGAAACACTCTCAGTTAACATGGAATGGCCTGTGTTTTTATGTGCTTTACTGGATTATTATGCTTGAACAGTCCTGGATGGTCTTGGTGGAAGGGAATGTGCTTTGCTGGCAGTGCTGGTTTGTGTACCAGGTGTGGGGAGCGACGGATTGTCCCAGCCCTTCCCCTCCACGGGCTGCGGGAGCTGTCCAAGACTGGCAGGGAGCGCGCTCAGTCTCTTTCTCTTTGTCCCTGCAGGGAGCTGGACCATAACCACATCTCGGGCACAATAGAGGACACCAATGGGGCCTTCTCCGGCTTGGACAGCCTGAACAAGCTGTGAGTGTCCCGCTGTTCCCCGCCTCTTTCAGCTCCTCAGCCCCATCGCCAACCTGCCTTTGTTCCCTCCCTTTCCCCCCCCCCACTCCCAGGGGCTTGTGGGACGTGATTTAGAGGGCAGTCTCAGCACTCGGGGATCCACTTCACTCTTAAAGACTGAAAGGCTTTTCAACCACCCAGCCTTTGTTCCCATTTCCAGGGCCAAAGCAGACGTGCTTGGCCCAGCGCTCTGAGTCCTTTGGAAGTCGGGACGTCATGCCTGGATTTCCCATACTGTGGGACGCGGCTGTGTTCTTCGCTGTAATGCGGATAGATTATTTCTGCTGACAGACCTGTCCAGGGGAGATATCATTTTTATCAGCTGGTTTTATGCTTAGCACGTACAGTCTGCAGATTCAGTCTGATGAAAGATGCTGGATGTGCACTGGAGCCTGGATAAGGAACTGAGTGTAAATGAGTTACAGTCAATACACCCCTTTGAAATGAAGGGATTTAACCTCAAATACTGCTTTATAGTACCCAGTGTGTAAATAAATAAAATGTGAAATGGTAATATCCTAGCCTCTGCCGAGTGTATTGGGTTTCTCCAAATTTAACGTCAACATTATCTAATGCCACAATTTGTGAAGCATTAGAAATAATTGAGCTGTTAGTGATGGCGGCCAGTTCTGACGGACCGGGGTGAAAATGTGCGGGGCCAGTCCTTTGATCTGTTGGAGATTAGCCAATGAAAGGGCAGCAGCCAAAACCATGTTGGGGGAAAGTGCGAAAGCAGAGGGGTGGACAACGCCATCAACATCAAACGCACCTTGGCCCCGCCCCGTGCTGTGGCCCCTCTCCTTGGGGGAGGGGGGGTGTTCCAGGGGGACCCTGCTGGAACAGGCCGCTCACCAACCCTGGGAACGGGAGAGGGAACATCAAAGTGCTGCTCCCACTCTGTGTCGCCTTCCAAGTGCAGATTCCCAACATCCAATGTGGGAGAGTTGGAGAGCAACAAGTGATCTTGTAAGACGTGGAGCGCTTGCCGTCTCCGACTCGTGCTGCTGTGCTCGAGTATAGCTGCACTGCATCTTCTTGCCCTCTAATTGTGAGAATTTGTGTTTTCAGTGCACTTAATTTCAGAGATCTGTTTGTCAGGCGTAGTAGATGATCTTAATATTAATATGAACGCACTCCTGGAACGGCCCATGAACCACAGGGTGTTCCAGAGTCAATATGTCAACCACTCAGGCTCTTCAGTTGTTGATATTTCTTGGCCAGCAGTGCAAACTCATCGGGCCACATCGCCGATTTTGACCCTGTTTACGGTCCTGCTGTGCAGCCTTTAGTGATATTCTTGAATTAAACCAGATTTTTTTATTTATTTTTTTTTTTTTTAGTAAATATCCATGGGTAGTATGTAAAATTTTAGTGTGCACTTTGTCCTGGATATTGCTGCATGTAAACAAGTCAATCTGATATAATTCTTTAATGTGAGACTGTGGCGCTGTAGATGAGGAGCACATTTGGTCTGTGGCTGTCAGTTTAATGCACTGCCCCAGGGCAGGTCAGTCTGGTTCCCACTGTGGGGCGAGCCAGCACTGTCCCCCACAGAGTCAGTCGCCTAGCAGAGATGGGATTTAGCCCTTACTGTTGTGGGGACTGGAGGGCAGAAGATAGCTCATTTCTTTTTGATTAAACCCAAACCCCGCGACTGGGCTGGTCTCTAGCGGTTTCGGTGAGCAGGCTGTGGCGATCCGGGATCTGGGGCAACGACTCCGCACAGGACGAGCCGTTTTAGCAGAGTAAACCCCTCCCCCCCACCAAAGTCCCCCACCCCTTGTGGGGCTCATCATTGAATCCATTTGCTTCCCACTCTGGTCAGAGTTATGTTCATATGCATTAGATCAGTTAGACTGATTACCATTATTGTTTCCACTTCTGTTATCCTGGATTAAATTACTGATCGGCCATCCAGACTAAATCTCTTCAGGTCTGCTGACCAGGACTGTTCTGCTGCAGTGTGTAGCACTTGCAGTGTCCTCACAGCAAGAGGGTCGAGGGTTCAAATCCGACCCGTGGCCTTTCTGTGCAGAGTTTGCATGTTCTCTTCGTGTTTCCTCCCAGTTAGCATGCTAGGCTATTTAGCAACTCTAAATTGCCCAATAGTATGAATTCCTGCATGAGCTTCGAAGAGTATGGCGGGGGACACGAGATGGCCGTCGCTGAAAGTGCCATGAAACAAAGAAACAAGTAGACAACCAGGACAGTTCTAATGCAACCTTTGCTTGTGGCAGAAACTTGTCTCATGTCTCTTGTTTTTAACCTGTGCTTGAAAATAATGATGAGGATGATGATGCAATGCCAGCCCTGGTGCAGTGTGGGTCGCTAACCCTGTTAGTGAGTGGAGGTGAGTGGCAAAATTTGTGGAGAGCTGAAGACAGTAGCACAGATCTTTATCTTTGTGGGCGAAGAGTGGAATCAGGGAGAGTTCAGTCAGGGCTCATCACAGGCCAGTTTGTACAGGGATTGAAGTCTTCCCATGCAGGGCTGTTCATTTGGGGGCCTTTTGCTGTCTTCTGAAGGAGCACTTTTGAAGACCGGCCTGGATTAGACCCCCATGAGGGGACAAGCCGCTTGGTCTCTGCTTGAACCCGGTCTCGACAAGGGCACTTTTATTACTTTACAAGCTGTGCTGTCCTACTGCGGGAAACGTCCTTTTCACAGCACCCTGGGCTCAGGGCTACACCCTGTCATCGCTATTAAATTCTAATAAAGATAAAAGTCAGCTTTGAAGAAGTGCGCAGGAGCTGAGTCCTGCAGCCTCCTAATCTCTACTCAGTTCGGATTTCCAATACTTCAAACCCCCCCCCTCTTATCAGATTCAGTCGGACTAATTGTGCTTTCTCTTTCTCTCTCTCTCTCTCTCTCCCCTGCTCTGTCACTTTCTCTCTCTCGCTTGCTCGCTCTCTCTCTCTCTCTTGCACCCCCGCTTCCCCTCCTTGTCTGTTCCCCCTTGTCTCTCTCCCTTTTTTGGGGACCTATATGTTTGGAAACTGCAGAACTCTGTTTGGAAACAAGATCAAATCGGTGGCCAAGAAAGCGTTCTCAGGCCTGGAGGCCCTAGAGCACCTGTGAGTATCCCAGCATGCTTTGCAATTTCAGTGCGGCTGCCAAAAGTGGCTGTTTGAGAGGGCTGCTAGCAATTTAATAGCGTCTTTGTAAAATGAGAAGACGGGCAGTTTGTGGGGCCAGCTGCTTCCCCCTCGTTAGCCGGCTTCAACTTTGGCCTTTTTTTCCTCGCGCAGGGAACAAAGTTATCGAGCATATGGTCAGTTTCGCTGAAGAAACTGAATTTATTTAAGCTTTTTTGCAGTTCGTGAGCATTTCTTTTTTTCTTTTCTTTTTTTTTTTCTTTTTTAAGAAAAATGTGTAAAGTTATTGAAAACCACGCCATGTCCACGGTCAAGCATTCTTCGGTTTTTTTACACCTAGTTTAAGCAAAGTGCTCAGTGACTCAGTAATGGTTTTGAAAGCCTCCCAGTGCGTGTCAGCGCTGTACAGAATTTAAATTTGCAGAGTGCTCCTGTGATCCCGCTCTGTCATGGCTGACAGCCCTCTGTGTTCAACCACTCAACAGGAATCTGGGCGAGAACGCCATCCGCTCCATTCAACCTGAGGCTTTTGTGAAGATGCAGAGCCTTAAAGAGCTGTGAGTCCTTCATGCCCTTCTGCTCATGATTTTCTCTCTCCCTCTCTCAATCGCACACACTTTCTGAGCTTTCAGGGTTTGTCTGACAATAGACCAGCGGCAATACACCAATTTTTTTTTTTCTCTTGTATTTTTATTTTTCTTTCATACCAAGGAATGTGCAATTCTGTCTGTAATTCTGAGTCGGTGAATATATTACTTGTTCGTCCGCCAGTCACAAAACCTCAAACTTTCTCAGTGAGTGAGGAACATTAAATTGTGTGTAGAAACTGTTGTAGTCTGCTGGATTTTTCACCAGATATCAGAAAGAAATCCATACATGGGGTCGAGGAAGTGGTAACAATTCTGATTGTTCATTGCATGTAGTTCTGGGGTATTAAAATATTGTTTACCTTTTTAAAATTGGATATCTGAAAAAAACTTTTATAATTGGATATTTTATTGCTAGGGAGCATCCATTAAAATATGTCTACCATAATATTTACAGTGTAAGCATGTTAATGAAGTACGGTTGCTCACGTTAGGGTGTAATATTTGGGCGTATTGAGAATATCGGCCTGAGTAGTTCTCCTTCATCCTCCCAGACGAATCCGGAGTGACAGTTTCCTGTGCGACTGCCAGTTACGGTGGTTTCCGGAGTGGCTGGTGGCGAGGGAGCTCCGGGCAGGTGTGGTTGCCACCTGTGCTCATCCAGAGAGCCTGAAGGGGGTCAGCATCTTTACTGCTCGGCCTGAGAGCTTTGTGTGCGGTGAGTACATCTCCTATTACACCTGCTGCTTCTGGCTGCAACATCTTGAACATTGGCTGACGAGTGTGCTTTCTCATCCCAAAGTCATCTACGGGGCTATTCTCAGTGATCCATGATCTTGGCTTCTTTAAGCGGATTGAAGTTCAAATGAAATGTATTTAAGGAGCACATTTCACAAAGAATTGTCATAATGCATCTCAGAAACAGCCCTCTTTTCTTTCTCTGTCTGGCTCAGAAGATTCAGTGTTCAAGACGATAAAAACTTAAATTTAGCTGCAGCTCGGGGGAGGCCTATGGGGGGGGCAGCTTCAGATAATGCAGGACCCTTGGTAATTTGGGAATCTTGGTGCTTGGTGTTTTATCTATGGTCCTCCTGAGGCACAGGTGACTGCACTGTACATTTTGTGTGCGTATACACGTGAGAGAATCTGGGAAATGGGGAAAATGGCTCTTAAATATAGGAGTCTCGAAAGACAGGCGCACTGACGCGACTGACAGTCGGCCATATTATTTCCCAGACGACCTGCCCAAGCCGCAGATCACGGTGCAGCCGGAGACGACGGTGGCGGTCCTGGGGAAGGACGTGCGCTTCACCTGCACGGCGGCCAGCAGCAGCAGCTCGCCCATGACCTTCGCCTGGCGCAAGGACCAGGAGTTCCTGCACGACCCCGAGGTGGAGAACTTCGCGCACGTGCGCGCCCGAGACGGAGAGGTCATGGAGTACACCACCATCCTCCACCTGCGCCACGTCACCTTCGCTCACGAGGGCCGCTACCAGTGCGTCATCACTAACCACTTCGGCTCGTCCTACTCCACCAAGGCCCGCCTCACCGTCAACGGTACGGCACACTGTTACTCGTGTTGTCACGGCAACAGACGCAACAAAATCTACTGTAAACCAGAACCAATGTGTGTACTTATTTACTGCATACAGACGGGTGATAGATTTAGAGGAAAAAAAAAAAAATCAGCGTTAGCAGTTTTGGTAAGGTTTGGGCCTCTACAGGTAGCTAGATGAGCTTCAGCGCACATAGAATCTACAAGCGTAAAACTTTATTGGAGGGATGGAGTACCTTAATTCCATGAGCAGCGCTGTTTAACACATTTTTCCAAGACCTCCCATAAGAGTTCAGTTTGTTTGAGATTTGGTGACTGTACAGGTGATCTCATATGTTCAGAATCATTTTCATACTCATGAAACCATTCAGTGACCCCTTGTGCCCTGTGGGGTCATTGTCATCTTAGAAGGGACCACTCTCATCATGGAAGGAAGGCTTCATCATCACACAGAATGACTCTGCACTGATTTGCAGGGATCTTTCTACATTTAAGGATGGACCCAAACCATGCCAGGAAAGTGAACGAAAGCATCTGCATTTGTTATGTTTGTCCTCACATTTATTTAGGTTTATTTTTTAAATTTGTCACCCGTCTGTATATGCACATTCATGGGGTCATAAAATCATTAGAAAATATGATTATTCGTACCAGCTTTGTGAAGCTTGCATTGTTCTATTTTTGTGTGGACTGGTTTTAATAAGGATTGATTCAATTATGAAGCCATTTTTAAAGCTGTGGTTTTGTCGATATTTGTCCCTCTCTATCCCTGTCGAAGAATTTACTTCAAGGTCACAGTTCCTGTTTTTTTTTTTTTTTTTTTTTTTTTTTTTTTTCTGTTGCTATTTTTGGTGTTTGCCATACTGTGTGTTGTTTTTTACACCATTCCCTCTGCCAGCCCAAATAATTAAGCATTTTTTAATGATGCTTTTGCAATTGATGCAGTCACTGTTTGGGCTGTTCGGTCTGTGCGTATCCTTGGCTTGCTTTTGAGCTTCATCTAGCAAAGTGCTGCAAGTTTATTGAGATCGATACACTACAGGCCAGAAGGTTGGAAGCAAGGCCAATACAGGTCAAAAATTTGGAAGCAACTTAAAGTTTCTGTTCCCAATGCCTTTCTTAAAAATCAGTATGAAATCTATGGATTTTGGGATGTATTTACTGCATGATTTGACTTTTCTTTCATTGATATGCACCATTTTCCTTTATTTACCTTTAGGTACTGAATACATTGATGTTCCCAGACCATTGCTGAATAAATGTTAACAAAAGAAAGGAGGGGCTTAGTTTTTGGGTTGAGAAGATTTGCAAGAGTCACAACTTCAGTGAAAAAGTAAAAAACAAATCACAGTTTACATTATTCACTTTATGTCATGGTTTACAGCCCACTGGATGCCAACAGCAATCCGGCGGGCACCAGGACCATGGGCCTAGTAATATGGGCCTGATAATTTTAGTAAAAATATATTCTGATAAGTGACTCTTCATATAATAATCATGTTTATTTTGTTGCAAAGTATGCCAATGAAACCATGATCTTTTTTTGTCCAAATTTGATCTTGCTTCCAAACTTTTGGCCTGTAGTGTACGTGCTGCTAATTAGGATTCCAGTTAATAGGAATGACCTGTGTAGATCAGGGCTGTACGTTAACTTTTTCTGCTCCTAGCACCGGTGCTACAGAGGTTCATAGTCTTGTAGCACAGGACAAAAACTTGTAGCACAGTAAAAGCATCTGTTAAATCTCTAAAACCAACCACAAGTATTGCAGTTTATCATTTAAAGACATATAAAATATGAATAATCTCTTTGTAAATTGAAGTACTTTCAAGGTCTCGGAATTCTTTAAATTCATACAATTTTAAGTAATTTCCAGAACTTGTCAAGCAGTCTTGACACAAACAACGTACACTTCAAATATAATGCAGACAGATAACTCATAGAAATATTAAGAACCTCTGTATCAATTCATGCAATTTCAAGAACATAAATAGCACTGTCATTTTAAGTGTATGTTCAGTATTTATGCACTCTGTGCATACTGTTTATATGAACATTCTGTAAAACTGTTTGTACATGCTGTTATTTATTAGTGAAATTCTGAGACGTGCGGTGATGTGAGGCAGTGGCCTAACCTTTTATCCGCTGGATTTTGTCAACCTGTTCCCACGTACTATACCTGATTGACGATCAAAACTATTAAATCCAAGCCTAGAGGAAGCCTGTCTACTGATAGGTGATTACGACAAAAAGATTCATTGACACATACGCTTCAATTCAAGACAGCAAGGATGGAAATGTATTTAATCAATAGAAAAAATGTCAGCGCTCTCGATAATTTTGTGTATTGTTTTAACCTTTTGTTCATCGGATTATGAAAGAAGACTGAAAATAAACGCCCCAATTTTTTGATTGGGGTTTAAAAAAATGCGTATTTAAAGGGGAATATATTGCATATTGATCAAGCATTGAACTAGGCATAAGAACTGAATGGCATTGCTTGCTTCAGCTTTCTGTAATTAAGTACGCGCAAATCTGCAGTTTCGTGAGCATTTCAGGCTCGATGTACTGAGTAATAACGCCGCGGAAACTTAAACTAGCCCGTCATTCTGCCAAATAGTCTTACTAAATCAGTTAATTGTCTGATTCCTAATCAATCAAAGGGGAGTAATCGTTTGATCTCTCATTGAAAAGGAGCCAAGGAAAATCTTTTTTCCATTCTGGGTTGTACTTGTACACTTTCCCTTTTGCGTTCGCATTTATGTTACTTGCATTTTCGTCGTCATCATTTTGTGCTTGTAACTTTATGTCGGATTCCTCCTCGCGGGCCCGTTTGGAACTGGTTTTATTCAAAACTGTAATGTATTAGGCATCGCCTCGTCCACCTGTCCGTCCGTCTGTTCGTCTGTCCGTAATCATTTTGTTTCCGGAGCAGAACTCGGAAACTATGCAAGATATCAGCACCAAACTTGGTACATGTATTCTATGTATAGTCTCGATGTGCCTTTTGCTACCTTGGAAACTTCAGGATTACTATTTTTGCCATTTCCATGGAAACGAATCTGGACTTAGTGCACATCAGGCCTAGTTCGTTTCCGGAGCAGAACTCAAAAACAGTTCAATATATCTTACTGAAACTTTGAATGTGTATTACTCACATACTGAAGTGGTGCCTTTTGATATTTTCTGATTTCTGAAAATCTTATTTTTTTTTTTTCCATGGAAACCAGTTGCATTTGGACTCTGTACAGAGATAGGTTCGTTTCCGGAGCACAACTCAAAAACCATTCATTATAGCTTTCTGAAACTTTGCATGTGTATTACCCACATACTGAAGTGGTGCCTTTTCATTTTTCAGATTTCTGATAATATTGTTTTTTTCATTTCCATGGAAACCAGTTGCATTTGGACTCTGTACAGAGACAGGTTCGTTACCGGAGCACAACTCAAAAACCGTTCATTATATCTGTCTGAAATTTTGCATGTGTATTACCCACATACTGAAGTGGTGCTTTTTGATATTTTCAGGCTTCTGAAAAATAATTTTTTTCGTTGCCATGGAAAAGAGTTGCATTTGGACTCTGTACAGAGAGGTTCGTTTCCGGAGCACAACTCAAAAACTGTTCATTATATCTTTCTGAAACGATTTGCGATTTAATCTAAATTAACGTGTGCGTGCCAGTGAACATTACTACCTCTCCTTTAATTGTATGGAGTCTGTTGACGTTACGCCCGCAAGCTATCCTGGCCTTTGTCCGAATTGTCAAAAACTTATGTCCTATACACTAATTCCACTTTTCTTTAACCTATGAGGAAAACGTCTGAAGATAAAGGAAAGGTGTAAAAGGGAATTCCCACTGCGTAGGAAGACGACCGCACTAATTGGAAAATCTGAATGCATTTAAAGCAGGCAGCCTGATCGAGTCCCCTGCCCATCACATACGTTTCTTTACGCGCTTAGCCGGATGAATGGTCGCCGCTTTAAATACTGCTGCTGCGCTGAATTGTGGAATGGCGTGATCTCCTTTCTTTTCGAAAAGGATGCTTCGTGTACCCTATGTTAAAGGACGTAAATTAGGAAGCACTGAGACTCCTTTCCTCAACATTTAAAGAATTTGAAGGCACTTATCATGGTTGCCACGTAATATTTTCCGGATCATTTTTTAGGAGTTGGGTACTTTCATTGGCAAAAAAACGGACGCAGCTCTGGCTGTGAGCACGTATGGTCACGTGGCTACTTGCTACAGTTCGCGGTGATCAGCATGAACGCCGAAGAAAAGGTCCACGTTTTCGTGACCTCCTTCGGAATGCAAGTATCAATTGGAACACTCTGAAGCGTATACTGCCCCCATTAGTTCCGGAATAGTCACAGCACCAAAATTTACCGTGCCACGGTACTTACGGTGCCTCAAAATAATAGGCATCGTCGGTGTTTTTTCATTTAAGAATCGAATGGTATCGCAAGTATCGGTTCTTGTGACATCCCTACTCGCAATGCCTCTGTCTCTCATCGCACCGGTGCTACAACAGTTCGTTCATTCATCGCACGGACCAATTTTCATGTCGCACGTGCGACATATATGTTGCACTGTACAGCCCTGTAGATGCTTTTGTAATAAGTGCTTTAGATACTAGTACAAACTCAAAGCCATTTTTCAGGGGTGCTTCAGGAATTTTGCTTTCTTCAGCTCCCTGTAATAGTATTCGTTGTAGCCCTCGGACGAAGTTGGGCGGGTACTATGGATTCATTCTTGCTGCCTCCGCCGCTGCATCCGTAGACACTTCCTTGAGGATGCTGTACAAGCTGTAATTTTTGATCTATTACTTTCATATTTGGTGTGGACGTGTCTTATACGTTAGCTATGACGCGTATCGATTTTGGTTGCCGTGGAACAGCATTGGCCGGAAAAAAAAATAAATAACGGGGGGAGAAGCGTCCTTTCGGGGGCTACAGCTATGCATTCGCGGCCGACCAGACGGACTATTTTTTTTTTTTTTTTTTCCCCTGCTTTGACACTTGCATTATATTATGTGCATGTACTCACAGGATAAAAAAACGTTGGGCAGATTTTTTGCGCAGGTTGGTACTTCCATGAAATTTTATAGCAAAACTACTAACAACAACTAGGTCTTCCTGGGCTCTTGGGCATTTTTTTCTGAACATGAGTTATTAGATTAAGTGAATAACTAAACTGAGATGAAATACTAAAGGGACAGTGATTGTGAATCTGCCTTGAGCTGCAGCCAGATAAGTGTATGGTTTTCCCCTTCCATGTGGTCACAGTCTGACACATTTCCTCAACATTAACAGGGTCTTTATTTGGGTGGAATTCGGAACAAATTGATTTAACTGTGTCATGTCTGTTTACCGCCCTTTTTTTTCCTAGTCTCCACAGCATATGCAGTTACTCACTGTTTTACACATGAAGGTGAACTGAACCCTTGTTTCTTTCTACCTCCGCACATTCGTACCAGCCCCAAATTCAGCAAAGATAGAAAAAATGTGTTGAGTAGCATTCCTGTTTGATTAATCCTTCAGTATTTTTTAGAGGTGGAAAATTCAGTTTTTGACATTAAAGGTTCTGCTTAGTATTTTATTCCTTTTTACTGGGTTTCTCAGTTACTGTAATTCTGCGGCCAATGTGCAGAACTAATTTGCGAAACCCGCTGACTGAAGCGTGCAGCTGGTGTTTGTGAGGAGGACCTGGCCTGAGCTGGTGTTGGTGTGGAGGTACTGGTCTGAACTGGTGTTGGTGTGGAGGTACTGGTCTGAGATGGTGTCGGATGTTTCTCTCCCCCCCCAGTGCTACCGTCCTTCGTGAAGACCCCGCAGGACATCACTATCCGGACCGGCATCAAGGCGCGCCTGGAGTGTGCAGCCGAGGGTCATCCGCCGCCCCAGATCGCCTGGCAGAAGGATGGCGGGACGGATTTCCCAGCCGCTCGCGAGCGACGCATGCACGTGATGCCGGACGACCACGTGTTCTTCATCATGAACGTGAAGCCGGAGGACATGGGCGTCTACAGCTGCACCGCCCAGAACACAGCCGGAACCATCTCTGCCAACGCCACCCTGATAGTGCTCGGTAAAACCATTTATGCTATTCCCACCCCGAGTGTACAATAATACTGCTTTTTACATCCGTACCCCTCAATGTTTATATCTAAAGTCGTATATCGAATATCTACACTGTCATAGCTGTCATCAAATACACCCTTCAACACCTGCATTCCTGCAGACTGTCTACTTAAGCACCCCTCCCCAAATGCAACTGCTGCAGCTTTCTCATTTTTACCTCAACATTGTTTAATTTTTACACTCCTGCAACTTTCTATATTTATACTTGTCAATGTCTACACCAGTGCAGCTCATGATATACAAAGCCCTCAACAAATACAACTGCTGCAGCTTTCTTATTTTTACATCTACAGTGTTTAATTTTTCACTCCAGCACCTTTCTGTATTTACATCCTTCAACATCTACACTGGTCAGCTCATGATATATGCACCCCTCAACAAATACAACTGCTGCAGCTGTCTAGTTTTTGCATCTACACCCATAAATATCTACACTGCTGCAGTTTTCTGCATATACACCCTTCACCAAATGCCAGTGGCTCAGCTTGCTAGTTTTTACGTCTTCACACCCACCACTACCTCCACCCTCAGTACCGCAGTCATGCTCGATCGGAGAGGCGCTCTGGGATTGGCTCTGCTTTATTATCGTCGCGGGATGTTTTTTGTTGGAGCAGCTGTGGCCTGCTCTTGCGGGTGAGAGGTCAGGGTTTATAGGTCGGGTCGCGTGGGGGCTGGGGGATCTCACAGAAGGGTGTTTGTTACCGTTTCTGTGCCTCTGTGCTGCAGCGGCGGGCTGGGACAGACGCATGTGCCTTGAGCCCAGGCCCTCCGTTCCCAACTCCTGTTTTTGTTAACCGTTTCTCAGACCCTGGAGCCTTTAAACAGAGTCGGGATGGCGACCTTTGCTTGGCGATCGGAGCTAATTTTCCACACAGCCCTGTAAGGCTTCTCCACTGAGGAGCTATGCAGTTTGTAAACTGTGAGGTCTTTATATTTTCATTTTCGGCAGTTGAAAATGCTTCCACTAATGTCGTAACATTGCGGAGAGCCATGTAAAGAAAATGCTTATACATTTGCACTAGTTTTATTATTCTCTGTGTGGGTGTGGATTTCGGGATCGCCTGATTGGTCTTTTATATCAGCTGTATATCTGTCCGAATTAATCACTTTCCCCATTGATGTTCAGTCAGTGGTATTTGGTGTTCTTTATGCTTTTATTTTGGTATGATATATGGATTACTAGTGTTTCCCATGCTACCATTTGGTCTTGTAGTTAACAGTTGTCGATGGTTTTTGTTGTAGTTGAAAACATTTCAGATTGAATGCATTTTTTCTGGTTCACTCATATGACAGTTATAACTTGGAAGCAGGAATATTCTGCTGGGACGACAAAACTGCTCTTGTCCAGAGATCGGTTTGAGAACAGTGTTGGGATTCACTCATTGGTGCCAAGTAGGAAGTAGTTGCTTAGTTCTGATTTGGCACCAATGTGTCAAAACATCAATCTGTCCTGGCAGAGAGAAGGAAGTATTCAATTCTGCATCCTCGTGCGTGCGTGCATGTTCATTTGTACTTGTGGGGACCAAAAAAGAATGCCTTTTGGAGACTTCATTACCCCACTAGGATCGTAAAGTCAGAAAAATTGTACCCTGAGGACATTTGTTTTGTTCCTCATGAGAAAATGGCCAATAAGGATCAAAATATGCCCATTTCCTTATTTAAAGTGTGATTAAACCTGCAGCTCTACGCCAGACTCCACCCACTCAATAATTTAAAAAAATGCAAAAATTGTGCAGGGGGGGAGAGAGGTGCGGAGGAGGGGGGCAGGGAGCGATGGTTGGTTTATGTAATCATTAGACGAATTAAAACTATGCCATGATAGCATGAAGTTGTGATGATAAATTTCAATGGAAAAATCAAGATATGTGCCAATTTAAAAAAATAAACTGGCGACTAGAATAAAATTCTGCAGAGGACTTGTACTTACTGTGAACCCAGATGTTACAGCGCTGCTGCTCTGAAGCCTCGATGCTGTCCAGCCAATACATCCTGAATGGTTTGATTGTGCCCTAGTTAATAATAATCCAAATGACATGTCTCACTACATTTTTGTCCTCTTACTCAGTTCAGATGTGGCCATCAAACTTTTGCCAAGTTGACTGGCTAAATTGAAAATAAGAACTTAACATCATCCAGACTGGTATAGTAATTGTTAATTGGTGACAAAAGCTGGCATCATATCCGTTACTTGCCACTAGATCAGCCAGTGGGAAAAATTCTCTTGCAGTAGAAGGGTTTTAACCAGTTGAGGTTAGTCACTACGCAGATTTATAACAAAATATGTAGAATTAAAATACTTTGCAGCAAAATGTCACGACTTGGATCAGAACCGATCAACAACACGGCTAAATATCCCTATACATTGGTTTTCAGCTGAAAAAAAAATGGTCTGGGAGTTCAGGTACTCTTCAATACTTGAATGTTTCCAGTCTTTTTACAAACATTTACATGTTGATTGGTCAAAAAGCTCCTAGTTACAGCCGTTCAGGTTGTGTGCACTGCACCTCCGGCTCAGTCAGCCTGAAACAAGCGGTTTGGTTCCTGTCTCTTAAATGCCCCCCCCCCCCCCAATAAACTACTACACTCCCTTGTGATTTGCCATCCCTGGTTCAGGAAGCTGTGCTCAAGAAAATGAAGGTAATACGGGAAAAGGTTTGGGTGGTATTGGAGAGGAATAGTGGTAAAAATTAATTTTAACCACTAATTCTTCATTTTATAAAGTCCACATAAAGGGAATTTGTCTTCGCGGTGAAGAAAACGGCGTCTTCGCCACTTGGCAATACGCACAAACCAAAGTACTCCTAGCCTCTACTTTACCTAGCTTTGTCTGAAGGCCTGCCAAACTAGCCGCAGTCAAGTATTAATAAATGTATTTCGCTGAAGTACACTTCATACAGGAAAACAAAAGGCTGGACTACAAACGAGACGTTTAAGGAGGTTCAAGTGCTGTTTTCTGTCTGAAAGAGTAACTCCCTTTGGCATGGACTAGTTTGGACTTAATAAATGTGCATATTGCTACCTGCCCAAAAAACTGTGTAACTCATTAAACAAAGGGGAAAAACCTAAAAAGCATGAATCCTGGGCCAAGGGCTCGGTTTAGGTCTAAGGTTACAATTGGACTTATAGTTAGGACTAGGTCTAGTTTTAAGGTTGCGTATAAGAATTATGTGCTAGATGAAGGTGAGGTGTAAAACTGAGGTGAAATATCTGGTCATTTGGGGGGAGTTTATCGGTTAGGTTCAGGGAAGGTGTTATGAAAGGGGTTATGATCATGGCTGATTTTAGGGTTTGGTGGTTTGGTAGTTTGAAAAGAGGATTTTGGCACAAAAAATATGTTTTATTTTGTGTCCATGAGAGTAGAAAATCAAACTTGTGTGTGTGTGTGTGTGTGCATATTAGATTTAATGATATTCAACCCTTTGTGCAGATATAGACGCTGGCGTCCGTAAATTCCGAAATTTAATTCCTGAATAATTCTGTAATTGAATTTCCAAATGTCTTGCGTCACCGGAATAATTTTCCACTGTCTCTGTGGTACAAATACTGAGTTATAAAGCTTAAATAGGCTCATGCAGAACAGGAAAAATTGGCATCATTTGTATTCTGCGCGAAGGGGTGAAGTCCTGACTGGCTGTGTAGGTGACCAGGCTGATAGCGACCGTGTCCCATCCACAGAGACCCCACACCTGGCTCAGGAGCTGGAGGACCGCAGTGTGGTGGTGGGAGAGACTGTGGCCCTGCAGTGTAAGGCCCTGGGGAGCCCCCCGCCCCGCATCACTTGGCTGAAGGGGGACGAGCCCCTGATTGTGACGGAGCGCCACCATTTCACCCCGGGAAACCAGCTGCTGATCATCCGCAGCGCCACCCAAGAGGACGCCGGCCGCTACACCTGCGTCATGTCCAACCGGTTGGGCACGGAGCGCGCTCACAGCCAGCTGACCGTCCTTCGCTCGGCGCCCTGCGGCGCTCCCAGCGGCCGACCCGACGGCACCATCACCGTGGGCATCATCGTTATCGCCGTGGTTACCAGCATCGTCATCACCTCCCTGGTGTGGGTGTGCATCATTTACCAGACCCGCAAAAAGAGCGAGGAATGCAGCGTCACCAACACAGGTGAGAATTTCCTCTCGCCTGCCTCACCTCACTGTGTTACACAGCAGAAGGCCTGAGGCCCGTTCTGTACCAACTATAATGCTGCCCAACCCTGCTCACAGAAGTCTACTTCCCTATTGTTATCCATTAAAACCCTGTTTTGTCTCCCCATTCTACTAATGGCCGGCTTGATACTACCTGAATTAGGAATACTTTCAGAAAGTGTAAATCTACAGGACGAAAGATCGCCAAGAATTGGGTTGGGCTGACCTGATTTACTGTGACTGTCCATTAATCTGTGTGCTTCTGTGATACCAAGTTTGTGCATTGAACAGAACTGGGTTACAGAGGTAACGGGTTTAATAAAACTAGCCTACTAAATTAGCTGCACTGCTTTGCCTGTCCTGTGCACCTTTCATAGCTCTAACTCATGTCATTCTGTGCGCAGATGAGACCATCGTGCCCCCTGACGTTTCCAGTTACCTGTCGTCCCAGGGGACTCTGTCAGACCGACAGGACGTGTGTATTCGAGTGGAGTCCAGCGGTGCACCCCAGCCTAACGGGCACATTGAGAGTAACGGTAAGTGGGTTTGTTGGAAGGGGTAGCTCCTTTTTTGTGGAATTTGAGGACTCCTTTAAGTTGAATTTCACATTGTTTGTCCTGCCTCTATCCAGTGGGGTGGGAGGGAGTGCGGGGGACATGTTAACCCTAGTCCTAACGGTCGTCGATACATCGTTCCCCAGTAGCTATTTCACTGTATGCTGGTCCTCCATAAACATTAACCTAGAGCCAGGACTGGTGTTAAAATGTATGTGATATTTCCATTTATTTGAAATGCCACCAAAATCAACACGCTTTACTGCTTTGCCAAATAGAGTCTTTATCACTAAATTCACTTTACAAACCTTGTTCAATTCCAATTTTTTGCGCAGATCAGATTTGCCTGTCTTTACGGTTCACAATCATAATTACAAATGACCTGTATCTATCTGTAATGTGAACACATCTGCCCTCGAAAACGGCGGGCAAGTGCACGTTGATACAGTTTTTTTTTTTTTTCCGTTCCCCATTAGTCATCTGCGTCACCAACAACAGAAAACGTCATATTTGTGAGAGCACTTATGGTACTAAAATCTGATCAAACTGAGAAAATGTACAGGCTTGTAGAGAATGTATGGATGGGACTTTGCCTTGAAGGATGGCGAACAGTTTATCAGTTGTACGTGATAATGTCGAGAAGGCGAAAAAAAGTCAGATGGTGAGCTTTTTTTAATGTATTTAACAGCACTGAGCATATGCATACAGCTAAAAAACCAGATTGATTCCTATCTGACCGTTCTCATTCATGTCGCATGGCCCCGTGTCAGATTTGCACGTGATCTTTAACCGCATATGAAAGTGGCTCAATTCTGGTTTAAAATCGGATAGAAGATCAGATTTTTGGGTCCACACAGCCCTGAAAACATCAGATCTGTGTCACATTCAGGCAAAAAACCAGATCTGAATCACTTCAGCCAGGTAATGCTAATGTAGCGCAAGTTGGCGGTGTTTGGAGTGTCATTACTAATGATTTAAGTGATCACATGCAATAATTTAGTCTAGAAGTGTAATGACTCTGGATGAAATTCAGTTGTGTAGAAAATGGCATTGCAAGCAAACATCTGGACATTTTCACGAAAACAAAATGGGATGAGGTCAACTCTCTATTGAGTTTGCACAGAATCAGGCTTTGTGTATTTGCTCAGTTGCATAGCCATGTAAGGAAATGGTCTTATTTCTGTCCCCCCCCCCCCCCGTCTCTCGGAGCAGGTTTTGATGGTCCGGTAATCTGTACAGACTGCTTAGAGAACGGAGGCGGTTATTCTAAAGAATCGGACTACGTTCCCCAAGGGTTACGGCCCCCGGGTGTGGACTATCAGCAAAACCACCGTACCGTGGAGTTCAGCAGACCCAGAGGGGAAGACCTCGGTCCGGTCTCCACTCCACACTGTAACGGGACCCCAAATGGAGTCAAAAGGGACATCCAAGCACCTGTATTTCCCAGCAACCACGACAGGACGACATCTACAAAAAGACATTGTGATCGAAAAGGTGCGTACAGTACTGACACTTGAGCTTGGTTCAGGGTGTACACAGTCCTGTCTGTATTAGACATGAACAAAGTGGAAATGCGTAAATGTAGATTGCTACAGATTTGGTTAGAATTTATGATGTTATGAAATGCGGACTCGCCAGACCTGTCGAAAGGGATTAGCAAATCAACATTGACAGCAAGGCTGTGTCATATACATGTCCACTGACCTCAGATCTCCTCCTGTTTTTCAGCAGGTTCTCAAGTGAAAAGCACGGGGACATCCTTACCTCTGGCTAACGTGTGTCCCCCATCTTCAGAGGAGTCTTTCCATAAGCCTGTCAAGCTACCGGCCCCTGGTCAGCAGGATGCAACCGATGACGACTGTCGCTCGGACGCCCGACAAACCCTGCTGCCCAATGGGCACCCTCCTAGGTCATGTGACTTGGTCGCAGGCGAGTGCACCCCACTGAGGCGGGCAAGTGACTGAGGGGAGTCCAGCACAGAAGCTGGCGCCGGCTCTTTTTGCACTAAGAAACTGCTACCTCAGCCCGGAACCAGAGGCGAGGGCCAGAGAGGAGTATTAGAGGTTCCAGGATGAAGCTTGTGTGGGCCGCGATCCCTCCCGAGCGTTTCGGCTGTACATAACTTAAAATCTTCCCGTGGGAAGTGTCATTGGTAGTTGAAAACATGACTTGCATTTGAAGCATGCAAATGTAGGGAATATTGTACCGTGCCAGAGACTAAAGAAACACTATTGAATATAACTGTACATAAGAGTTTTCATATATGTAACTTTTACAAAGAGTATTTGAATCTATTTGGTGCATGAGAAACAGAGTGATGGTAGATTTTTTTTAAAGTCTTTTCAGCTTTTTTTTCAGTGTCTAAACTGTGGTGCCTTATTGTATGAACAAAGAAACTTCAAGCCCCACCTAACGTTAAGGTTATTCGACAATGTTCATTGCACTTGAGACATTTTGACAAAAAGCAATGTTGTCATTTATGGCCTTAAATGAATTCATATTTACAGTTTATTTTTAAATGAAGGAAGAGCTTTGTAATTTGTTCAATATGTTTAACAGTATAAAATTGGATTTTTCTGGGGGTCATTGTTTTTAAGCACTTTTTATACTAAAGATAACAATGAATCGCCATTTAAAATGTTATCATGGAAGTGTATGCGATAGGAATTCTAATCAGATTACATGTATGGCTTCTCCTGTTATTCACCATAGTATATCATCGAGGCTCTTCCATCTAATGTTCTGACTCAAAAAGCTGCTTTAGTTTATGCCGATAACCTGTGGAACGAATCCTTGTTTGTACTAGAAAGAAAGACCCACCCTCCCTTAAATGCTCCTTGTCAAACTGAGACACATTTGCTAAACTGTGGTTGCGGAAACCATGGATCACTTGAATTGATCCCGATCCTGTTTGCATAAATCTGTAAATGTGCAGAGACTAAACGCAAAGCAAGCTGTGAACTGAGGAAACCATAAGCTCTTCACCAGGAATCACTGAGTGATTTGGGATCGTGTGATTCATGTCAGTGCCTTTATGTTGGGATACACTGTGTGAAAACCAAGGAAAGACCAGTACTGTAATTTTTTCCTTCTCTTCTTTTTGCTGAGAGACAAAGACTGATGAAAAAGGAGAGAACCATCATTCTGTGAACAGCTTTCAGTCTCTGGCTCGTGAACTCGGCTGGACTAAAAGAAAAAAGCGTGTACAAACGGATTCTTCTTGGACACGGAGGGAAAATCCGCTTCTATAACTGTCAGATTTATTTATTTAAATGAACTTTCTAAAACCGCTGTACATTGACTATGTTAAAAAAAAGAAATGTTGAAGTGTCTAACCTGGCATTGAAGTGACTATTAAAGTCCCCTTTAATACTCTACCAGCGTGTGTAATGACTCATTTAATGTTCCAGTTTGGCAATCCTGCTGAACTTTCCTTCTGAACGTGTCCTGTACGCAAGACTTGTTGACTAACCAGCTTACGTGCCAACGAACTATGAATCATACTCAAAACTGACAGTAAACTTGAAACACTCTACCTCCAGGGAGTGTGATGGGAATGAGGGGGGGCGAGATGGAACACAAATATGAAAGTGATGAAGCACACTGAAATGTGGAACATTTGCCTCCCAGCAGTACACTCGTGGACACCAGACACTCGCTGCATTAACACCCCTGATGTGATCTCAATCCTAGAGGTGTCGCAGAGCCTTTTCATCTTTATCGGTGGACTATCCACTGCCAGAGCCTCAGGCCCAAATACCGCTGGTCCTAAGACTGCTCCTTGGTAAACACCCAAGAATCCCCACCGCTTCTCTAAGGAGTTGCCATGTATAGCTATGGACATGGCGTACGTGAGATGAGCTCTTCATGATAATTATGGGAACAAGATGTGCTGTATAGTGGGTTATAGCAGGGGATATGATGTGCGTGATGTATGTAGTGGATGTGGCTCACGATGTGCTGTGCACACTGGTGTACAGCCGTGGATATGGTTGACATGAGACTTGTTACGCCTTAAGGTGCTGTCAACATGAGAGATGCTTTGCATGCTGGCTGTATGTTAAACACCGGTGTTTGTGCTGGCGCTGTGACCTGAGCCACACCCTTTGCATGTCCTGCCATCAGTCCTTCCATCTATTGTACACTTGCCTTCCAAAGCCTTAAATAACTTGCGGCATCCATGTCACAGTCCTCAAAACTCGCCAGCTCGACAGTCACTGCAGCATATCTTCATGCATTTTAATCATTTTCAATTTGTTTAATGTGCTGATCACAAGGCAGGCCACAGAAACGAGAGGAAAAATGATAGGCTGAGTAGATGGCCTCACCGAGGGTAGCTTGCATAGTGTGTATTTTTGCATATTACTCACTCGTAGCTGAATATTATACATGGATAACCAGCCACACCTGCCCTACCCCAATTAAGCCAAATACAAGAGCAATTTGTATTGTTTAAGGTTTAAGGCAAATAACCATTCTGTCACACTATCGCTGAATATCAGTGTCACCAAGTCCTGAGCTTCACATAAGTCTTCTCCCTCCTAATTGAGTAGCTACATCCCATTTAACAATGAGGACAGTCCAAAACCTTACAGGAACTCCACTGGAAAGGAGCAGAATGTTTGGTGTACAACCCCCTTTCCAAAAAAGTTGGGACGCTGTGTAAAATGGAAATAAAAACTGAATGCAAGGATTTGCAAATCATTCAAACAATTTCATTGAGGAGAGAACAAAGACAAAACATTACATATTGCGACTAAGAAATTTAATTGTTTTTTGAAAAATATTAGCCCATTTTGAATTTGATGCAAAAGGTTTCAAAAAAGCAGGGATGGGTCAACAAAAAACTGGAAAAATTGTATGATGCTAAAAAAAAAGAGACTCCTCACAGCTAATTAAGTTAATTGGGACCAAGTTAGTAACATGATTGGGTATAAAAAAAAAGCATCCCACAGAAGCTGACTATTTCAGAAGTAAAGATTGCGAGGACCTCACTACTCTGAAAGAATGTGAATAACAATTTAGGAATAAGGGTTTTCAGTGTACAATTGCAGAAAATTAGGGGATTTCATCATCTACAGCACAAAATATCATTCAAAGATTCAGAGAATCCGCAGAAATCTCTACACAAGGGACAGGGCCGAAAACTAAAACTGAATGGCTGTGATCTTTCGGCCCTCAGGCGGCACTGCATTAAAAACGGACAAGATTCTGTAGTAGAAATCACTGCATGGGCTCAGGAACACTTTAGTAAACCATAGTCAGTAAACATAGTTTGTCACTACATCCACAAATGCAAGTTAAAACTTTACCATCTAAAGATTAAACAAGATCCAGAATGCTGTCACCTTCTCCGGGCCCAAACTCATTTCAGATTGACTGAAGTGAAGTAGAAAACCGAAATGAGGTTAGATAAATTAAAATGTGAAATTTTTTGGAAATCATGGATGCCGCGACCTCAAAGTTAAAGAGGAGAGGGACCATTCGGCTTGTTATCAGCGCTCTGCTCAAAAGCCAGCAAGTATGATAGTATGGGGGTCCATTAGTGCATACTGCACGAGTCATTCATGCATCTGTGATGCCACCATTAATGCTGAATAAAATATAAAGGATTTGGACCAACATATACTGCTATCAAGAAGTCAATTTCCGGGAAGTCCTTGCTTTTTTCAACAAGATAATGCCAAACACCTTGCTCTGCTGCATAGTAAGAGAGTCTAGGTGCTAAACTGGTCTGCCTACAGTCCAGACCTCTCACTGAAAATATTTGGTGCATTATGAGACAAAAAATATGACCAAGGAGGCTACAAAGTGTTGAGCAGCTTTCTACCATTTTCAATTAAATATAGATTTAAAATGATTTACAAATCATTGCATTCTGTTTTTATTTCCATTTTACACAGCATCCCAACTTTTTTGGAGATGAGGTTGTACCTTTTCAACCATAACTTCCTCATTAATTAGCAAATCCCCGCTGTGGGTCTCCAACTCAAGGATATGGCGATTCTTCTCACCATGATTGTATGCCAATGCACTTGACGGTCATATTGACTTTATTTATAAAATGACAATGTTTAATTACACCTGTGACCACAAATTTCATAGAGAGCATGGCTGGGTCGTAAAATTCCCCTCCCTGAAATCAATCTGTCTTGTTAAATAATTGGAATTTACAGTTGAACTCAATATGCCGTGCGCTCTCGACGGAATGCCGGTCCTTGGGTAATGTGATCAGGACGAGCCAGCAATTTGCAGACACCAGGTGTCCAGCATCAGCTCTTCTGATCGCTGGTTCAAACTGGGTCAGCACAGGCTTCTTGTGCTGGGATGGTCTTTGTCTCGCTCCCCCCCCCGCCAGAACATTCCAGACACCGTGCTCCTACAGCATCGCACTGCGGACCTTCTCATACGCGCCCAAGAAGATGAACCCTCCAAGGCTAATGAACGCCATCCTGGGGATACTGCCGGCAAAAAGTCTGGAAAGAAAGCATAACTTGGTTACTCTTCCATCCTACCTTACCTGGTAAGAGTTCACTTGAATGTCTCCATCCATCTCATACCAACTTCAGGCTAACACACATATTTCAAAACAAGCCCCTATTTTAACAAAAGGTTCAGAAAAAAAGGCATTTGAATTGACACCAATGTAAATGTTTATGATATTGTGGGGTTAGGGTCAGGGTACGAGATGGGTGTGCAGACGTATTCTTCACAAGTAAGTCCTGGTCCTGGTCTGGTGGAACGCTGTGGGGGGGTAGTTGACATTGGAGGGGGGGTTAAATACGACAGCCCGTAAAGGCACTGCCATCTTTCAAGGCCTTCTCCGACGCAGCTGTTTTCCCTATTAGACCTGGCCTGGGGGCCAATGTATGTGACGGAGAGCCAGCTGATATGCACACGTCCCCCCTGCTCTCCCAAAACTGCCGGCTTATCCCTTTCTCCTCCCCCTGCTCCAACAGCCTCTGCCAAGCACCAGGCAGGTCGCCTCATTCCTCTCCACCTCTGGCTTTCGAACGGCACTCCAGCCTCACGGAAGATTCTGGAAAAAGCGAAGCACATCTGACTTTAGTCATTTCCAGGCAGGCTCTGGCGAGTGTTCCAAGTTGGAACGGTGGGCCGGTCTGTGCTGCATCAGGTCCTTGAAGGATCGAGCACCTGTGGGGAGTTTTATGGCTCCCCATTTAGAACGGGGTTGCGAACAGCCTTAACCGCTAATACATCAATTTTGTCAACTGCAAATCTGTACAAGGTGCCAAGCATGCGAGCGATCTCTCGGCTATCCCAGCGATTCGCAGAACCCGCCGTTTCGAAGGCTCCGGGTCGGATCGGGTGTTGAGAGGGGGACTCGACGCGCATGCTCGCAAAATGCTCGGAAACTACGCCGCGAATTAGCGGGGGCCGTATTTCTCGAAATGTGTCACAAAAGCATGGGGCACGCGTGCGTGCGCGGCCAAACGCGTTTGTCCCCACCGTCGGTCAGACCGAAATAGAGTTAGGAGTCATCAGCCCCGAATATCATTTTTCATCTACATCTCAATATGACTGTGAATGTTTTATATGGCATTTCTGCTTCAGGTGTACTCCTAAAGGCATAAAATAATCAGCCAGACAGACTCAAATTTTATAAATGATCCAATATGTTCCAGCGGGGGGAGAGTTTGAAAATGCTGTTAAATGGACGGTTTCCTGATCCCTTGTTTGGGGTTGGCTGATCTGAACCTCGAAGAGTAAACTCGAGGAAATGGAGCTCCCTCTGCATTGTAACCTGAGCCTCATCCCTGAGCATCGTGAACCTTCCCAATACGACCTCAGCCCAGCTCAATCCCCAGTCATTTCCTGTTGCTGAGCAACCCCACCTGCTCCGGCTGGCCCGGCCGTGCGCCCCTCACCTGCCCCCTGAGCCTCCTTGACTCACTGATGACATCACCGCCCTAGCCATCGCGCTGGCCCGTCATCCTGCAGCACGGCCAATCGGCCCTCTATTGATGACTAAAATGTCTAAAAATACCCGATGACTGTAGACCAGATGCTTGGACGAGGGAGAAACTCATTACATACGAGCCGCAGGCTCTAGAGAAATGCGAAGCCCCGTGAGATTGACCTCACCAGGAGGAAAGGCCCAGGCTGGAGCACGGAGCACCGCACTGGCGGTGAAGAGACCGATGCGTCTTCCAGCTCCACAACGCAGGGCTGGCTGCCGAGGCCAAATCACAAACAGAGGCTTTCCTTTTGTCCCTGTAATTCTTTCGCGTGTTTGTGGAGAAGCAGTTGGAAGTATAGGAAACCTCACGGCGGTGCATGGTGAGAAGTCGGCGACTGCCCTCGTGTACGCGGCCGGGAAGTCGATGCAGGGCTTGGGGGCGAGCAGATGGAAGCACTTTACGGCTTCACTAGACAGCAATTGGGCCTATTACCATAATTACAGCTTTAAAGCAGCGCAATTTGTACAAGGCATGCACCGGCACCACTGTCAGGGATCGGCCCTCAGGAGTTATGGTCCCTTTACCGCTGCAGCTCCGCTTGCCTGTGTAGCGGAGGAATTGCATATCGTTGCGCAGGAGATGAATTTTTTTAATGCATTCCTCCATACTGAAGCTTCTATTAGCTGATTTCTTAACCCCATTAAAGAATGTGCCAGTGATCCAAGTACATGATGTCAAAGGTAATAATTCATTTGTGAAGACATAAATCATACAAGACAAAATAATTAGAAAGCTTCAAAAGCATTGAGTCAATAAGGAAGTAGGTGAGATCAAGAGATTACTGATGAAATTTGAAGAAGTTTCCTGATCATCTACAGTATACGTATGTTCTCTTCAATGAAACATTAAAATATCATTCAAATACTGCAGGGGCGTCGTACGTGGGGGAAAAAAGTGGGACTGAGTCCCCAGGACCCCAGGACAGGTGGCCCTCAAGACGCTTGGATTGAAATGTGTGGATCGAGGGGTTGTGGGGCCACAGAGGCTTCTTATGTTTTGGGCAAAGAGTTTTGTGCTATGCCTCTGGGTATACACAATGCACTGATCACTAATAAACAGCTGTCCACACAGACATCCCTAACGACGGCATCATCCAATAAAGATAAAAAATGAGCTGCAAAGAAAGTAAAATAAACCTAATTTAGCTCAGTAATGTTTTAATCAATAGGACCATTTAGAGGATACACGTTTGAAGGAGATAATTAGTCTCCTGGCATTCTTTTCCAGACCCAGTATTTCAGCAATTTGTCTTCACAGAAGAGTCATTTTTCCATCTATCCAATGCATTAAGCCTGTACCCATCTTCATCAGAGAGATAATTCAGCATTATAAACATTTCCACCTGGTGTAAGACCAAAAACCCAACCAAGAATGGCTACAGTGACGTGCAGATGTGAACTACCACAGAAGAGAATTCATATTCATGCAGTGTGAACACTTTTTTTATGCTCAAAACGTATCATAACACACAGGAGCTACGAGTTACACAGTGATAGCAATATTCCATACATCCACAGACAATCACTAAGAAAATTTTATGTAATAGATTTAAAATAATGATTTTACAGTCTGTTGTGTTCAATCTGATTTTATACGGGGTCAACAGTATGTAAACAAACAGAGCCATTTCCAAGATTTTGTCTTTCATGTTTCTCCAATTTCTATGAATAACTTATCCAATGAGACTTTTGTTTTAAAACAAATATCCCTGACGATTGGCATCCAGGATGTGAAAAAGAATAGTTGCTAAACAGAGTGCAGCTGAACAAACAGAGGGTGAAGGCTGGCAAAAGGACAAGTGTATCTTCAAGCCATAGCTGTACTCTTTGTAGTTCAAGCATGTTTGTGTGGCCTCTATTGGTTCAGCTTGAGGACATCTTTGACATAGAAGAAGGGAGGTCACATCTTTTTTTGATTTTTGAATCGGCTAAGTGAAGGTAGAACATGGTTTACGCAGATCCTTTCTAAAGACTAGACAAATGCAGTCAGCGGCCAACACCAGGGTATATCCCCAAAACTGAAATTCTCTCCTAGTAGTGGCCTAGTGGTGGCACTACAGGCAAAAATTCAGGGTCCACAAAAATAAACATAGAATCTACTCCAGGACTGTTCACAGCAGAAACAATCACAAGAGGTCTGACATAATTGCCACCGCAACTGTTTTGAGTTTTTGTATTTCAAAATCTTGTCTGGTAGTGGTGCCACAGGAGAGTTTGTAGGGTCACGCATAGTGATTAGGTTTGTCCTCTATTCTCTACGAATGACCACAAGAGGTTTCACGCAATTCCCTTATAAACGGTTTTAATTTCGGCACAAACACGAAGGATCTGCAGGGGCACCATCCAAAACAAATCCATTATACCCCAGAAAACTGTGTTTCGGGGATGTAACCGAATGCATTGCAGTGAAGTAACACTGCCCTCAGAGTAGATTCCAACTAAATGAGATTTGTGTTGCCAATTTTCTACATTTTGTCCTCGTTCGCTGCACTGAGGAAGTAGCTAGACCCTAAAGCCAGTCCCATCCAATGCCCATAGTTCACAATTACCACGACTATGAAATAAATAGAATCAATTTCCACTTTTCAGAGGAGAACAGTCTCCTCAACTAATCCAACTGATGAAATGTACTCAGTTTTAGTGCAACATCCTTCCCTAGTGGTGGCGACTGGAGCGGATTACACTCACCCTCTGAGCCCTCGGGTCCTCCACACCTCACACAGAACCACAGGGATGTTCCCACCTGCCGTCCTTGTCCCTGCCTGCGTCCCGTAAGGAAAGAATGCAGAGCTGATGAGAGCCCATTCATCATCTTTACCCCCTACTCTGCACCTCCATGCACAGACTGAGCACCATGTTTAGTCTTCCCGAGGAATACGTCCTGTCAGGTGTGCAGGTGACCAGCCTGCACTCGCCCAAACCACACCATACAGCTTCAGCAGAAGCCACCCCGTTAGTGTGATGGAGACAGTACAGCAGGGAGTGGCTCGGCAATAATAACAAGCAGCAAATTTTAAAGATGGAGCAACTAATTTGGTAAAGCAGCGGAAGGTACCGTCCGCATGGGTAAGCACTGGGGCTAACAAAGCAGCACCCCACAATTTGCATCACAATGTAAT
This sequence comes from Gymnothorax javanicus, assembly GCA_029692085.1. Taxonomy (NCBI): domain Eukaryota; kingdom Metazoa; phylum Chordata; class Actinopteri; order Anguilliformes; family Muraenidae; genus Gymnothorax; species Gymnothorax javanicus. The sequence goes on from CM056202.1 coordinate 41,788,923, forward strand.
TCCAAAGAGGCGGAAATTTTCCGTCTTATGTGTAACACTTAGTGCTTTAAGGAAACCTCAAGAATCCACCAGTGGTCCCCCGTCCTGAAAAATGAGGAATTGAAAAAGATATCCTGTTCACTTTCAGACTGCCCTTCAGAAACGGATTTTTGCTGGTTTCTGGAAGGATAAGTCCGTCTCTTCTGACAGATTTTATTTCCTTACAGCCACAGAGCTGAAGAATGAGATGTTCTACATCCAAAGCACACAAGCCTAAAACACAAACCACAGGGGCTTCCACTGAAGCGCGAGCCTCTCGATAACGCTGCACATCCAAAATTGGACAGCATTCCTTACCATGCATCAACGCGCGTGAAATACTCTGATTCCCTGCCATGGGATGGCTGATATCTGGCCTGGAAACAAAACACCGAGGAGGGCCGGACAGACGGAGAGGAAGACGGCCGGAAGTATGAAAAGGCACATCTGCGCAATAAGATGCATCCACGTATAAAATTTTCTTAGAAAATATTGAGTGGTTTAGGAGTTCTAGACCGGTAAAGAACGGGATGGCCGATAACTAGCCTGGAAACAAAACAAGGAGGAGGCATGGACACACTGACAGGAGGACGGACAAAAGTATGAAAAGGCACATCTAAACAGTATGATGCATCCATAAATGAAATTTGATCATTCATATTGCACAGTTAAGGTGTTCTGGCCTGGAAAAGGAGCTTGACGAATGGACAGACGGACGGACGGACGGTCAGAGGTACAACACTCATTCCTATATCCCCATCCACTTCATGGCGGGGGATAAGAAAGCAGAAGTAAGAAAGGTGCTGTACACTGACCCTAATCACATCATGCATAAAGGCAAAGGAGTCGACACAAACACTCAAACTGCAACAGTGTAGTACGGAAAAACCATTCGATTTGGACAGGGGTCCACGGACAACCAGTCAGCCGAATATTGTTACAGCACAAGAAGACCTTTCCGTTACTGCTTTGACAGGTTCTACCACCCTGGCAACCATGACTGGGGGGAGGGGGGCTGCCCTCATGCCCCCTCACACAACACTACCCACAGCAGTCACGCACGGGTGAGGCTAACGGCTTGCTCCACTGCTATTATACAGTACATTATGCCAGGGACAACATTTGTTGGTCTTCTTTGACAAGAGGTCGTCATGTGCAGTGTAACCTGTAATTTCACAATGTCATAAATCTCAGGTTGCCCATTTGAGAACAGTAAGTGTCACAGCTGGCAACCCCATCTGGCAGAAACCTTCATATAATAAGGATCTATGCAGAAAGTGACATATCTCATATCTAAGACTGATAACTGAGATTACTAGCATTTCATAGCTTTGTATGTCACTTACCCAGTTCTTACTTCCCAATCACTTTTTTTTTTTTAATCATATGACACATTTTGCGACCAGCTTGTGTACATTAGGCACCATTGTGCTTCTATCTAGCGCATAGTTCACTCACAGTTCACACCTTTCAGCCATTTTAGGGACTTACCTTCGCTAACATTATGCGAGTCTTCGCTACATCCAGAGGTGTCGTGACAAAGGCAGCAACTCCACCTGGAATTTGACACACGCATGAGGAATCATCTTGAATGTTGTCTATAGATATACTGTTATACCAACTGTGTGCTTGCATGCATTTATACTGTACACACATGCCCCCATATGTATGAGCATATACACCTGTGCAAATGTTAAGCACCACCCAATTCTTAAAACAAGTTCCACTTCACCAAAGGAATTAGTTAATAACATCAACAAACATAGCCCAGTCCTTGGAAATATGGACATACCTTCTCGAAAAATGCAAAGTCAGTTAGAAAAGAACTTGATCTTCACTTCACATTTAGTAAGAATTTAAAGTATGTTTTCAACACATTTAATGCTGTTAAAAGTATGGACTTACTGTCTTTTAAAGATGGCAAGGAGACCTGTATTTGCCAATAACTGTCCCCTGAAGACTGAACTTTAATTGGAAGAAACTGTATCAATGAAACCAAAGTTTTCAGAAGTGCTACCCAACTGCTAACATTCAGTATGTGCAATGAAGCACAGTTCATGAAGAAGCCTTTTGAATATAAACTGCTCGTGGAATGTACTTGAGTTCAGGGCTTGCCGATTTTCAGAAATTTTCATTTTGAATTTGGTAGCGCTGAACTTTCACCCAGGTGTATACATAAATACGGACAGGAATATTAATGCCTTAACTGCTGAACTAAGTGTTTATTGGAGGGCTTCCAGTGCAGTGCTCCTCTCCTATGTTTGAACTCTTTTGCTAAGCTTCTTTAGGCCTTGTAACACAGACACACATCTCCTCTGTCCACTGCATAAGAGCCTGGAACATGGACATTATCTCTCCTCAATAAAGTCCTCCTGGCAGGAGAGTGAAGCCTCGAGCCCGGAATACATGCATGGTTGTGGGGTCCTATACTGGATCTCTGTGGGAAGATCCCTCAGATGTGAAACTAAAGCTGCCCCCATTGCAAAAAAGTCTCCAGCGTGTGGAACATCCACCCACGCTTCAGTTTCATTATTGCATTGCAACTTATATTTTTTCTAAAACAGATCACACACCGAACAAGCTCAAAGTTCTTTTTTGCTACCCACGGTTGAGTGACGCAAATTGAGCTCATTAGAATAGCAGCAGTGTCATATGCACTGGCCTTTGGACCATGGGGCTGAAGTACAGCGAGTCTGCAGCAATGAAGACCATGGACTTCTACACAGTAAGCATGGCCACTCCATCACTAACTGCCCAAGTTAGCAGGCAGCACGACTACAATCCACACAGGCGCCGTAACTCATTGACCCCGTAATGTACTCCATGGTTAAGGTCTCCACGGAGGATGACTCTATAACTGATGTAATACTGTGCTTTTCAGGCTCCAGATGTAGCATCCCATGGCATGGCCGCTAACATGCTCTCGTGACACTGGCAGACTGGATCTGTAAAAACAATGCACACATGTTCTGGGCCTATCAACTGCCTTTTGTGTTTTCAGTTCTACTGCCAGTGAGACAGACGCCTGCACACCCAATCCAGCATGAAACAAGTTCACACTAAATAAACTCAATGAACACTCCTGTTTACCGCTACAATTCATCAGTGACCAACCATTATCCATGTCCAAAATTTCAGAGTTTCGGTGAAAATATTAGTTTGCGAGCACTGCACTGTAAGCCTCTTCCGCACAAGACACAAGATAATGTTAACCCCTTTGTGCAGCGTACAAATGATGCCAATTTTTTCTGTCATGCATGAGCCTATTTAGGCTTCGTAATTCAGTATTTGTGTCACAGAGATTGTGGAAAATTATTCCAGTGAAGCAAGACATTTGGAAATTCAATTATAGAATTATTTAAGAATTAAATTTAGGAATTTTCGGACTCTGGCATCTGTATCTGTGCAAAGGGGTTAATCAATACACAGTACCCATATATTGCATCATTTCTAATGGACCAAACGAGTATTTCCTCCGTCCCTTGAGAGGTACTGTACTTCCAGGTGGGGTGGCCAGCAGCCATGACGAGGTCCTTGAGGGAGCTCCGTCCACAAGCACATCTCACCCAGCCATCATGAATCTGCTCTCTGTCTCAGCTGTCAGTGGAACCATAAATTATGGACTTTTGCCGAAATGGCTTCTCGCCCGAGAGCATTATGGGTCAGACAGCTGTGCGGGTTGGCTAAGGGGTCAGGCCGTTCTCCCAATTTGGGAGGGAACACTGGAAACCGTGTCCTGAGTAGAGGAGCAGGCATGTCCAATGTACAGGACACCTCTTTGAGCTCAAAGGACAAGTCTCACAGACTGAAAAAACTTGCTAGGTCTGAGACATGGAATTTTTCAGGAATGTGGCTTCAGTAAACTTTATATATTTCTGGCTTTGCTCTGATCCCTCCACCTTTCCCAGAGAAACATATAATCCTCTGCACCTGCAAAAGCTCCGCAAACAGCCGACTGCCAAGAATACAGCACGTGACCTTGCCTCAGTGACCAAAGACTCTGCGGAGAGGGAGACAGCCAAGAGAAAAAGACAGAGACACAGAGAGAGAGAGAGAGAGAGAGAGAGAGTAAGGGAGAGGGGAGAGAGATGTTATTACAAACATACAACATTAAACGCATCTTTAAACCCCACCGGGCTCACTTGGGTGGATGGGAACCAAACTACACGGCTATTTCTGTGTTCCCTGTTCAGTGTGATGTCATTCCCCTCTATTCCCAGGAAACCAGAGAAAGAGAGAAAGAGAGAGAGAGTGTGAGGGTGAGAAAGAAAATGTAAAGGAGACAGAAAGAGGGGAGAGGTTGAGATGGAGTGAACACAAACTGCATACAGAACACTTTAGAGCTTTAAGAAAATCTCCCGGTCAGCAAAACAGTAAGAGAAAGTAATACCCCATCGTGTGTAAAGATCTTTACTACAGGCAGTGCGGGGGAGTCTGCAGTTTATGGGTCTTTGAACAAAGACAGTGAGTTAAGGAGATCTGCAGCAGTCTCCTCAGCACAGCCAAAGAGAGGAAAACTGCATTTACACATGGTGACTGTGTGAGTGAATTACCGTTCCAGTCATACGAGCGCACAGAATGGGCTTCAGTGTTATTTGGCACACAGCACAGGGCCAAGGTCTAACCTCGGCTTGGACAGGATAAGCTCAAGCTAGTGTCCCGTTATGTAATGTTACTGAAATGAAAGTTGCTCAAGTAGAAACAACAAGCAAAAAAAAAAAAAAAAAAAAACCCTGAGCGATTCGTATTAAATATCTGCTTGGAGGAACATAGACAGAATGATACATAATTAAGAAGGATAAAAACCACAGAATTCATGTTTGTAGAAAATTAAGTAATCCCTGCACCTGTTTCTCTTTATGCTGCAGAAACATGTTCCCAGGAGAAGTCTAGAGGCCTGATAATTGATTCCCTTTTAAACGGCAATGCAATTGTTGGGCTACCCTCAGTAATGAATGGCTGATTGCTTTAAGGTAAGCCATTTGAAGAACAGCATGAAATAATTATGTATATTTTCTCAAAAAAGAACTGAGGCCCGACTCGTTCCCCTTCCCAACATACGCACTCACACACACACGCTCATACACATACACACACACACACACACACACACAAACACACACATAAAACACGCTCAAACACACACATACACACACACACATGCGAACACATGCACACACAAACACAAATACATGCACACACACAGACAAACACACAAATACGCGCACGCACGCACACACGCTCACAGATATGCAGGCATGCGCACACGCACGCCCACGCACACACACACACACACACATACACACGTACACACAGACACCTAGCATATGTCCCCTGCCCATGCTGAGCCTCAGTGAATGGCCAGGATTCCTCATGTGTAATCTATTAGGGTGCAAACTGAATGGGAGACTTTGTTATCCACATCAAAGGCAGGAGGCTGCTCTCTCACTCCTCTCTTACCAGGAACAAATTGGAAGTAAATCCGGCCGGCCGCTGCACACAGTGATGGGCTGTGCTCTCTTCCTCTACACCTGTCAGACTGATGGGGGTCTCACTGACCCGGGCATATCTGCATGGAGGGCTACATCCCCCCAACCCTCAAACTTCACCACCGATATCCTCCAACATTTGTTCAAATGTATTTTTATCTGCTATCCTTCAACTGGTAGGTAGCACTGTTGCCTCACTGCAAGAGGGTTTGTGGGTCCAAATCACAGCAAGATGGCCGTGAGTTTAAACTCTCCCAGGGCCTCTGTGTTTGCATGGGTTTCCTCTGAGTACTCTGGTTTCCTCCCACAACCCACAGACCTGCATATCAGGCCAAATTCAGTGAGACTGAAGTCTGTGATCTCGGCGACGGATTGGCGGACTGTCTAAGGTGTGTTCCTGCTTCTCACCCACTGCATGCTGGTATATGCTTCAGCCCCCCCCCCATAACCCAGCCAGGCAGTAAGCAGGCTATATGATGGATGAATAATTAGCCTTTTGCACAGCTCTTCAGCCAGATGGCAGGAAGCTTGAATCACCGTCTAATCAGAAACCACAAACATGGAACAAAATGGAGGGCTGCCGATGATAGCGAAGAAATCCCCTCTACTGAAAAACAGGCCGGACTGATTGAGCGTTAGATATTTGCACGGGCGGATGACCGAGTGGCATTTGGTGTCAAGCCGTGTGCTCAAACAGCGATGTTCCAGAAAGCGCAGGTTGGCTGTGAGAACAGGTGGGTGTGGTGCGATTCTCACCCCGCTAACCCCGCAGCTGGCCTGAGATGGCTTCTGGCTGCAGGCCTCAGCACAGATGTCGATTCTCCACATTAATATGCCACGCAGTGAGAGCTGAGCTTAGCTGAGGTTGTCTGAGCACCCCGAGGTCTCTTGGCTTACTCTGTAAAACCGTTTCTGAACCCTGTGCCCATACATGTAACCCAACCATCTAGCCACAGCAACATTGCAACAATGCTTGACTGCGCTCGACCGTAAGAATAAGTACTATGTGCAGGCAGAGACTGGACGAGACACACGGCCGACAGAGAATGGAGGGGAGAGAGGTCCAGTCATTTTGTGGTCAGTGACTCTTCTCAATTAAAGAGACTGCAAGTCTTCCAGACAGAAAATCTGTTTCTTCTCTGGACGCAAGTCAATAAATAATCTGATATTTTAGTTCTAGCACTGATGGTGTGTGCAATATTTGAAAAACATATTTCAGCACTAATATGAAAATGAACCGATGCTTTTCAGTGAATCGCCATGGTGATCTAAAGGTCAAGTGCTTGAGTTCGGAGGACCCGTAATATTGGCCCGTGATTGTATCTAAAGTGGAAAATTCCAGGGGCTCCAGCAACAGAGCGGTTTGTGAAAGAAAGGCCCGCAGATGGCCGAGAGAATGTCTTTGAAAGTCTTTAAAAAATGCTGCATGAATGACACTTCTTATTTCGGCCAGAGAGCGAGCTCGGCGTCCCTCTCGCAGCTGCGCGCACCATTGTCTCTCCCCGCGTTCCTCAGGGCCTCGCCGTTAGCCTAATGGAATTTTCTGCCCTCGCTGCAGAACCATGATGTCATTCTCACGAACGCAGCATTAAAAATCACTTTTATGTACCGGGACAAGACAATGGGATAAAGGAAGAAAAAAAGAGAGAAGAAGAAGACAGGACAGAGAGAGGCGTATGATAAACGACAGCTTCATCTCAGCTTTACTGAGGCCACCATTAACAGTATACTTTCAACTGCACGACTAAAGATATGACCCCTAAGAGACTAAATTAGGCTGTAAACTTGTTCATTCAGATTCAGGCAGTATTTTTTTATTATAGGTCCATTAAAAGAGTAAGTCCCTGGAGGAGAAAAAGGACAAAACGTTCATAAATACCTTTAAATATTCCCATAACGGAAACTGCACCAGCGAGAATGGAATCTGCAATGGAAAAGAAATCAAATTCATTATATCATTAATGCAGTCTAATTTCAAAATGTACTGCACAAACTGCTTTCACACCTATCAACATACACCGCGTTCCAAATTATTATGCAAATTGGATTAAAGTGTCATAAAGATTTAATTTTTTGTTTTTCAATTAAACTCACGGATGGTATTGTGTCTTCAGGGCTCTTTGGATCACTGAACTCAATCTCAGACACCTGTGATAATTAGTTTGCCAGGTGAGTCCAATTAAAGGAAAACTACTTAAGAAGGACGTTCCACATTATTAAGCAGGCCACATGTTTCAAGCAATATGGGAAAGAAAAAGGATCTCTCTGCTGCCGAAAAGCGTCAAATAGTGCAATGCCTTGGACAAGGCATGAAAACATTAGATATTTCACGAAAACTTAAGCGTGATCATCGTACTGTGAAGAGATTTGTGGCTGATTCAGAGCACAGACGGGTTCGTCCAGATAATGGCATAATGAGGAAGGTTTCTGCCAGACAAATTCATCGGATTAAGAGAGCAGCTGCATTACAAAGCAGCAAACAGGTATTTGAAGCTGCTGGTGCCCCTGGAGTCCCGCAAACCTCAAGATGTAGGATCCTCCAGAGGCTTGCAGTTGTGCATAAACCAACTATTTGGCCACCCCTAACCAATGCTCACAAGCAGAAACGGTTGCAGAAAAATACATAAAGACTAATTTTCAAACAGTCTTGTTTACTGATGAGTGCTGTGCAACCCTGGATGGTCCAGATGGATGGAGTAGTGGATGGTTGGTGGATGGTTGGTGGATGGTCACCATGTCCCAACAAGGCTGCAACGTCAGCATGGAGGTGGCGGAGTCATGTTTTGGGCCGGAATCATGGGCAGAGAGCTGGTAGGCCCCTTTAGGGTCCCTGAAGGTGTGAAAATGACCTCGGCAAAGTATATAGAGTTTCTGACTGACCACTTTCTTCCATGGTACAAAAAGAAGAACCGTGCTTTCCATAGCAAAATCATCTTCATGCATGATAATGCACCATCTCATGATGCGAAGAATACCTCTGTGTCATTGGCTGCTATGGGCATAAAAGGAGAGAAACTCATGGTGTGGCCCCCATCCTCCCCTGACCTCAACCCTATTGAGAACCTTTGGAGCATCCTCAAGCAAAAGACTTATGAGGGTGGGAGGCAGTTCACATCAAAACAGTAGCTCTGGGAGGCTATTCTGACATCCTGCAAAGAAATTCAAGCAGAAACTCCCCAAAAGCTCAATAATTCAATGGAGGCAAGAATTGTGAAGGTGATATCAAAGAAGAGGTCCTATGTTAACATGTAACTTGGCCAGTTAAGATGTTTTTGATTGAAATTTTGATTTCAGTAAATATGGCCTCCTCATGCTGCAAATACAACACATGACCATTTTCAATTCTTTACAACCTGTAAAATGTTTTGAAACGCATAATAATTTGGAACAGTGCATTTTGAGTTTTTTTTTTAATTTTTGAAAAGAAATACTGTTATCATTGGGAGGTTTGTTCGATAAAATTCGAATTGTACTCTAACGGTTGATGACTTAAAAATTATATTGACTGTCATTATTTGCATCGACCATTTAGGAAAACCAGAGAAAAAATATCATTTGCATAATAATTTGGAACGCGGTGTACACGTTCATTCACTTTTATAATTGAAAAGTAATGTGTTAATGTATTCGTTTCATCAACATTCGTGGAGTCGAGTAAACCCACTGTTATTAACAGAGGGAAAATATGTTTTGATAACTAACTAAATAAGGAAGATGGCTGCAATACAGATGAAAAGGGGCCATACAGCCTGTCTTTAAAAACAGATCACTGAGTGAGATATCAGCGGCTCCTCGGTATCAATGCTCTCTACGGGTAGCATGTTCTCCGGCTACCAAGGTAAACCAGTGTTACCAATGTCCCTGTATTCCAGGCAAAGTCCCAGTGTAAAGAGTCCAGCCATTTTGTTTCTCAATGCCGTGAGTGGTTTGTTTATGGATTATCATTGTTGAGCAGAGTTTTTAGTGGTAAGAATAATACTCAATGGGGTCCTAAGGAGCAGGCAGAGATGCACACCAATATGGCTGACAGGCCAAGGCTGGAGACAGCAGGCTTGCTTCTCCCCGCCCAGGACTCATGATTAATAAATGAGCGGGTTGTGGTTCACGAGGCCCAGAAACGGGAGAGACGTGACGGACACCTGCCACAGGAAACGTGCTATCGGCTCAGACAGGAAGCCGCAGAGAGAGGAAATCGATGTCGGTCCTGTACGCTCATCTGACAAGCTCAACCCTCAGAGGACGCCTGTCATCCACCACTGAGAGGGGCTCTCTTTTTCTCGTCCGTTCAAAGGTCACGGCGGGCTGCGACAGCCAGCCCCCCCCATCCCGCCCGCTCACCTCCCGCCCTGCTATGTGCACACGTCATCGGGAAGCGAGGAGGGACTCACTAAGCTCCAAACACACTTACTCCACAGAGGACTTGGGCCTCCAAAATAACAGGCTTTCAACAGGAATGCACACCTCAGTTTTAAAAACACAAACCAGCTGCCACAAATCAATCACAAAAGTCATTATACAACCTTCTTTACTTTTTTCTTTTACTTTTTTTATTATTTTATGCTATTTTTCACGCAGTTTAATGCTCTGGCATATTTATTTCTTCTGATTCATCGAGGGCTCCCTCCTTCTGAATGCAGATTTTTCTTCCGTCTGTACTGAGACAAATCTTCAACAAGATCAGTTATAGCACAGCATTTTGTAGCAAAGCAATAGGTATAGGCCATAGAGTTCAACAGAGAGAAAAGTTCTGGGGTTCTGGAGCTTCAACAACAATCCTCATATGTATTTTATTAAGAGCTCCAGGACTTAAGGTCCCCGGTGAAGTAGAGGATTCTCAGAACATCAGCACAGCTTCGTATCTGATTTATGGACCCATGTAATGCTGTTGGCAAAGACAAAACCGAGGCTTCATGAAGTCAGAGATTTCAGAAGTCAGGGCCAGATTTATGTTTATTACCCATTATAACCCATTTACCTACAGCGTGTAAGGCTTGCAAAGCTGACGCAACAGAAGCCCTCATTTATGAAAATGACAGGGGTTACAAGGACCTGATTTAGCATTTGTACTGGGGCTTTTTTAACATTTGGATTTTTATGTGGAGTTTAGGCATGATTTGTGCAATAAGATGAGAAGCTGGTTAGCAGAGCGAGGGAATGGGAGAGGATCGACAATTCGGCCCCCTAACCGTCCTATTTGCAGACCTCGCGCAGAGAACCACTTCCCCTCAGGCAGTGCTGCAGTATTAATATTCATCGAGGGCAAAGTGCAAGCGGCAAATCTGCTACGCATATGCGATCCCTCCCTGCCAGCTCAAGCATACGGCACATACCTCTAATGCTTATTCCCTTACTCAAAGAAGTACCGTGTAATGCAAGACAAACTTGTTTTTGACTCCCAACCACTCCTAGACACCATTGTACTGCCACACTTCTTGAATTCATTACAATGTGGAGATTGCAGCAATAAAATAGTGCCTAGTTTTAAAACTACTAATAATTAATTTAATCAAAGATATAAATTATAATTTTTACAACCTCTCGATACTAATGTGAGAAAATCAAACAGATGTCGGGAAATGATGCAATTCAATGAGTCAATGCAAAATGTAGTAAAATGAAATTGCAACGGGGCCAATAAAAAATGGTCATGGAAAATTGAGAAAAAAAAAAAAAAAAAAAAGGATTCTGAGCGCTTATTTTCAATTTCATTGCCAAGAAGTATTTCAATACAAAATGAAGAATTATTGGAAGCTTGAACTTCCCATAAACTCGCTGCAAAAAGAGCACTTCTGTGAGGACCTTGATATGTCATATCCTTTTTGTTCATTTGTTCCCATGTGCTAAAGCATAGCATAGCTGTCGGATGATAGCTGTGCCAAGTTTATTCTCCAAGTTAGCTAGTCAGCTGCTAGCTATGTACTTCATAGCTGAATGAATCACGTAAGATTATCAAAAATGACGGCAAAGTAGAATGACAATTAAAACTAGAAGGGCACTCGGTACAGCGCATACCTCTCCCTTACCATATGTCCGCATTATTGGTTCTGGATCCACAAAATTATCCAGATCACCAACAACTACGTATAATCAACTCTACATTAGTATAGATGCAGATTCTATATAATGCTGACATTTTATTAGAATCTGCTCATTACATTAAGGACAATCATTCTATTCAGTTATATTTTAACTTCTTCCGGATCTAGAATCCATAATATATTCCACATCACTTCCAAAATTGAGCAAACTCATCCTTAGACTACCACCTACCATCCTACCAATTTTCATGCCAATCCATTCACAACTTTTTGAGTTATCCTGTTAACAGACAGACAAACAGACAAACATGGGTCAAAGCATAACCTCCATGGCAGAGGTAAAAATCTGATCATGCACACAAAATTTATGTTTGAGGGTCAACAACATGGTGGGGCTCATTTTTTTTTTGGGTGTGTCTGGATTTCTAATTTATTTTTTAAAGCCAGAGAAAAACAAGAGAAATTAGGAGTTGGCATGTCCCCATAGCCCCAGAAAAAATTGAAATATGAAAAATTCCAAAAAACAAAAGGGCAAAAGGCAGTACTCCAGCATATACCTGATTGGTCTTTCACACAACCAAAAGAATCTTGTGAAATTTCCTGATGATATATATTAGCTCCGAGAGCAGAAGGGATTCGGAAATGTGATTGGCTGGCGGCAACCATCTTGTTTGGGCAATCACCATGTACTATATATATCCACATATATATATATATATATATATCCACAGGACCCTTGAATAACATTAAGCGTGCAAAATTTTAAGTTGATTGGGCGATTGGTTCTGGAGTCATGATTATTTGTTTGCTATAGTGCCATCTATAGATGTTTATACAGAACATTGGTAGGATTGTGTCAAATGGACTGTAGATGAGGGATCGCAAGTTTGGTGATGACTAGACATTGCCTCAGGAATTAGAATTCATTACATCAATAGATGTCAACCCCACAAGTTCACAGGCTTACTGCGGGTGCATCTTTTAATGTAGGAACTTCGTGTATACATCATTAAAATATCGTGGTCTGAAGGTGCTGTGTACCAAATGTCAACCATACTGGTTACATTGTGTAGGACAGTGGTCACCAACCCTGTTCCTGGAGATCTAACATCCTGTAGGGTTTCACTCCAACCCTGACAAGGCCCACCTCATTCAACAGCCAGAAATCTCATTGAGCTGCTAATTAGTAGAATTGTATGTGCCAAATTAAGGTTTAAACTAGACAGTCCGGTCACCGCGACCGCATGAGTGTAGCCCCTGAAAGCCCACTCCTCCCCTTTTTTGCGCATTATTCCGCAATATTGTCGCCATGGCAACCAAAATCAATAGGTGTCATTACTGAAGTATAACATGTCCATACTGAATATGAAAGTAATTGGTCAAAAATTACAGCCTGTACAGCATCCACAAGGAAGTGTCTACAGACGCGAACGTGGAAGCTGCAGCGGAGACGACAAGCATGAATCGTCCGGGGGCTACAATAAAAACCTACAGTACCAGCATGGATAAAGGTTCCACTTTCGCCAACGCGCCGTTGGCCGTGTGTCAGCCGAAAGTCCTATCCGATCCTTCTGATATTTCACATGCACGTTGACAGTGGTCAGAGGATGAAACCTATCAATTTTGGTTGACTTTCATCATGCGGTGTCCGGATAATTCCCAAAAAAGGGACAAAAATTTTCCCATTGGAATGAATGTCAAAAGCTAGAGTGCGTGATGTCACAGCAAGAGTGGGAGCTGAGAGCAGACAGAATGAAAAAATACTTTTTAAATCTCTCTAATTTCCATAAATTTGAATCCAACTTCATATAATTTCACTAAAACGTAGGAAAATTTGTTGTTGTCACAGTACTATAGTTTTTGTCGCACAGAAGTACACAGTTTTGCCTCAGGGAACAGTCAAAGGACGTGAAGCACGTCGAATTTCTATATCTTTTCCATTCAAAAATCACCCAAATATTCTTGGGAGAACAGCAAACAGACAGAGTTTTTAGATCGCTGTAATTCCAACATTATATCACTCAGAGAAATAAAAAAGAATCCACGCACTCAGCAAAGTCTCATGCCTTGAATTATGTGGTTCCATTGGTGGCAGGATTAACATTTTTTGAGTGAGAAGCAGGAGTTTGAGGTGTGCACGAGCAAGAATTTCTTTGACTGAGTGACTCAGCAAATCTCTGTGCATGGGGAACCAGTCCTGACATGGCCCTCTGGCCCGCGTTCCAAATGTACACTCATCCACCATGTAGGGCATTATGTTGTGAATGTTCTACATTGAAAACAATATAAAGACAGTGAGTGAGCGAGTGGACAAGTGTGCATTCCGTGTGTCATCATCAAAACGAAGTTAAACTAGCCAGCGATTTTGCGGTTATTGAAATTCGCCCGATGGTATGAATTCCCAATCTTAAAAAAGGTAACCTAGCTACTTTTCCAGACTGTTCATTTTTACTGCCAGGTCTAAGCCAATTCGGCACCATTTTAAAACCTTGCTCTCTGTGTGAAACAATCACACAAAGAAGCGTTTGATAGAAATGTAATGATAAAAAGACAAACATATGTTCATGACTGCGATATGCCACTGTTTGCAGTCTACCTTAAATGGAGTTACTGCTTAGCAAAGATAGTGTTTGCCTAAGCAAAGTTCAGTAGCAAACGTTATGCCTTCACTAATTACAATACAGGCTCACTAGGTCATCAGCATCTGTTTGCCAGCGTTACCATTAACCCTTTCTTTGATTTGTTGCCATATGGCTACAACATGTTCAGCCCCCGCCCCCGTCCTTCACACAAGAACCATTTTAAAAAGTAACCCATCTCCAAGGACCCCCAAAATATGGCCCACCCCCCAAAAATGAGGTGTAGGTGGTTTACATATGTCATTTTACATAATGATATCAAGAGGATTGATTTTTCAAACCTTCCCATAAATTTTGCCAATTAAAGGGTTAAGATACGCTAAACCTCCGAGGAATATTCGCGCTCATAACTTTATGGCTCAGCCTGTCGTTCCATACATAATTTCCGAACAATAATGAGTGCATGAATAAATTAACTGAAGTAATTTTTTTTGCATCAAGAATCACAATCAAATACAATTGAAATAAGATTTGTACTGTTTCGCAATTTTTGTGGTCACTAGTTTCAACGGTGGTTTTTATGTCCTCAGTTCGTACGTGCGACTGTTTACGTTCCAGTCCGACCCATAACCCGTCTGTGCAGATGTTCGTGCCAGCGGACATGGAGCTGATCTATTTATGCAAGCAGTTACACTATTCTGTCACTAGATAGCACACCCGGATAAGTTATTGAGTATTCACCAGCAAGCCGACCTCGAACACAGTTAAGAATATTGGCAAGTTCAGTCCCAACCCTGTTTTACAACAGTTGCATAATTTAACCCCTCAGCTAAGCCTCATGTGTAAACGGCTCAATATACTTGCCCATACTATCTATCCAGCAATTTCAAAAATGCTCTCTTGTGACTGAAAAATTTGTTGTCCTCTGTAGCAACCACTTCATCTATACAGAGCCAATGGTATTCGAATATGTAGTTCAGAAAGGTCAGTTTTCTAAAGCAAAAATTTGACATAATATTGATACCGTTCTTCTTCTATCACTATCATCTATCTTCTATCGTTTCCCTCATGCACAGGTACTTCTGGGCCAGGACGCGGACGCGAGACAACCGCAAATCCATAGTACCCCCAGACACTCTGTCCGGGGTTACAGTAATGTCTTTTTGTGAGAAAAAGTCACGATCTAGTTTAATACAGAGGTAAACAGTATTGCGTAGTTTTTTTAAGTCAATTTTTCGGTCGCAGTATTTCAAGCTTGCGTATCCGAAACAGTTGTGGTAGTTTATTCTTGCCAAAATTCAAGGCCTGCAATAACATCTGGTACACACCAGTCATACCCAAAAACTGCTCCCCCATCTCGAAAGTGAAATAAAGACAACTAAGATTAGAATGCAAATCCTGGCTGTGGTATTCTCTTGTTTCTGCTTAACATCAGGTGCCTGGCAGGCTATAGGCAGGAATTACAGAAATAGCCTGCGTTTGAAAAAAAAAAAAAAAAAAAAAAAACGCATGGAGAGAAAAAAAAACACTGTGATCGAAATCATCTGGCGGGCCATCGAAGATCGTTCGCAGGCCAAAATTGGCCCACGGACCGGCTGTTGCCGACCTATGACCTAGCGTAAAGACATTTTATATAAACATAAATCTTTATTTTTGGAAAACTGGTTTACCCATGGAATTTATTTGGTTAAGCAACTTCTCAATACTAATGGTACTTTAATGCCTTACTCTGAACTGCTAGAGCAATATAGTATCCCTATACCCCCAAAGGAATACGCTATAGTTTTGGATGCTGTACCCTCTGGTGTTTTAATGCTTCACAGAGACCCTGCTGGGTCTGAGCTGTCTTCATCACAGTTTGATCCAGCTGCCACTAATGTGGGTCAAATCTGCTTTTCCTCTAAAAAGAGAAACAACCATGATATACGTACTTTATTTCAAAGAGAAGTTGTCTCTATCCCTAATGTAGTTCCTCACTGGAATAACGTCATCCCTAAAGCTAGTATCTCACTGAGTGGTGAATGCTTACGAATGTAGCGAATTTTGAGTTTTGTAAGAGGTCGTAAAAGGGCACGAAGCAGTTCGCTAAAAGTTTTTAGGATCGCAAATAGTTTTTCTTGTCGCAAAGAAATTTTGAGCATGTTCAAAATTTCTTTGCAAATTTATTTTCTCACAAACCGTTGCAGACCTTTGTAAAAGAGTTGTAAGCATTTGCAAACGGTTGTAACACATGTTGCTAAAAGTTCTTTTTGGTTCGCGAAGTAGTGACCACTATACAACAGAGCTACGAATGCGGACGAATGTAGATGAATATTGGGTTTCCTGAGGATACCATCAAGGTTTCATCAAGATTGCAAAACAGTTTGCAAATGGTTTTTAAGGTCGTAAAGAGTTCATTTTCATATTCTAGAAAGCCATTTCTTATTCTTTCGCCAACAGTTATGCAAATGTTGCTAACTGACGCTACACGCTGCTAAATGTCACTAATGACACCTGGATTTATCCTGATTTTCGCCAACTTTTGTCAGAAAAGTTGGCGAATCCAAAATTAGCTACATTCGTAAGCATTCACCGCTCAGTGAGATACTAGCTTAATCTTAACTGGAAGAAAATATGGAGCCTACCTTCTAAATTTCTGATGATTAATAAAATTAAAGAAGAGTCTTTCCAAATAATTCATCGTTTTTATCCCTGCAAAGTTTTTTAACAAAAATACAGAAAGGACATTGATTGAATTGTTCATTTTGCAATCAATCCCCTGAGGACCTGTCTCATTCATTTTGGTCCTGTCCCATATCATGTATTTTTTGGCAAGATTTATGTACTTTTATTTCTATTAATATTGATCCTAATTTCTCACTGACTTATGAAAATGTATAATTTGGATTTGTCTCGTATGTCTCCAATGAAGTCAACCAATATTATATCATTAATTTAATTCCAATACTTGCAAAATATCACATACACAAATCCAAATTTTCCAAACACAGCCCATCATTTTTAGTCTTCAAAAAGGAATTCAAACAATACATTGACACAGTCAAATATTCAAGAAAGCGTAAACCCATCAAAACTATTGACATATGTATTTTTTAATAACATTTTTGTTGATTAAGCTGTAGTCCCGACATTCTTCTTTGTTTTTGTGCTATATGTTAATGTTTGTCGACATTGATTGTATGAGCTGCAAGCTGAAATAAAACAAAAAAAAAAAAACACTGAGTGTTTTTACGAATGTTAAAACCAAGTGTAAACGCACCCATTCAGAAGTCGTTTTAGGCCTCACCCTTTTTGCACCAAGATTCAACCAATTCCCTCCATCTAGGGAAACTGAGGTGGAAAATTTAAATTATTTTCTCTCACACTTCATTAGTTTGAGACCAAAATAATATAATTTTTAGAGACTTTCGATCATCCGCGTCCGAGAATTTTAATTCTAAAAACTCGAATTGATGGCTATGGGGAGCTCTAGCGATGCCATATTGCATTTGCAGGTCAATCAATCGCCAATCTACAACTGAAATTTATTACCTGCCACCCCATATTAATCATGCATGTTTTTCTTATCTGTATTATCATCAATGCATTTGTTGCTTTTTATTTGGCATTTTAACGCATTTGAGTGCAAACGAATGTGACATGCTGAGCGATTAACAAGCTAACTGTAAGACACAGACTGTCTATAAGCTAACTTGCCAATGTTTCGTACAAGAATGAAGCCCTGTCTCTCATCCCAATTCTCAAAGTTGAGTACCGTGAGTCTATTTTTTTTTTACTGAAGTCCTGTACTGACGAAAAACAAAGCATCCGGTTTGTCTTTCTCACAGAGCATATTTAAAGAACCAGTTTAGTATTTTCGTTAACTTCTCTCCTTATAACTCATTAATAGCATTATTTTGTATTTGTATTTTTATCTTTTGATATAAACTATATAAACTATATAAACATCAATGCCTCGTGGCCTCTCTGAAGTTCGTAAACATGCAATACACCGCAGACGTCAAAAATAGACTGGTGCCATCACATTTTTCTGCAACAAAACACACACAGATGAAAAACTCACCAACTAGAATTCTGAAGCCGATCTTGGTCCTGCTCATTGTTATGTTCACTGTTTGACGCTGCACTCTCATCGGTATCAGAGGCTAAATTGATCTCTGGCTCCAGTTGACAAGGTTTTATCCCATACTCATCAAAACTCACAAAAAACTCTTGAGAAAAGACTTCACTCGAGCTGTCAGAGTTTCCTGAACATGAACTACTGTCTGACATGATTTTCTGGAACTGTAGACGTAATCTAAGAAAATTTTGTGGAACAGAGAGAGCAAAAACTTCAGCAAACTGCATAAAACACCTGTAAAGTGAGTGTGATGGTCTTGCGAGTTGATGTTGTGACATCACGAACCAACTTTGCTGAGCCTTCACACGCAATATGGCGTCGCCCATAGCAGTCAATTCAAGTTTTTAGAATTTATTTTCTCAGTTTATTTCTTGGCCCCTAGTTTCCCTTTAACAATGTTATGCACTCTAAACGGTGAAACACCCAAGTCTTACCAATCTGTTAAGGATACTTGGATACTTTTAAATGAGACATTCATTGTGAATTGTCTGACTCTGATGAAGACGTGTCAACATCGAAACGCGTCAGTTTTTTCTCTGTTTCGTACTATTAAAGGCTTTTTGGTATCAGAGTGCTCCAGTTTTTTCTCCTTTTCCATGAAATTTTTGTCTGAGACTGAGAAGCACCGGATCTTAGCCTTCACTAGCTGATGCGTGAGGATCCTTCATTCACAATTTATCTTACCAATTTGTGTTTGGGTAATGTTG
Source organism: Gymnothorax javanicus (assembly GCA_029692085.1). Lineage (NCBI taxonomy): Eukaryota > Metazoa > Chordata > Actinopteri > Anguilliformes > Muraenidae > Gymnothorax > Gymnothorax javanicus. Next base: position 41,807,874 of record CM056202.1, read on the forward strand.
TTCTTGTAGCGGCTGATCATAAGATACAACTGCCGGCAAAATGGTGAGTCTCGACCTAGCTTTGCTCTTCAGTAATCAAGCTTTCTTTGGAGTCTACAGTACTTTTATACTTTATTTGCTTTTGCCGTAATGTGAAAATATTTTCATAATTGGGTTTATTCATAAATAAATGCCTTATATGCAATGGAGAAAAATAAGCTAGAATGAAAAACAAAAATACTTGACCGCTTTTATATTGAGATTTCCATCACTATTTTGAAAAGGCCAACTACATTTATTACCAACTTATACTATGAATGTGAACTCATTCACAGACTTAAGAACAGAATAGACATATTTGTCATGTGACCAAACCAGTGCCTCTTGGTGGGGAAAAGACATTTGTGATGCTAGATTACACAGACTCTGCATTTCCACACTAGTGAGCCATTTAGCTGGGAAGTCAAAAATCCAGAAAGCCATGGGCTCACATGATTATGTGTCACAAGGTTTCACTGAGGAGGTGGACTCTGTATGTGTACGGATGTGTGTGTGTGTGTGTGTGTGCATGTCCATGTAGGGGACGGCTGGTCCATCAATTTGCATGACTGTCAGGCACTCCACCATGGAGAGATAGAGGCCATCTTACTTTGTCACTCTGTTTCATGAAAGGTTACCAGAGAGGACATTAGTATTCTGAGGAGCAAGTCACTGTCAGGAGCCCTTAGCGCTTGTTTGGCATCAGGAAAACAGATGCCAAATTAATTTAAATTGAGCCTGATTGCAGAGCCGCAGTTGCCTGCAATTTGACAAATGACTTTAATAGGTCAGACAGCGCATTCCGCATACTGATGCGCAAAGTCCAGTCACTAGGAACACGCTGACTTCGCGTAGAACAAACAGTCAAACACAACCGTCTCGACAACGCAGCAATCACGACAGCAGAGCATAGCCACACTGCACTGGGTGACCATGATTTACAGTCAGAGCCTCAGACCTACAGTTAACCATAATTGAGCTCCATTTATCTTGGGCAGAGTTGCCAAATTTCCTGGGGAACAAAGATGTCCATCAAATATGAAAACTGCAAGAAAGTGCTTCACTCTGAGTGTGACATGAAGTAAGATGTAGCCATGATGATAGGCAAAATAAAATCCTCAGGCGCAGAAAAAATGGAAAAATAGACATATGGCTGCACTCTTGACATTTGACCGAAAAACTTGCTCCCCTACTGAGTGACTTGTACACCCACAGGACCAGGAACAAAGCCTTGAGTATTGTTAGAGATGATTTCCATCCTTCATTTTCTCAATTTGTGCTGATGAATTCAGGGAGGCGCTATAGGGTCCCTCAAGGAACCAAAAATGTTTTCAGGAAATTTCTCATTCCAGATGCAATTACCATTCAAAACTCTAATAAACAGATACTTGTTTTCACTTGTTTATTTTGCAATTTATTCCAGTAAATTATTTTTACTTTGTATTTGTTTTCACTTGTTTATCCTATTTATTTGACTTGTATGCGCTTCTGTGTTTCCTTTCATGCTCCAGCCAACTGTGTGGTTTTATGTTCTGTGTCTGTAAAGGCTATATGAGCCGTAGACTACTTTCCACTTTATGCTGACAGTTAAGTTGTATAGAGGCTCCAGATTATTTCATACAAACATGAATGTGTCCCCCAATGTAATGGTTTTTCTGTGCATGTCAGAATGTGCACTGAAAAATAGCAAAAATAGGACCAAGGGTCCTGTAGCTTACCGGCAAGCAATCTTATGGAGATGCTACAAGTTATGAAAATATCATGTGAAATTTGACCTTCAAATCATTGAAGGTCAATGTCAAGTTTACGAAATAAAAGTTCACACACATTTATAAGACCTCCTGTAATACTTTGTACAATCCTGAGCTCTGAAGCAGTTTTGGTGATACATGTCGTTGAAAATTCAATGGGCTCTAAATTCGTAGACCAGACGCAGCCGCGGCGAATGGGGGGAGCGCTGCGCCAGCGGGGTGTGTCCAAGCGTATGTTGCAATTTTGTGCCCGGCGTAGCCTGGTGCAAGTACTCCTCTGTCCCGCCTCTGTCCCTCCTGCCGGCGCAAGTGGCAAAGAGGGAGGAGAGAAGGCGTAATTGGGTTTCACACAGCCGAGTCAAATGTTCACCAATAAAATGAGCTCCTCTCCTCACCTTTAAAGTGTTGAAATAAAGAAGCCTCTGTCCTATATCTGCATGATGCGTTAATGTTGCATTTTACTTTGCTGCTTCAGGCATGTTTTCTGCACCGCTTACGTCTATATTAAGCACTACAAATATGAGTTAGCTGGCTAGCTAGAATTATTACCATTAGCGAACTTGAATGGAATTTCAAAACGAAACTACGTCAGATCATTCACACTTATGAAGTTGGAATGAAATACGACGGTTGCTCATTTATTTCTTCTGCCTGCATCATTGGGAAGAGAAACGATGGATAGCATGTTCCTATTATTACACCCTGTTGCTGCTTAAAATTTTGGGATTAACATGCATGGACAACAATGCAAGATACGTTACACATTTATTTTCAATATGTGATCATAACTCAGTACGAGACCATAGCAATCAGGCTGTATTCCTTTCCCCCACTAAAAACGATAAAACCTAAGTGACAATAATAGTAGTATTAAGCCGCTTGCACACTGGACGCGAAACGAATTTTTCGCACGACAGACTGCGTACATCCAAAGTCAGTGCAAAGACGCGAATACACGCATGTATTCGCATCTTTGCATTGACTTTGACTGTAATCAGTCGTGCGAAAAATTTGTTTCGCGTCCACTTTGCAAGTGGCTTTACTGAGCATAGAACGCAAGCATTTTATATATATATATATATATATCTATATAGGCAGTTTGTGGTTGGCTGAGAAAGATGTGAAGTCGTTAGTTTGCATCACAGATTCAGCTGCGTTGATTAAGCCAGGTCGAGTTTCCATCACGCGTGCCAACCGTCTTAAATCTGACATCAGGACAATCGATATAGATACTATAATTTATGTCCTGATTCAGATAGTTACATTAAATAGTGGTTGCTATAATTATTTATTGCATTGAAATGTGCCTGAAATTCTGGAAACCTGCCTGTGAGGTTTCGGTGACGCAGCGCACTGTGCGCCGGGTCAGCCAAATTACCACTGCACAGAAAGTAAACCAGGTTGGAGCTGGCGAGTTTTCTGCACAACTTCAGCGGAGACTTTTTCTATGAAATTGTCACTGCGTCTTGATGAATATGTGACACCTCCCCCTACTACGCCGCCACACCCATCTCAGCGCACGTCCGTCTACCAAATTGCCAAAGTGGCTGAGCACGGTGTTGCACCGCACGAAATTACCACTGCGCGGGCTGCACCGGACGAAATTACCACTGCGTGGGCTGCGCCACGCTATGCCACGCTGCGCCACCCTGCGCCAATTAATTAGAGCCCAATATGTCAATTGTGAACTTTAAAGGTCACAGAAGGTCAAGTTGAGGTCAGCGAATGGACTTCATATATGACTTCCTATAAGTCTCTAATACAAACCTAGGCTCCATTTGAGACTGCTTTGGCAATGCAAGTCATTGTATCATGTCAAGTTTCACCTTCAAAGGTCACCAACAGTTAAGTTGAATGTCACCAAATGAAAGTTCATGTGTGACTTCCTTTCAGTCTGTGATACAAACTAGGCTCTATCTGTGACCTTTTCAGTGACAGAAGTCATTGAATTTTCACTAGGTCAAGTTTGACCTCCGAAGGTCAATATGAAGGTCACCAAATGAAAGTTCATATATGGCTTCCTATACGACTCAAATAGAAACCTATACTCTATCCGTAATGATTTTGCTGATTTAAGTCATTGAAATTTCATTGTAAAGTTTGGCCATTAAAGGTCACTGAAGTTCAAGTTTAAGGTCGCCAAATGAAACTTAGTACATGACTTCCTATATGCCCACAATACAAACCTAACCTCTATCTGTAATAGTTTTGGTGATAGAAGTCATTGAAATTTTACCATGTGAAATCTGACCTTCGAAGGTCACTAGCTGTGTTTCCATCCAACTTGTATCGCAAATCTTAAGACAATTTTCGTTAATGCGACAAAAGGAAAAGCGCATTTGTGTGCGTTTCCATCTACTTCAGTTATGCGCTTCTGTTTCACGAGATAAGCCGAAAGTGCCGTTAGGTGGTGCTAATCCTCGATTCAATTGCAAATACTTCTGCTAAAGAAGATGGCGCACGCTATGACGTCAATAAGTGTGACGAACGAAAAGGAAAACAAACGGGAAAGCTGGCGGTGAAAACGAATGAAAGTAATCACTTAAGCTAGTGGTTACGAAGTCTTTAATGTTACAGCTAGCACAGTAGTGTAAGGTTACAGTTCGCTTCTACTGTATTAACCACTAGCTAGCTAGCTAGCTAGCTAAAGTGATAACGAACTCTAACGTTATAGCTAGCACACCAATGTTGCGAGGTAGCAAACTAGCTAGGTAGCTTGCCAATGTAGGCAAGCAAAAATGACGTAGATACTAAACATCATCGTTATTCGCATAACTTGTTCGCTAACCCGTTTCCACTGCACTAAAGCGCATTTATCTTTATCGATTCGGAAAATTTTCCACCCCCTCCTTGCACAAAAAAAATTGATGCGACATTTCAAGTTGATGCGCATTTTGGCCGTTTCCACTCAGGTTTTTTTAAGCGCAAAATGAAAATGCGCATTAAAATAGGTGGATGGAAACACAGCTACTATGACGCAGACTGCGTCACTGTTTGCTGGCAGCATTTGGTAACACATTACACTAACACCATATACATTTTTCCCCCACTGTTACTGTGGTGAGTGCACGCACCATGATCATTGGTTCATTTACCATCACTAGTTTTCATATGCCCCACAGTATTTTTTTTTAGATCTTTGGAGTGTTTTGTTGAGTAATCTTGCTGTTCTCTCCTTCCCAGTCAAACAGAGGCAGTTCTGTGAGCTGCCTTTTATGAAGGCTGTGGAGAATCAGTACACCTGTGCTGATTGCCAGGATTACTCTAAAGCCTATACAGTTTGTTTGTGACCAAGTACGGTGACTTCTGAAAATGTAATTATAGGAAATGGTGATTCTTGTTTATAATGGCGTGAGTCTTTATAATGTAATGTTTCCTCTGCTGGTTTGTCCTGTAAAACAAAGCCAATTGATTAATTGGTCTGGTTAATCAGTGGGAGGGGCTTGGAGTACAAAAGGCTTTCTCAGACAGTCCTGGGGAGAAGTCTTTTCAAGCTGATCAGTCTGGGGTGGCATTTGAAGTGATAGGAACTGTTTGGAGCTCTCCTGTTCACTGTTATAAATTGGAACCTGAACTGTTTTTGTCTTTTTTTTTTTTTGTTTTATGGATGTCCATTTTTACTGGTGATTGCACAATTTTTGGTAAATAAAAGCACCAATGTTTTTGCAAGTTCAGCCATCGTCTATCTTCATTCTATCTTGACCTACCATCCTTAACAGTCACCAAAGGTCAAGCTCAAGGCCACCAACTGAAAGTTCATATATGACTTCCTATAACTGTTCAATACATATATTTTCCCAATCTTCTATATTTTCAAGCCTAGAAGCCTTTGAAAATTGTAACATTTTGCTTGACCTCAAGTTTGACCTTTCAAGGCCATCTGAGGTCAACTTTAACACAGCCAAAATATAGGTCATATATGACTTCCTTTATGTTGATAATACAAACTTAATCTCTATCTGCAACCATTTGGCCTCCACAGGCCATCTTGCATATTCATAAAGTACAGCGTCCCCACTAGACCCACTTCCGTCGAGTCAATCAAAATGGCGCTCGCACCGTACGTTGACGGTACCAAGGAAAGTTGATTGCCTGATTCAGAAAAAAATTTATCACAGTTTTTGAGAAATTATTTTTTAAAATTTCAGTCCTATCTTTAACATTGGGGCCAAAATTATAAAACGGACAAAAAGGATTCAATCAAAAATCCGAAAAAAAAAAACACCTGGAGATATGGTCTAGTTTAGGGTTTCTCAACAGGGGCGTTCAGACAACTTTGGGGGGCGCTGGGAACGTGAGGGCTGAAAGGGGGGTGTCAACAATCACCACAACTTAGCTTGTGAAGTGTTCATTATTTGAATTTAACTTTATTTATTTTTTTTAAATCATGTTTTTAAACGTCTGAAGTGCAAATAACTTAAGAGCCTATCTACATGGTTTCCCAACTCCTCTACGGAGCTACCGTCATGATCTCGATAGTAAGGCCCATAAACAAATCCACCTCAGCGCAGCAGCGCGGCCCTTTCCACATGCAGTCAAAGTACCGCAACCGCCTGATCTTGGTTAGCTCCAGTGCTCTTCGGCTGAAATTGACAGCGCAGTGTCCAGATTTGAAGAGGCTGGCAGCAGGCCACCAAGCACAGGGCTCTCACTAAAACTGAAATAGCCCTTTCTTTTTCTTTAAATATAAAATGACTGCTTTCTTCTACTTTAGAAATAAAATGAATGCAGTTTCCTTGCTGTTCCATTCAACCGGCTTGCTGGCATCTCAGTCTTCAAGAAATGACAGTTGCGTTTCAAAAGAAATAAATTGATTCTAGGCTTCAAGCGCGCGAGCTGTATTCTCATTGGTTTGTTCATCGCATGTATGCCTAATGTTATTCACATGATGTGCCCATGATTGTTGGCCTGAAAAAAAACCACACGCTTTGTAAATTTATTAATACAAAGGCCTAATTACTACTAATATTACAATTATACACTATTAAAATATATAGGCCTTCTATTATTATAAGTGTATACTACAATTATTACTATTAGGCCTAATAATTATTACAGCCAATTCTAATGTGTTAGTTTTTTTTCTTATCCAGCACATCTCCTATGCTTATAATAAATCCGCTTAATAGGAACATGGAATTTCAGAAATTGTCCCACTTCACCCATATTCACCCTAAACAAGCACATGGGCAATTTTGATGTTATTTCAGAAGATGTCAGATGCCTCTGGTTGCCATAATATGGCGCAGAATGTTTCTAATGGACATATTTTTATATTTTATTGAAATGGTTGATATAAAAAGAGGGGAAAAAAGTGAACCATTATCACTCGGGGTGTGTGTGTTGGGGGGGCGCCAGAGGATCATGGTAAGGTGAGGGGGGCGTTTGTTCAAAAAAGGTTGAGAACCGCTATCAGGCCAAAAACTAAGATAAAAAATGTTCCGGGCGACGGACGACGGACGCCACACCACGACAATAGCTTATAGGCCCATAGGGCCAGTAAGCTAAAAAGGAAGGTAGGATCCAAATGCAAAGAAGTGCTTGGCTTTATTTACCTTTGTAGTGAAGCCAAAAAGGTTAAAAAGAGTCATCAGAAGATGACATATCCCCCCGGCCCCCGCAATCTAAGCTCGGAAATCACAAAATATCAAAAGGCACCAGTCTAGGACCTGATTAATATGCACCGCAAGTGTCGAGAAAAAATATGGAACGGTATTCAAGTTCAGCTCGGGAAACGAAATTATCACAGACAGATGGACTGATGGACATACCTAATCTCATAAATCCCAAAATATCAAAAGACTCCAGTCCAGGACCTGATTAATAAGCACAGCAAGTTTTGATAAAAAAATACTGAACGGTATTTGAGTTCTGCTCCAGAAACAAAATGATTACGCACGTACGGACGAACGGACAGACATACTGATGACTATAGCCCCCACATTATATGCCAGGGGGATGATAATAAAAATTTTAATCTCAGAAATTCCAAAATGCCAAAAGGCACCAGTTTAGGACCTGGCTAGTATGCACAGTGGGTTTCATTCAAAATCCTTTAATGTTTTTTAGTTCTGCTCAGAAAACAGTCCAGACAAACATTTTCTGAAAGTTAAACTTGTTTCCATGGAAACACAGAAAAAAAATGAAAATCTCATGAATTCCAAAATACCAAAAGGCACCAGTTTAGGACCTAACTAATATGCACAGACAGTTTCAATGAGAAATGGTTTCAGACTTTTGCTTCGGAAACATTCCCAACCATTCTCCTTCCAGTCATCACCTGTTCCACTACATAACATAGATTGTCATCCGTTTTTCCCTCGTAATCAAGTTAAATTATCGGAGGAACAGAAAGAAACTTGCGAGGGTCTAATTACGGAAACTGAACTCTACTATTCAATTATGTCCTTTCAAAAGGGGAAAGCGCCAGGATTGGATGGTATTCCAACAGAAGTGTACCAAACTTTTTACAAACGGATGAAAAACCCCCTACTTACAAGTTTCAATTTTTCATATGACAAAGGGACTTTCATATCTCTCAGGGACTCAGCAGGAAAGTGTAATATCTCTGCTTATAAAACAAGGAGCTAGTGGCCACTATAAAGATCCGGTTCACTTAAAAAACTGGAGACCACTTACTCTTCAGTGTTATGACGCAAAAATATTAGCTAAATGCATAGCATTGCGTATAAAAAATGTCCTACCTGATATTATACACCATGACCAGTCTGGTTTTATACAAGGACGAAATATTGCAAATAATATAAGAGAATTACTCGAAATTATAGAACATCATGATAAAATAAAGAAACCAGGTTTGGTCTTTATAGCAGACTTTGAGAAAGCCTTTGATAAAATAAGATGGGATTTCATTTATCAATGTTTAGAATTTTTTAATTTTGGTGAGTCTCTAATACAGTGGGTTAAAGTTATGTACAATAACTCAATCTCCAAAATTATAAATAATGGTTATTTTTCAAAACCCTTTCCCCTTTCACGGGGGGTGAAACAGGGCTGCCCGTTATCACCGTATTTATTTATTATGGCAATAGAAATACTCGCTATAAAATACATACAAATAATAATATCAAAGGCTTGGAAATGCAAGGCCTAAATACAAAAATTTCAATGTATGCTGATGATACAATTTTTCTATTGAGCCCTCTCTATACATCGCTACAGAGCCTTACAAAAGACCTGGATGACTTTTCGAACCTATCTGGGGTGAAGCCAAATTATGAGAAATGCCAAATATTGAGGCTTGGTTCCCTGAAAAATAGAAATGTCACTCATCCATGTAATTTACCAATTCATTGGACAGATGGATAGGTCAATGTACTTGGTATACACATCCCAGAAAATATGAGTGAAATTTCAACGATTAATTTTAATAAGAAATTGAGTCAAATCGAAAAAATTCTGCTGCCCTGGAAAGGGAAACATCTGACCATTTCTGGCAAAATAACTTTAATTAACTCATTAGTTGTATCCCAGTTTACATACTTATTTATGGCATTACCAACCCCTAAAGAATCATTCTTCAAAATATATGAACAGAAGATATTCAAATTTATATGGAATGATAAACCTGATAAAGTTAAACATGCGTATCTCTATAATGATTATGTGTCTGGTGGGCTAAAACTCTTAAACATAAAAGCTTAAAATTTTTCACTGAAGCTTCCCTTATTCCAAAATTCTACTTCAATCCAGACTGGTTTTCCAGCAAATTACTTCAAAGTGTCCATCCTATGTTTGATACAGGCTTCTCTTCATTTCTGCAAATTAAACCTATGCATCTTGCATTAATTAATGACATGTTTTCTGGTGTCTCCACTTTTTTGGAAGAAGCTCAACAAAGTTGGTTACAATTTCAGTTTCACCCGCCAGAAAATACAGAACAAGTTCTACAACAAATAATATGGTTAAATTCTAATATACTTGTTGATAGAATGATGATTTTTTTGGAAACGCATGTTTGATATAGGTATTATTTTTATAAGAGATATAGTGAATGAGGATAATAAAGTCATGTCCTACAAACAATTAACTAGTTTTTATGGAACAGTCTGTACATTGCAACAATATAATCAACTTATTGGAGCTTTACCTGCTTGGAAATCAAAAATTATTAAAGGAACAGGAGGGCATTTAGTCTGTAGGCCTCATATGAAAATGGCAAATTGGTTAAATAGAATAAAGATCAACAAACATATATACACATTTTATTTAAGAATAAAGAACTTATTCGCTGTACCATACAGGATTCTAGACAGTTGGGAAAATATGTTAGATACACCAGCCCCATGGAACCAAGTTTTCAAAACCCTTTACAGTACATCACTTGATCCAAACATTAGATATTTTCAATATAAGTGAATATATAAGTTTTTAGCAACTAAAAAGATGCTAAATATATGGGGAATAGAGTCATCACCCCTTTGTCGATTCTGTCAGGAAGAAGTGGAGCCAGTAGACCATTTATTTTGGTACTGTCCTATAATAGCCTTATTTTGGATAAAGGTACAAAGTTGGATATCTCAGTACAATAGTATACAATTAGATTTATTTAAAGTGTTACTGGGTGATGTAACAAAAGGAACACATCTAATCTGTAATATAATTATATATTTAGCAAAAATATTTATTTTCGGGTTGACATCTGTGGAGGCATTAAGAAGTGAGAAATTCAAAATTTTGTCAAGTATTACAGTAGAATTGAGTGTGTGATGGCCCATGAGACAGGACTTGAAATTTATGCCAAAATATAGGATAAAGGGTGACTGAAGGTTGGGAATAGTGAGGGATGGAATAGATGAGCTAATAACGACTAATGCAAAAGGTAGTAAAGCATTGTGAATGTAATTGTTATTGTATTATATTTCTATTTTTATTCTTTCATTTATTTAATTTTTTGTGTGCTGCGTTTTGTTTTGTCGGGTGATGTAGGAGGACTCGTACAAAACTATATAACTGACTGAATTAATAAAGTTGTCCTCCAAAGTGGTGGGGTAGTGGCGGGATATTAAAAAAAAAAAAAAAAAAAACATTCCCAACCTTCATTTTCCACAAGTTAAGCTCGTTTCCATGGAAACAAAGAAAAAATGAAAAACTCAAAAATTTCAAACAACCAAAAGGCACCAGATAAGGACCTTATTGATATATGCAGCATGTTTGGTTCATAAATATTTAATGGTATTTGAGTACTTCTCTGGAAATGATCCCCACCCTCACTTTCAGTAAGATAAACTTGTTTCCATGGAAACACAAAAAAATTTAAATCTTAGAAATTTCAAAATACTGAAAGGCACCAGTTTAGGGACTGACTAATATGCATAGACTGTTTCAATTAACTCTTTCAACCCCAGATATTCTAGCATCACTATACCCTTCAACCCCACAGACCTCTGTAGAGGGCTGGTCATTATCTGGACATTGTATCTTACTGTTATCTCTGGAATCCCATTAAATGTAACCTGATATGTTCCAATCAATTAGTCAGATTGTTTGAATTTTCCCTACAGGAATTTGGGGTTGAAGGGAATATGTTGGTCAGCCCTCTGTAGAGGGCTGTGGGGTTGAAGGCGTTAAAAATATTAAGCAGTTGAGTTTGTCACTCCATCCACAAATGCAAGTTAGAACTCTGCCATGTAGAGATTAAACCATATCTAAACAAGATCCAGAAACACTGCCTTCTTCTCTGGGACTGAGCTCATTCAAAATGTACTGAGGTGAAGTGGAGAACTGCCCTGTGGTTTGACTGATCAAAATGTGAAATTCTTTTTGAAAATCACGGATGCCACGTCCTCTGGGCTAAAGCAGAGGGGGGCCATCCAGCTTGTTATCAGCAAACAATTGAAAAGCCAACATCCATGACAGTATGAGGGTGCATTAGTACACATTGCATGGGTAACTTGCGCACCCGTGTTGACACCATTAATGGTGAAGGATATACATACAGGTTTGGTGCACCATTTACTGCCATCAAGATGCCTTTTTTAACGGAAGCCCTTGCTCATTTCAGCAACACCATGCCAAACACCATACTTTGCACATATTGCAACAACACCGCTCTGTAGTAGGAGTCTGGGGGCTAAAGTGGTCTGCCTGCAATCCATACCTGTCACCCACTGACTATATTTGACGCACTATGGGCTCTAAATTCGTAGACCAGGCGCAGGCGTGGCGCAGGCGCGGCGAATGGGGATGCGCCGCGCCAGCGGGGTGTGTCCAGGCATATGTTGCAATTTCGTGCCTGGTGCAGCCTGGCGCAAGTACTCCTCTGTCCCGCCTCTGTCCCTCCTGCCGGCGCAAGTGGCAAAGAAGGCATGCATGGGTATAACACAGCCGAGTCAAATCTTCACCAATCAAATGAGCTCCTCTCCTCACCTTTAATGTGTTGGAATATAGAAGCCTCTGTCCTATATCTGCATGATGCGTTAATGTTGCATTTTACTTTGCTGCTTCAGGCATGTTTTCTGCACCGCTTACGTCTATATTAAGCATTACGAATATGAGTTAGCTGGCTAGCTAGGGCATTCGCGAATTATTACCATTAGCGAACTTGAATGGAATTTCAAAACGAAACTACGTCAGATCATTCAAACTTATGAAGTTGGAATGAAATACGACGGTTGCTCATTTATTTCTTCTGCCTGCATCATTGGGAAGAGAAACGATGGATAGTGTGTTCCTATTATTACACCCTGTTGCTGCTTAAAATTTTGGGATTAACATGCATGGACAACAATGCAAGATAGGTTACACATTTATTTTCAGTATGTGATCTTAACTCAGTATGAGATCATAGCAATCAGGCTGTATTCCTTTCCCCCACTAAAAACGATAAAACCTAAGTGACAATAATAGTAGCCTTGTATTAAGCCGCTTGCACTCTGGACGCGAAACGAATTTTTCGCACGACAGATTGCGTTGAACGCAGTGTCCACGTGTCCGAAAGTCTGACAGGGTTTTTATTTATCTCCGTGTCCGAGAGTCGGATGGTTTCAATGTAACTCTGTGTCCGACAGTCGATTATTGTTTTTAATTTCTTCAAATCTACTGAATGTTTTAGATATTAAACGTGAATGTTTTGATAAGAGGGCTCAGTTCTTCAAGATGAGTACCGAGAATTTCAATCAATGTTTCTGTTTAAGCTCTGCTCAATAAAGTGAGTCGACATTGGCGCGGGGCAATGTACAATGCCTGTCGGACATTAAATGCAAAATACTCCGTGTCTGACAGCCAAAAAAAAAAAGAGGACGATTAGAACAGATTGATAACGAAATAAATAATAAAAAGAAACATTTTAACAACAAACAGAACATCCAATGAACACTGCGATTTATTTATTTGCGGGCCAAATTTTTGGATGTTCTGTTTGTCGGTGATATATTGTTATTCTTTATTTCGTTATAAATCGGTTCTCATATCAATACTTTTACTTTTTGCTGGCTGTAGGACATGGAGTATTTTGCATTTCACGTCGGACAGTCTTGATCGTGCATGCGATAATTTATTCACACTGTCAATGGTCATGGAATTGATTTGCTCACTGACTACAAGCACCGTTTTATCTCTGGTGTGGAAATAAAGCGTGCATCTGTTCGATCCATCTGACTAATTTTCAAAAGAGAGACCGAATAAAGACTTGTCTATCTTCAACGGAAGAAAACAGACGAATAAAAAGACCGAGAAAAGTCGATAGCTATCAATTTGCATTTTGTGAAGGTCGAACACAAACATGGCCAAGTTTACACGTCTAATAATTCCTGGAATACTCGAAAAATTAGAACTTTTATGACTTTCGGACACGGAGATATATTAAAACCCTGTCCGACTATCGCGTCTTTGCATTGACTTTGACTGTAATCAGTCGTGCGAAAAATTTCGCGTCCAGTGTGCAAGCGGCTTTACTGAGCATAGAACGCAAGCATTATATATAAAGGCAGTTTGTGGTTGGCTGAGAAAGATGTGAAGTCGTTAGTTTGCATCACAGATTCAGCTGCGTTGATTAAGGCAGGTCGAGTTTCCATTACGCGTGCCAACCGCCTTAAATCTGACATCAGGACAATTGATATTGATATTATAATTTATGTCCTGATTCAGATAGTTACATTAAATAGTGGTTGCTGTTATTATTTATTGCATTGAAATGTGCCTGACATTCTGGAAACCTGCCTGTGAGGTTTCGGTGACGTGTCTTTACTGTGCGCCGGTCAGCCAAATTACCACTGCACAGAAAGTAAACCAGGTTGGAGCTGGCGAGCTTTCTGCGCAACTTCAGCGAAGACTTTTTCTATGAAATTGTCACTGCGTCTTGATGAATACGTGACACCTCCCCCTACTACGCCGCCACACCCATCTCGGCGCACGTCCGTCTACCAAATTGCCAAAGTGGCTGTGCACGGTGTTGCACTGCACGAAATTACCACTGCGCGGGCTGCACCGGACGAAATTACCACTGCGTGGGCTGCGCCACGCTACGCCACGCTGCGCCACCCTGCGCTGCGCCAAGAAATTAGAGCCCTATGAAACAAAAAATATGACAAAGGAGGCTGCAATGTATTGAGCAGTTGAAATACTACATAAAGCAAGAATGGGAAAAATTTTGCTTTCAAAACTACAGCAGTTGGTCTCCTTAGTTCCCAAACACTTACAGAGTGTTGATTAAAGACGACATGATGCAACACAGTGGTAAACATGTCACTGTGCCAACTTTTTAGAAACATGTTGCTGGCATCAAATTTAAACTGAGCACATATGTTCCAAAAAAACAATAAAATCTCACCTTCAACAACTGATATATTGTTTTTGTACCATTTTCAAACAAATATAAAGTTCAAATAATTTGAAAATGCGGCTGTTTTTATTTACATTTTACACAGTGTCCCAACTTCTTTGGAAATGAGGTTGAACAAAAGACATGATGTGCAGTAGATAATCAACTCAAACAAGGTTCCACAAATATCAGTCACATTTTAGGGTTATTTTACAAAAAAAAAAAAAACTGAAGAATTCCGACACAAGGCAAACACACAAATGCCGATTGTTTTGCCAAATTAACACCAAGCAAGGCCAAAGCACATCTAGTTTGGTTAAAAGGGAGCCCTCCACAAGACTGGAATAAAAAAATGACCATTTACATAGAAAAATGCAAGAAATGAGGCAGACATTGTGAAGAATGGAGAGATTTTCCATGATTCAGAGAGAGGAGCGGTTCCTTAAAAATGAAGAGAGAGTCTTGGACAGAGGAAAGGGCCCTAGAAGAATGGAGAGATTGTGTAACAGGAAGCAGATGTGAATCAGATGGCAAAGCCATCAGCAGCTCCATTTAGCAGGAGGCAGGACAACAATGCGCCGTCTGAGGATGTGAAGTAGCCAGGAAATCTACAGCCCCTGCATAATCCCGCATTTATTACCTGCTGATGCTCCAAGGTCACATCCAACACACAACTGCAGGCAGGACGCAATCACATCTACTTCCTTATCAAACTTACACGAACACAATTTTAGTCTAGTCTACTCATGATGAACAAAACATTAAGCCACATCAGTAATGGGGCAGCAGGGCAGTCTAGTGGTAGTTTTCTTGACTGGCAACTGTAGAGTCTCTGATTTAAGTGCCTGATGAGACTTGGAGCTCTGAAGCATCTGGACAGGTAAAGCTGAGAGGCCCTTGAGAAAACCCCAAGCACACTCCAGGGGCTTTACCTCTGTGTCTTTTTATCATTCCCCACTCGCCACTTCTCTGGCTGGCATTTCTACCAGGGCCTCCTTGAAAAAGAAAGGCACGTTCTCAACGGAACTTCCCTGGTTAACTGAAGGCCTAAAACAATATGGGGTGGCGCACACAACCACACAAGCTCAGGTAAATGCAAACACAGAGGAGAGGGGTGAACATGTTACAACTTTGTGCTCTACAGGAATGCTTTTACAGGAAACTGAAACAAGATCCTTCAAAAAAGTTTTATTTTTCTATATGGTTCATTTATTTTCATAACCAACTTCGTAACCGTCTCCACCCATAGACCGGTTCACAGGACAACTGCTAATTTCACTTACAAATGCATCTTTTCTGTATCATTTACACAGTCCTCTTTAGGAAATATCAGAATGATGAAGTTCAAGAAAGTTCCACGGAGCACTTTCAAAAGACAAGGACAGGAAAATTACTGTTATCACTTCATCGTTCAACTTTTTTTATTTTCTGCCTTGATCTTCAACTTAATTTCCTAACCCCATAAAACCTAGAGACCCATATATGGCTCCGTAAAATTCAGTGGTTGTATTCAGCCTAGTGGAACTTCAGACCTATTTGTAATTTTAGAGGAGATCCCAAGGTTTACAATGATCCCAAATGTGTCCTGCTGAATTACTTGGAAATGTGTACAGAATGATGAACAAGATCTAGATATTTTTCATTGGATATAATGCTGTCGCTATAGATACATGGCAACCTAGGTTTGAATATTCCTCTCAATTTATGTGTGATGTAGCTTCAATAAAGTGCTGCAATCAGCAGATACGGAATATGTATGTGACACTGTCCAACAATATGAAAAAAAAAAAAACATTCTGGCTTTAAACCTACTCAAGGGAAAACTTAAGTTTATGGGGGTTAAAGTGCTTGTGTTTGCAGCATCAGCGCTGCTCTCTTCAACAGGTTTAAAAGCAAAATCCACACAACGCAATCCAGTCACGTTTGACTCAACGCACTCGCTGAAAAAATCCACCTGACAGCTCAAAATGGCACAGCAAAGAGTGTGTTTAAACAAGCAAAACTGGAGCAGCAGCTCGGCACGTCAACAAAGCCAATCAGGGCTCGCCTTTGTTCCAATCAGCCCGGGGAAGTAGGAGTGCTGGGTAATAATATTTTTAACAAATTAGGACTTGTTCTGGGATACTTGGACCAGCGCTCTGGCAAATATTCAAAAGCGCAATTCCGCTGACATGAAAAATGATTCCCAGAAACATCCCATAATATTTACATTGGTAAGGGCCTTGCTGGCTCGCAATGGGAAGGTGTCATTGTGTTAAGTAGGGACACCTGAAGCAGCAATGAAAACAGATAGAAGTGATGATAGATGCGTATCTCACTCATTAATAAAACGTTGCAAGACTGAAGCTTATGTCATGTGTAGCACAGGTCTTCCCAGCAAACCATTCAATACTGTATAAATATTTCAGCTATGTACTGGCATTGTTTTAAAAAATACAATCACATCACTGGATAAAAAAAAACGAATCAAACCAACTGATAACCTGAGTGAACATCCAAGCGGATGAATTGGCTTTGCAAGACAAGCTCACGCACACCTTGTACTTTAAACCCAGTGGATTATTTACAAGGCCTTTTGTGTAGGTAACAAAGGGCCCTGGAGTGCCTTTCACAGCGGATGATGTCAGAGAGAGGATTTTCATTAGCCAATTAATTATCTGCTGGTATGACACAGGATGCCCCCGGGATAACCCAATTAGGCAATGACAGTTGTGTGGAGATATATGGCAGACCACAGCGCTGAGGACACAGATCAGGGGGAGAGTGTGCGATAGATAAAAGAAGAGAGGGGTTTCGCTATCACACGAGAAGGATCGTTCGCTGCATATCCTTCCACACCTGAAGCGACGGTGTGTCACTGAGCAGCGTGTTTCCCACTCCGAGCATGAAGTCGTGTTGGAGACTTATAATCCGAAACATCATAGAGGTGTCAGGTGTCAGCCTGTGGCTGGAAAATGTGTCTCACGACAACCTCACATACACATGACAGCACCAGAATCTAGTCGTGGTGCCAAAACCACGGCGATGAAGGAAGAAAAAAAAAAAAAAAAACAACACAAGCAAAAACAAAAAAAACAGCGCTGTGCCAACTCGCCAATAATTCCCATGCAGAAAATCCTGCAATACAAATAAACAAGAACACTTTGAAATCAAAAACACAGCTCAAAATAAAAACCAGACAAAAAAAAAAAAATCACCCATCACAGACAGTGTGCACATTGAAAAGACCCTGGGAACCCAGGCCCCAAGTCCACCATCAAACAACTTCTTTCTAAGAGACCAAATAGGAAATGCAACCGATGGCGCAGTTAAATTCTAGAAATTAAATACATTTGCGAACTGCGACTCAATCTGCAAACTCTTTCAGAGGTGAGAAGTCACGAGAGCATTCTGCTGACACGTGACTGTGACTTCATGATCTCATTCAGGGCTAGTGCAGCTTTCTACAGATGTTTCCAGCCCTGGGCTGTTGTTACTTGAGCTTAGGTAAATATTAGTGTCAATGCTGCCACATATCAATGACCACAGCAGGTGCCTCCTCTGTGGAATCCCAGAAACGTTAAAGAACACGACCCTCCAGC
Organism: Gymnothorax javanicus; assembly: GCA_029692085.1. NCBI lineage: Eukaryota > Metazoa > Chordata > Actinopteri > Anguilliformes > Muraenidae > Gymnothorax > Gymnothorax javanicus. The sequence continues at coordinate 41,826,005 of CM056202.1, forward strand.
TTCAGCAACAGTGCTAAGATAGCGGAGCGCTGATGATCTCAGCAACAATGATATTTACGCTAGAACCCAGATACCACCGAGAATCTTGGATTCACCCCATGCCCATAAATAAACAAATACAGTTTAGTAAAATAAAAATGTGGGTGTAAAAAGTAATGCAATTAAGATGATATTTATTTTCAAATAAGATTAAGAAGATATTTATTTTTCGCTGCCATAACGCTGTTGTACGGGAAATGTGTTTATTTAAATCGCACTGTTGAATGTATTTGCTGACAAATACATTTTACTGAAAGGATACAAAATCAGCAAGTCAATGTAGCAGGTTAATCAAATATTTTACAAGACAAACAACTCTCCACTAATACTGGCACCCTAAATATGAACTCAGGTGGTTATGAATGAATGCTATCATTCTTTCTCCTCTTATATTAGTTTCAAAATATTAACATATTAAAACCCTAAATTTAGGAAAAAAAAAGTTGTAATCATAAAACAAAAGTTTTTTTATCTAAAAATTGCATGTCACAACTATTGGATCCCCTTCAATTAATACTTTATACAGCCTTCCTTTGCCAGACAAAAACTTGGCGTTATCGCCTATAGTGTCCATACAATGAGACTGTAGACATGGTAAGGGATCTGAGGCAATTTTTCCATGATGCATCTCTCCAGATCATTCCAATTCTAGGTCCACGTTTACGTTCTCTTAGCTTCAGCCCGTCCCGCATGGTTTCTACTTGATTTGGGTCAGAGGACTGGGACCACCATGGCAATGCCTTGATTCTCCGGTTGGTGAACCATTTTTATATTGATTTCAATGCATGCTTTGGATCATTGTCCAATACGAAGATCCAGATCCAGATCTGGCCAAGTATAAGCTAGTATAGTATAAATTAATAAATGTAATTATTTATTTTAATTCATCCTTTATTTAACTGGAAAGGTCTAACTGAGATACAATATCCCTTCACAAATCAAGTTATTCACACATACTAAAATGCTAAGCGTGATCTGCACCAGCAGCCCAGACTCATGGACTGTAAGACTACAGCAGTACAGAGGAGAAAGAAAGATCTTTGGAGTACCAGCCCAACAAGCTTACAATGTAATTAAAGGTACAGCACCCACGGCCATCAAATAGATGGGATTACCCTAGTGGCATTCGGCGTTCGTGAGCATTCAGCACAAATCTCAAATCCCTTTTTACGCCACCAAAACAATACAGTTATACACAATTGACTTTTGGATTGCCAAAGTAAAACAAGACTGTGTGTCAGGAGGACTGTGGTAGTACATGAAACGTCAAACGCACCAGTGGCTGGATTAAAAGCGCGAGCTAATAGAGCAAGACCTACAGCGCGCACGTCAGCCCCTGACCTGGGAACCATTTCCTGCAGTTAGGGTTTGGTCTTGGGGTCACAGTTACCGGTGGAAGCTCCCCTGAGCTGCGCGTTCCTCCGCAGCCCCACTGGCTTCATTAGAAACATGTGTCGGCTGAGATCATTTTCTGCATGGATTGAGGCAAATGTCCAGAAAATTGTGGGGAGCAAACCCAAAGCCAGAGACTGTAACAGCAACAGCTCCGCTACATTTTTTAAGCCTCCAAAGCTAACAAGACGCAAACCGGCAGCTCCAAAAACAAGCTGTAGTTATCAGTTTCCTGAGAGACAACAGCACTGATAGCATCAAATATGTCAAATATGAACTGGTTAATGAAAAATTTTGGGACAAAAAACCCTCTCGTAAAAAAACAATAAAAGAGCTACCTTCAATGCAAATCAGCAGTCCTGAGGCCAACGCAAAATTGTATATTTGGTCATAACATGAAAACAAATTCTAAATCTTTAACAGGCTTCTGACACAGATCTTCTAGTCTTTAATGTTTGATAGAAAATATTTACTTTTGGTCCTCATGAGTGAACTACAATGCATGACTACAAAATATGGTTCCATTGTTGCATACAGTCTTCACTTACATTTGTGCATGCAATGATGAATGTTGTTTATTGACAACGATTTTCTTAATAAGTCCCAGCCCACGAGATTAGAGTAATCACATAACTATTTTGGTTTTCAATGCAGTGTCATCTGAATTACTGAGGACCAGGAGCCCCCTCAGTAGGGATTTTCATTGTCATCCTTTAAGCAGAGATTCCACCATATTCCTTGAATCTTTAAATAATATTATGCACTCTAGAGTGTGTTAGGTTGTTTTTAAACTGTTGATTTTTGAATCAGCCAGTTTTTTTGCATTGTTGAGCCTCTACCACTCATTGCCTGTAAACAAGCAGGCCTTGTGGATGCTCCTTTTATACCCAAGCACGATAGCTCACATGTTTAACACCTGTGCACTCTTTTTTTCACATTCCAGTACATTCCAAGTCTTATATTGCCCGTGCAACAAATTTTTCTCAGCCTTTTGCAGGCATCAAACTTAGAATGAGTATGTATTTCCAAAAAATAAATGGACTACATCAGGGAAAACATTCAATATTTTGTCCAGAACCAATTTCAATTTCACACAAGACAAAGGTGATTTACAAATCATAGTTTTCTTCTTTTTATTGACTTGCAGTTATATATCGTACCAATTTTCTTGGAAATGTTTTTTTTTTAATTTAGACGGACAAAATCTTTTTTTGCTTTTAAAAATAAAATGCATTATTTGATCACTGCAGTCCAAAGCTTATTTCAATATAAGCTTAGAAATGTACACATAACCTCATTATCCTATATGGTAATGGTATGGTCCTACATGGCCCAACAATTACACTTAGCTATATTTCTCGTCAGATGTTTCCAATTCCATTATCTACAAAATATCTGCATTGATTTGTGTACATTACCTCTACAGAATTATAGTAACATCAATATTTTTGTGACTCGTTACTTAAGCCCATCTCCCTGAGCCAGACGTGTGTAAACAGGCTGCTCTCGGACCCAGACGGAACTGCTGGAGGCTGCGACTCCTCCATTCCAGGTCTCCGGTCCCAGCGCCAACACCAATATCACTTTACGCAGTGGCAGATTAGCGCAAGCTATTCCAACCAGAACAGAAGCGTCAGCCTCAACCGTTCTACCCCTCGCCTCCCCTCTCCTTCCTTTTTCTCCAGGCTAAACCACCAATGTGATTACAGTTCTATGGACGGTCCGCTCAGAGGTCAACGGTGCAAAGAGCAGCATTACCCACTATCCATCTCAGTCCTCAAAATCTTCCCATTGGATCAATCAATTGACAAAAAAAAAATCCCAAAGATTGGGACTAACACTTATCCAGCATTCCCTATTTTCTGAAATTAAACATCTTTTAAGTGTCTTTCTGGTTCCATCCTCTTTAATGTCTGTATAAAATGAATCGCCCAGTTTCATGCATTCCGCTATGGTAGGGGAATGAAAGAAACTGGATAATCATTTCCTCCGCACTTTCTTAGCCGATGTATGACTGCATGATTACTTCATATGCTTGAAAGCTAACAAAAGGCTGGAAGTTGACTCTATTTGAATCTGGAGGTGGTTACCACTTCACTCAACATGAGGACCAAAGAACCCACTGTGCCAGGCTTTGTTTTTCTCCGAAAAATTTGAGAAAACCAACCAGACATAGATGAAACATTGCAGGCATCAACATCAACTGTTTGATAAATTGTCGAGAAGCCAGGGCGTACCGGTGAGGTCAGCGACAGTAAACGACCTGGAGGAAGACTACTGGAGAAGAGACAAGAGGATACTTTCATCTATGACGTAAAACTCCCTTTCAACTGCCAAACAGATCAAGTACACTCTCCAGCGCGTAAGCACAGACGAGCCACTGACCGCAACGAAGAGCAGACTCAACAACACAGCCTCTGATGGTTAACTGCACGATTCAAACCACTGTAAAGTCCCCAAAACAAAACACGCTTGTGAGAATTAACTAAAAATGCACTTATACCGAGATATCAGCTGAATAAATTCACCAAGCCAGGGGCTGGGAGTAACAAGGCTTTTTATCTAACATTATAATACAAAAATAACAAGTGTTGCCACTAAACATGGCCATGTCCCCCGCAAGGTGACGGAAATCGATTGGGGTCGGCGTATCACACAAATACACATTGAAGCCAAAGATGAATAAAATTGGTCAAAGCGTTCTTGAGATATCGCGTTCACAACAAACGGGACGTGACGGACGGATGGCCAGACGGATGGACTGACGGAGCTGAATTCTATATCCCCCGCCCCTAATACACCTTGACACCGAGGCTGAATGGAATCGGTCAAACCGTTCTTGAGATATCATGTTGACAAGGTATTGTAAGTGGTAAAATGGTCGTAATGACCTTGAGAATAATGCCAAGGTCCGGGAAAGCGACTGGGGTCAGCGTATCACACCGATACATCTCGACACCAAAGATGAATGGAATCAGTCAAAGCGTTCTTAAGATATCATGTTGACAAGGTATTTGTAAGTGGTCAAATAGTCATAATGACCTAGAGAATAATGCCAAGGTCCGGGAAAGTGACTGGGGTCGGCGTATCACACCAATACACCTTGACACCAAAGATGAATGGAATCGGTCAAACCATTCTTGAGATATCATGTTGACAAGGTATTTGTAAGTGGTCAAATGGTCGTAGTGACCTTGAGAATAATGCCAAGGTCACGGAAATCGACTGGGGTCAGCATATCACACCAATACACCTTTACACCAAAGATGAATGGCATCGGTCAAACCGTTCTTGAGATATTGCGTTCAGAACAAACAGGACGTGACGGACGGCTGGATGGGCGGACGGACGGACGGAGCTGAATACTATGTCCCCTGCTCCGCTCGCTACCGCTGCAGCGGGGGACAAAAATAGCAAGACGACATTGTCATCAATACTCCCCGCCATCATGGAATCCCTTTTCTGAACCCAATCAAGGTCATGACTAGTAACATACACACACACACACACACACACACACACGCAATGTCATTCACAAAGGTAAAGTTGTTTCTGAGAAAACTTTTCCCCACTTATCTAGACAGACAGACCAACAGATGGACAGACAGACGAGCTTCATTGCTATATCCCCCACTCCACTTCATGTCAAGGCAGAGGATTAAAAATGCTGAGCTGTATTTTGGAAGCCAAATATCTCCTGGGCTCACAGCTAGATTATTTGATAAAATTAAATAAAGCTACACATTTTGGGGAAAATATGCATATAGTTCCATAAAAACAAGCTTCAGAATTATTGACATCTGTCTTTGTTCCTCCTCCTCCAAAGAAAATAGCACAGACCACTATAATATCACATGATATAAGGTAAAAGAGAGACCAAAGGCTATTCCATGCGTAATCTTTCTAGATCACTGATACATTTCGATAAGTACTCATGAACTGCCCTCTTCACTTGAAACCACAAGTTTCAATAAGGTTCATCTGGAGACTATAGAAAATTGGAAAATTCCTGGAAGATTAAATTTTGGGCTTAGACATGCTCTGGGGGTTATTATATTGCTAATCACATTTTGGCAAGTTTAAGCTTTTATTGCAGTCGTATACTAGGTTTTAAAAAATAATAAGAATAATAAAAGTATATATAAAGAATAACCTGTTAAATGGTGGATTTGATGCTGCATTTGACCTTAAGTAGGGTCCTAGGATGACATCAGTCTCGATGCACTGGAGTTTAATGTGTAATGCACAGTACACGGGCGGTACACAAGGGTGGGCTTCCATACTGAGGAAACTGCCAATTCCTTGCACGTGGAGCGCAAATCTTTCTTTATGTATGCGCAGTAAAATAAACTCAGCTCCACGTCTACCCGGCAGCCAGATGAGAACTTTAAACAGAATCCCGTATGGATCTGTGTAAACGTGGACAGGATATGAGCGGCCATCCACCCAGCTCCACCCAGCCTCGGGGAAAACACCTCAGGAAATACCTCAAGAAAAAGAGACAGGGTTAATTTTGGAATCACAAATTCACTGAGCACTGATTTATACTAATCTGTCACATTATACTCAGTATTTTAAGACAAAAGGAGAGGCTTTGTGCATTATTTTCAAGTGAGTGCTTCCAGAACTTGCGAGAGCTAAGAAGAAGTCTTTCAAATTTTGAAATAAATGCTGATCAGCTTAACAGGCTTTCATTTTGACGGCCTCCATATTCATCAGGCTAAAAAAGACGTCACTAAAAACTGTTGGTTCAAATATTAAAAAAAAAAAAAAAAAAAAAACGGTAGTACAGCAGAATCGGATATGGACAAGGATATGCACAACGTTTACATTGCAAAGGATCACTGCCAATCACCGGTATCGAATGACAGAGACAATCATGTGACACATTTAAGCAGGGCCATACCCTTTATATTACAATATTAAGGACGCAGGAAACATCTCTAAACTAAAGACAAGTTTGATCACTCAAATATGATGGACATCCCAGAGAAAACACTCTAAACAGCCTTGCAGCGCAAAAAAAATAATATAAGATACTTAACCACAGGGTTGAGTCTGGTTGCACAGAAATTTTGTCAAATTTCAAATTGACTATTAGAGTACTGGTTTGGCCTGTGAAGGAATTCCTACAAAACACAAATCTAATGATATCAAACTGCAAAATTTTACTCTGAGGAAAAGAATTTGCGTTTCCTCACAATCCCTTCAGATTTTATTCTGCTCATGCACTGTGCATGTGGTGGAAAAAATAAAGATATAATGAATGTAGCAGTGAATTGTATGTCCTCAAGCTAGCTGTGCCGCCATTTTAGAAAACTATTAAAATAACATTTTACAATGCAGAAACATGCACAGTAAAGACATTTTAACTCTTCCAGCCCACTCAAATCTCAACACCCCCCCCACCCCCCAGCCAATCTCACCCCACCCACAGCTCTTTAACTCAGACAAGCTGTGATCACGTCTGTTAAAATGGCTGGATTGCAGAAGGTTATCTAGCCGCGTATGCTATGCTGAAGAGCGCGGCAAGCACATAAATCATGCGGCTTCGCTCCTGTCAGACGGCCCTCTGGCAGCTCGCTTCTGCAGGCAGGAGCAGTGTGGAAAGGCCCTGTGCTGACTGCACCCAATGCATGCTGGGAGCACTGGTAGGGAACTGCCAAACTGCATGCACATGCAGCCAAGGTGAGGACATCAAGGAGGGTAAATGCAATCAGTGCACCAATGCTGAAGTCTGAATTTTGCTTAGAGATAGAATAATTATTCAGAAGCAACCTAACCCCATTATTTGTGAGATATTCTATCAATTAGATAATTGTACTCTCACAAAACTGGCTGATCATGCATTGTTAGAAGAGTGACTGCATTTGCATTGCTAATAAAGTTCTTTGGGCATAAATGGGAAACAGAATAAAAACTGGAGTCGTGTATTCCAATCAACTAAAAAAGTGCCAGAAATTCTATCATCCCATACCATGTGAAAGTATTTCTCTACATACAATCAAGAAAGTTTGTAAGCTGGAAAATGAGCTGAAACTTTCTGCATGAGCAAATCATGAGAGCAGTGCGCCCTCTTGTGTGTGTCTGCAGCAGTGCAATCAGATGGGACACCATATTCGGGGCTTGCAAACCAGGCTAATAGCGATTAAACAATACTATTTATAAGACTGGGAGGACAAAAAAAAAAATACATATTAGACCAAAATACATATTATACCTATATACAAACAATGCCCTCAACATTCAGATGCAACAGAAATTCTTTAACATGGTAAGTTATGAGACTGGTTAATTAGCGCCAGCTGAAGATAAAAAGGAGTGATACATTTGTCGTCTCTAATATTTTACTTTAAATGCTGGGACATATGAGAAGCCAATTAAAATGAGTAAGAGCTCTCTCTACTTGAATGCTCATACTCCTTGCACCTGAAGTATAAATGTAACATCACAATGTGAACAACAAATCCCAAATCAGAGATGACAAGATACCACACATAAAACTTCGCAAGAAGTCAAATGGACTGAAACTGAAATATGCAGCCGCTTGGAAAAAGCACAATGTGTACAGAAGTTCATTTAAATATTTCATCATAATATTTTTTTGAACAGGTTTTGCAGCCCTCCATCCCACATAGCATTTGTGTGAAATTGGCTGGAAGGCAGCAGGCTGAAATATGAAAGTATAAGTGTATGTAAAACTGGCAGAGGCACTATCACACTGTTATGCATGCCCTGCATGGAAAGGGCAGTTTTAGACCATCTCTGTCTGCATGACTGCACTGTGACAGGTGTGCCGAACATTTTCAAATTCCCACATTTGCAATTCATTAAAACAGGCAAAGACATCAGTCCAGGCATCAAGTCATACAAGTTTCATCATGCTCTTTAATCCCCTTAAACTAACACTTAACCTCTAAGGTTTCACTTAACTTTTTCCTTAAGTTTGAAAAAAAAGCATTCTTCTATATATTGTAGGACAATGTCACATATATATTCGGTATTTGCTGGTTGCAGCTCTTTACTCAAGCAACATAATACTTATACTGAGAGAAATATTCAAACCCGGGGATGCCTATTTTTATGGCCACAGCATTACACCAAATGGAAAATATCTAGATCTTGTGCATCGTTTTATATACATTTCCCTGTAATTTCACAGCACATGGTTGGAACCCTTGGAATCTCCACTAGAATTTAAAATAAGCCTGGGGTTCTACAGGTTTGAATACAGCAGCTGCATTCAACAGACCCATATATGGATCTGTTTCATGAGGTTAAGCAATGCCTTTTAAAATCTAAAATGGGGAAGCTTCATGAAAAATGTTATGCAATGCAAGGAGGGGCAGTTTATTTCTGGTTGCACAGAACATTGCAGCATTTATAATTAGAACTCCACTGCAAATAGCACTTTGGAACACTTTGCCAATTGGGCCAAGGAATGTTTAGCAATTAGCAACAGCTAAAATACATAGAACAAACATCTGAAAGGGGGTTTTCTCAAGATTGGAGCAAATTTCAGGAAGTACATAGGTCACTTAGGAAGTTCCTGTGTGAAACCTCAGCCTCGTTCGCTCAGTGAAAGGATTCAAAAACGTTCCCATCCTCAATTCCCAGGCTCCCCTCCAGATGTACAGGAAACACTTTCCCAGCTCCACTCCGGGCACGAGCGTCATCCCCTCCGATAATAGTTCGCCCCTGACGTGGCGGGGCCTGCCCCTCGGTAAGCACTAACATCTCGTCAGAAACCCCCCTTTTGAAGGACCCTTAATGAAAACACATAATGGAGTAGACCCCAATTAAAGCCCCTCGAACAGGAGGCTGGCATTTTGAATAAACAAAGTTATCTTGACAGGGCCGCGTTGCGGGATAAGATAGCGGGGGCTGGAAAATGAATTACCTTCCTGACACACGTCAAAGCCAATCCCAAAGAGTATCCCAAGAGTTTCCCAGCCCGCATTTTATCTGGCCGTTAGTATGCAGAGAGGGTACTGGGCAGGTCTGAAATGTATTCATTTATTCAGAACCCCTTGGAGAAATCAGAAAGGCTTGTTGTCCTTTTTTTTTCCTCCCCCATGTCCAGATGGAATTTGCGTGAATAACATCTGTTTAGTGAGGCAGAAAATAAGTACAGGATAGCAGAGCGGCGAGGGACGATATCGCAAAAAAAAAAAAAAAAAAGTGTCACCTTCACATAGTGCATTTCTTTTCCTTCGTACTGCGTCTCCTTCCCAAAAATCCACAAAATAAGAAATTTTAAAAACCCTAAAAATTACGCAAAGCTATGACAGAGCTAAACTCAAATCATTATCATGCCGTGCAGATGCCATAAAGCAATCCACAATTAATCAAAGGGAGAGTTCATGTGTTCATCATAAAGGTGAGTGCATATTGGCCTGAGAGCAGTGGAGACTAGTGTCCACATTTCTAAACTCCCTTTATTTCACATTTAGGTCTTCCTATACTGGAGTTAATTACAGCAGTTACGCTTGGACACATCAACGACCAGCATTAATGAAATAAAGATGCCAAGAGCCCTAACGGCACTTTCTAACACAATTGCAGTGCAATTATTCAGATTCATTCTTACGAAAAACAGCTGTTCAATGGATTCTGCAGAATCAATTTTCAATGCGGCGCTGAATAAATATTTGTGGGTAAAGGAAGGCTTTGGGCAAACTGTGCGTAAACTCAAGCTTACCTCTCTGAGAACTGTGCTCCTATAGCCTCTGTAGAGTCCTCTGAAGCCCTGAGCAAACAGAGGAGGAAAGTTAGAATTGGGGAGGGAAGGCAGACCAGGGCAGTCAGTCCATCAGGGTCAGACGAATGAAGTAAATAAAGAAGTGTGGGTGTTTTTCGCGAGGGCACCGGAGGGAAAGTGAACATTCTATCCTATCCATCTACACTGACCAATAAAGTGCACACAAATTGACCATGTAATTTATATATGAAACTAAATTCATCATTTATTTATTTATTCATTTATTTCTTTATTTGTTTGTTTGTTTTTCAGAACACATCTTCAGTGCTTTGCATGTGATATACACAATTTACCTGACAAACACTATGCTGACTCATAAATGCTTAAAATGTTCACCGTTCTAGCCAGAGTGCACAAAATTTGACAAACCACCTAACTGTTAATTTATTTGTATTTTATCTTTCTATCTAGATCAACTACCCATCTAGCTACCAAATCAATCTTTCTATCAACATACCTAATCCATCAAGATAAAAATACAATGCCAAAATTTTCCAAGTGTCTATGGAGTATATTAGCATGTCAATCCTGGTCTTCAAAACCACTAATGTTTATGTCCACTACATGGACTACCCAGTCCTTCCGTGTATTGAAGGCCCACTGTGTGAGCAGAGGAAACTCAGGATGTGAATGATGCTTTAATACAGTGCCCATACCTCTTCTTGTAATGTGCGTAGCAGCTGGTGGTATGAGCTGGACGATGGAGAAGCTTGCGTCCTCTGTTTCACCACTTCTGTTGGCACCCGGATGAGACAGGCCACCTGCAGATGCGTAAGCATGTCAGCCAATCGGCAACCATCACACAGGCAGGACAGCCAATCACCAGCCACCACCAAGACGGGACAGCCAATCACGAACCGCAACCCTGGCACATCAGCCAATCGCTGACACCATGCTGGCATGTGGTGGCAGGCAGGACACAGAGCGCAACCGCGGTTTATTTAACCACGTCCTCCGACGTAAACCGCAGTAAAAAAAACTGCGCGGACACCTTCCGCTGAAAACAATTAATCTGAGAAAGATGTGCGTGTGACGCCGATTAATTACCCGGTGCAAAGCCATTAATCACACATCTGCATGAGAGCAGGTAAAGGTCACGGTCGCGAGCCCTGCTCACTGCCACCCTTCAAGCCTGTGCCACCCTTTCACACAGGGGAGCTACAAATGCCAGCGCCGCCGCAATATGTCAACAAAACAGGAACTGTCAACTTCTGAGGTGTGACATTAATATTTATGACACTTCATGCTTCAGAACACCCCCGTCCTTAAGGCATGCCCCCCATTCTTTTATCCCTTGCAAATACGGTGGGGGACTGGGAACGCTGAAATGCTGTCGGGGTGGAAAGATATCTCACCGGCCGGGGCTGGGGCTGGGGCTGGGGCTGGGGCGGGGGCTGGGGTGGGGGCTGGGGTGGGAGGGGGGCCGGGCAATACGATGTCATCACCCCCCCGACCCCCCTACCCCGAATGATGCAGAAACCACACCACAATCTCAGCCTTACAGGCAACACGAAATGCAGAAGCAGGCAATGCTCTATTTGGCCTGACCGCACTGGCCTTTGAATACCTTTGATGTCGGAGCGATTTGAATGGGAAGGGTCCGCACCGCGGCGATGCGGCGAAGGCTGACACATCGGGGGGGACTCAGGATCTGTCGCTGCGTCAGAGCCGAAACCGGCCTTCCGAGCAGGAGTTTGTTACCAGAGCCAGTGGGCAGTCTAATGCGGAGCAGAGGTAGCAGGTTCACAAATAACGGGACACTGGAGGTCACCAAAGTTCAGTGTGAGGAACTGCTATAGGAGAGATTACATTTCTGACCTCATAACACTGACTGCTTATCCAAATCCTCGAAAGGCATTCCTTGGCATTGGATACAATACAATACATACAGCCTTCAGAAAACCCAGCAGATAAAATGCCTTAGAGCACTGAACAGTGCACTTTGTAATGCCAGAGAGTCCTGATACCTGTCTATGCTTTCTGAATCTTTAATTTGCGGCCACCATCAAGCCTCATAATTAAAATGGGCACGGTTAACCCTCAGAAGTGAAGGGGTATTGCACTTAAGTAACCCTTTTCAGAGAGAGGCTGTGTATTTCAATTCAGCAGCTGTCATCGACAGAGACGCAGCAATTAACCTTCTAAACTCTCTGCTGCATGTGTATCATGCAGAATCGAGAGGCCTGCTTCAATATGCCATGATTTAATTTCCACACTGACCTGGCTACAAATCAGTCCTTCAGTACACACACAGTGTCTAACCCCCGTCCCACACAAACACCTGGTCAGGACTGTGGAGCAAAAATACAGAGCAATCACACGCATGCGCACACACGCACACACACACACACACACACAAAGTAGAATGCAACCACACATACACAACTGCACACACTCACACACACCAGGTCAGGGTTTTATGGCACAAAGACAGTGCAACTACACTCACTTGCTTTCACTAACACACACACACACACACACACACACACACACACACACACACGCACTCACACCAACAGGTGAGGGTTGTATAGCACAATTACTCTGCAACCACATGCTTTAACTTTCACACACACACACACACACACACACACACACACACATCGAGAGACATGAACGGACAAGCGAGCGAGCGGACAGACGGACGGACAGACAGACAGACAGATAGGAAAAGAGAGGGAATATCCCCATGGCTGGGCCCCACTGACTCCTGCCTGTGACAGGTGCTGATAAAGAGCACAGTAGTAGTGAGGGTTGAGTAACTCATCAGCACAACAGCATACTCCGGTACGATCAGCAGCCCTGTATCCTCTCACCTCTCCATTCCCAGCCCGTCTATACACGATTCTTACCCCACAAATACTGCACTGATTCAGACTCACACCGTGATCCCAACACAATGCCTTCAACTACAATGGAAAGCAGAAAGCTTCACACAACAGCCCGGTGCTTGCCAGTATCTTATTTTTATTTATTCATTTATTTCAAATTAGCTTTTGTATGTCTCTAGAGTCAATCCTGAAAAATACACAGGCCCACACTGCCATCCAGTGGTAAAGTTATATTATAGCATCCCTTCTGTCCTACTTTATTCCTGCCAAGATCCATTTCAAGGTGAGAAAAAAAGACGACGTCATCCGCAGTCTTCTCTGCCTTCCTTCTGCTGGGTTAACAAGTGACATACATTTGTACATTAATGAAAAATGCGAGCGTCTACTTAAGTTTCTCCCAGCGGAAGCAGAATCAGTATCAGTATCCTTAACGGGAAAGTATGTTAAACATTGGGCATGGCAAACGATTCCCAGTTATCTGATACGGCCCGGGCGATGAGCTGACCCAGATGCTCATTTTAATTACCTACCAGAAAATTTGAAAAGCGAGAAAGATAATTTATTGAAGCAATTAGAGGGCCTGGACAGGCGAGAGATGGGGAGAGCGGTAAACCCGCCAAGAATGAGGAAAAGAGCAGGAAACCGGCGGTAATGACACGCCGGCATGTCGGGTGGCTGTAAAAGGCACGGGGGTTGACGGCTGGGGGGAGCGGAAGGTGGCGAATTACCGTAGCGCCTCTCGCCCGGTAGAGCAGCCTCCCCATTGTTCGCGGGTGGTTCTGAGATATGGGAGTGTGCGAGGCTGACAGACGCTACCTCGTTTGGTCCAGCCTTTAATTACGCGACCAACGCACTGGCAGCATCTCTCACGTTTCCCGCCGTCATTCATCTTTATTTACACGCAATTTGGAGCGGCGGCGTTAATTAGAGTCTGTATCAAACCGGGGGACTAGAAGCATAATGAAGCAGGTCCCGTTCAACTGCAAACAGCGGGCTCACACTCCTGTAAATACACAGAAAACAACACCCTGCCAAATCTGCCCAACACTTATTCTTCACACCTCACGACCAAACAGGTTCTTATGCTTTTACAGCCAGTCCTCTGATAGCCATTACAAACCACCTGTCTCTCCACGTGAGAAAAACAACATTAAAAATAAACAAATACAGCCTAATTATCCATTTACCACGACCGGCCTTTCCATGTGTACAAAAAAAAAGTCAATGACAAAAGGTCCACATCAACCCTTCCTAAATATGTGCCTTTTTGACGATACAATGAAGCAAAGCATTTTATTTCCTAATTAAACATAAATTAAACAAAATTTTCACACCTGTGCTCCCAGGGGTATTACAATCCACGCCTCTTCAAAAATATTGCAACCCTATTTCTCAAAAACATACTAAGAAATACCAAACATCATAAGAAACAAATGGTAGGTCGACTCAACGAATCAAACTGAACCCCAATATTTTTCTACGATCAGACACTGAGTTGAAGGTTTTATTTGGGATTATGCCGTCAAACTTTCTAAAGCTGTTTTTGGAACAAAAATGGGAGTGCTGCACTTGACCAGGCGGCAAGGAACATCGGCATGCCTTTTCCTTTTCAGTAGCAACATTTACTCCACTGACTCGCAGCACTGCAATAAATGCGCCGTTACATCCTGTAATAGCTCTCCAGCAGACCAGCAGGAATTGAAAAGGGCACCTGTTTGCCGCACAGTCGCGACCCCTCAGACCAAAAAAACGGCATGAGAAATGTGAAGCCATGACTGCGGTCAGCACCGCAGGGCTTGATCATAATTCTGAAGTTTGAGTGAGCGTCAATTTAATGCCAGGTGAGGGGCGATACAAAGCTGTAGTTAGAGACGCACAATGAATCACAGGCAGCTACTTTCTCGACGGCAATGCATGGATTATTTGCTACGCCAAGTTAAGTGGCTTCCAGTTACTCTGCCGCGTCATGTCACACTGTATTTTCCAGTACATCCTCCGGGAGACAAGCTTTATAAATGCGAGAAAACCATTCCTTCAACTTGACAAATGAGCTCTCCGAGCAAACGTCGCAGGAGAGGGAATGAAGATGAATCTGAAATAATGGCGGAATAACAACCTGTTCAACCCTGACAACCATCATCAGCTCACACATTCTTTAAGAGACGCTCTCGTAAAACAATGGAGCTTTTCGCCCGCTCTCTATTATAATCTTTCAAAGGTTAAAAAGAACAGGGATGCAGCCGTTCTGTTTGAAATCGCTGCCGTGAAGACGAGGCTTACAAAAAAACGCCACTCAAATGAAGCAACTGACTGACAGGTGGTGGTCAGACCTTGTCGCCGCTCCACGGATGATGTCACTATGCACCATGCTAGCTAGAGACCGACATCTCTGCGATCACAGAGCACAGCGGGCTTACTTCCAATCTCACGTTTGCATTTCATGAGAAAATTTGACTTAATATACCATCAAATACACAGTGCTGTGCTAAAGTTTTAGGCACCAACATATTTTTTAAAATTCAAAATAGGTCTTAAGTGTTTATTTTTTGTTTTCAAAGATGATGTAGTTAAAGAGCACATTTGAGACACCAAATATTTGTTTAAAAAAACAACTGTTAGTTTGAAAAACAATGTTCATTTTTAATTAGAGACAGTTGATAGAGATAATATTGCCCTGACAGACCCCTGATCTCGATGTCATCAGGCTGTGCAGGATTACCAGGACAGACACATGAAAGGGAGACTGAGAGCTTGCAGAAGAACCACCACATGTTTTTCAGTGAGCTTGGACACACATCCAACTATCCAATAACACTATAAAACTGCTGGGCAGCGTTGTAGGCAAAAGGTAATTACATCAAATACAGGTTTCACTTTTAACAGGACACAGTTCCTTACAGCACACTGTTCAACGGTTAGAAACCTTTTATTTCATGGTTTTTGGAAGCATCTTAGTCTCACAGACTTGTTTTAAATGCCCCTAAAACTTTTGCACTGCACTGTATACGTGTCAATGACAAATAAGCCTTTTAAAAATGCTTTTTTTTTAATTAATCTTTAAAAATGTACAGAATACATTTATTTGAAGTTGGAAGAGTGTGTTTAAACAAGTCTTAATGGTTGCACAACATTTACAAGGTTTTCGTACAGTTTTAGACTGTATTTGCAATTTTACCACCCAAAAAATGTCAGGTGGCGCAACCAAAAGTTTCTTGAAAAAAAACACACTTCCCTCTTTTTTTTCTAAGTGATTTTTTTAGTAAGTATACCTGAGAGTGTCTACTCTGCCTAAAACATTATTATTTTGTAATTGAGCTGGGTATTAAAAGTAACTTATGGATGCTTTGTTGTAGGGGGCGGGTATTTTGGTTTTCCAAACAATTTAAGAACAGTTTAACTATTAAACTTTGTTTATTTGAAAGGTTTTCAATATAAAATTATGCCCCCGTATTAATATTATATTAATTCGTATTTTAAATTACATATTTAATACATTTCACATCGTGTTAACTTGCTCAGACGGTTGCGCCACCTGACATTTTGAGGGTTTGAGATGGCAAAACATAAAATATATATCATTTTTATGATAAACTGGAAATATGTTCAAATTAAACAGGTTTTATAGAATAAAATGATGCTTATAATGAATCATTTAAAATTATTTTAAACCAAAGTAGTGCACTCGGACAATGTCACGTCGTTGACCCATGCATGATGAAATTTACCAAAGAGAGCAGGGCAGGATTGCTCTAGTAAGACAAAGCTCAAGAAGCAAAGCTTTGCTGTTGAAGTGTAAGAAAAGGGGTTGAAAGTCCCTTTCCCTTAAACTCTAACTGTATTGCAGAAGTCTATAAAATATCAAGTCATTCACTGATAAATAGTGATTAGGAATTCCCAACACTAAGAGATACCCCTCTGAGGGCATAATTGGTATTTTTTTTTTTGCAGTGTTTTTTTTCCAGAGAATAACACAAACCTATACTTCCCACATGAATTTTGCAGCTAGCTTTGAATTGAAACTGTGCATATTCATACTGCATGAACCAGAAAGAGATCACAGCCCTTTAAATTAATGTGAACAACCGAATACATACAGTATGCAAGACACCTCACCACATTAAGTTCTTTTCCAGAGCCGCACCTTCAGCGAGACCTTCACCTAGCTACACGGAGACTGCAGTCAGAGAGAAGGAAAGAGCTAAAGACTGACCAGTGCGCTTCACGAGCAGCAGCCTGAAGATGGTGTTAAGTTGTAGGAGCAAAGGAAATGGAGAAAAAACAGAAAGGAGAGAAAAGAGAGAGGGATTCCATTATGTGTGAAAGAAAGGGCCTGATTTGTATTCCCTCTGAGGTGCCACCAGCAGTGAGGGAGATGGGCAGGTGTGTGTGTGTGGGGGGGGGGTTAGCGCTGTCGCACTGTGTCTCCCCACAGCCAGCGGCTGAGGACACGCCACCTTCAGCCTCAATTTCTCCTCAATTTGAGGATGAAATGGGAAAAGAGCACATTTTTCGGAAGTTATATCGCAGCATTTCACAGGTGCTCAGAAAGCATTACAATGACGATGCCATGAAAAGGAAAGAAATAAATAAAAAATAAGCACACGCTCACACAAACACATATTACTTACTGCAGCTAAAGTAAAACAGCGTGACTAGGACACCAGTCCGGTGGACGGCGTCAAATGTCGAGATGGTACATTCAGTGAGACAGTTTGAAACTCACAGGTTGAATATGTATCCTGTTTTTAATTCCAAATATTACGCCGTGGCCTTACATTAGTGAAAATAAAAGCACTCTGTTAATGACACTAAACCCTCATTGCGAAGCTCAATGTGTCTACAAACAGATATCCTTCTTCTAACACACTTAATACTGAAATTAAACATCCTCAGCCGTTTTAGACCATGTTCTTTAAAACACAACAAAAGCCAACATAGAAACAGTCGTAATGATAGCACTGAAAACACATTTATTATCCAACCAACCGAGTAAAACACGCGCTAATTATAATTAGGCCAATTTAATAGTTTAACTGTATACACTAAGAAGCGCTGTGTATCAATCATTTGAGTAAATGAGACATGAAAAGCTGAAACATGCCTCAGGACCTTCCAGTCAAGCATGCTGCTCGTAAGACTATAGTAATCAGTGCTAATTAAGCTGTAAAAATGTGGAGTTACATAATATTTTCCACTCTTCTCTCTCTGGGCTTTCCCTGCGGGAAGGGCTTTCACGGATAAACCAGAGATTACAGCCTTTTGAGTAAAAGAACAAGTACCCACAATGCCCTGGTATTGTGCCAAATCCCCGCCAAATGCAACCTCCTTTTGATGTGCACAAATCCCAGGCAGGAACAGGGGTTAAAGACAGTGCTGACCTCGCCTTCACCTCTCCGAATGAGGCAATCGAGACCCGCAGCAACTCCGTTTGAACCCAAGTTCACACACAATGCTAAGCTACTGACGGCAATACGAATACAGAGCAAAGCCGAGAGAAGGCTATAAAGAAGTCATGCACAAAACATTATGGCTCAAGTCGGACTGCATATCACCAGGCAAAACAAAACTCTGCAACAACACTCCATATGTCATAGGTAGAATCGTGTAGGCAAAGATCAAATGTGAATGCATTGTGCAATCAAAGTGAAATTAACCCTTAGAGCGCTGAATAAATTTTCAAGGAATTAAAAATTGAATTACCCTGAGCTGTTGAAAATCTATCATGTGGCAACTTGTTTTAAAGAGCTCCCCTGCAGGAGTTTTCAACAGCATCTGATTTTGATATCTTACATCGCTGGGCAACGACAGTTGCCTATATCGCTCCAAGTGTTAACCAAAAAAAATGGACACAAGCAAGCAAATCTAAAAAAGCATGAAAATGCTGATTCTTTTACTTCCCAGCACCATTAAGACAAAATCTTTCAATTCCAAAGTTTTTTTTTTTTTTTTTTTTAATTTGCAATCTGGGCAAAAGAACTGAAATTCCAGAGCTGCGAGCCACTCCGCCATACCAGAGAGCAAAACTGCCCTCAGCTTCAAACCTAAAATCCCCAGACAAGATGGAGGGAGTCCCAGGCCACGCAGAGAAAACAGATAAGTCAATATGCCGTGATGAGGTCTTATTTACCCAGCTGCTGGAGAAATGTCAGGAAACCGGGAGTTCAGGAGTCACCCCACAGGGCTTGGGCCTGAGGTACAGCCATTTTACCAATTATGTAAACAGGCACCCAGATGTAGGGAAGTTAAAAAAAAAAACAATTATGAAAAAAACCTACGATTTCTCCCAAGGAGGCAGCGACCATGTGAGTGACAGGAGCCATGTACGCAGCCGAGGGAACTCCGAGCAGGGACTTGGCCATCTCGTAGGTGACAAAGAAGGCGGAGGCTGAAATCAAGCAGAACCATTGTGGTTAGAGCCAATTAGTCAGGACCGCAGTGATTAATAACTGGGCTAAGCTGCCGCGCAGAGGGGGATGGCTAAGAACGAAACCGCGGGTAAAAAATCGTATCACCCGTGGAGATGTCCTACATGCACCGCTCCACAAGGCTAAAGCAATGTGAGCCTGCCCTACCTGCTTAAAGTAGGAGAAAAACTGTGAAGTTGCACTGCCAAATAAAGTACATAATCTGTGCTATCCAAAACCATGAGCCATTTTTTTTTTTTTTTTTTGCACTGTGCAAACCATTTGTAAATGTTGGGTATAAAACAGCATGAGAAGGCCGCCATGTTCGTTCGGTTGGAAGAAGATGCCTATGTCACCCCGGCTAGCAGCTGTTTTGTATTAAAGGTAAAATGGTGAAAGGTCACATCAGTCAAGTCCGGATCGCCCTTTTCGTTAGAACTCCCTACAGCCGTGCAATATGGTATTGTCAACAGCTGGATACAGATTTCCAACAAACAATCAGTTGTAATTCAAACAAATGGTATCTCTCAAAATACTCTTAATCATCAAAGCAACTTTCAATAGTTATACTGTTACTTCATACATTCGAAAGACACGTCCAGCTCTCATGACGTTGTTTGATTGGTCGATTATTTTCTATGGTGGCAAAAGCAGATTCTGAAGTTTCTGGGATTATCCGATGTTTGAATGCAGATGGCACAGAGTAAAGAAAATAATAATAATAATAATAATAATGGCCTAGGGTTATTCCACACTAAGTCACCAAGAGCCTCCCAGTTGATGTCATGGATTTTGCTAAAAGAATTCTCAGAATGGGAATAATATCTTCAGACATGAACTGTATCAACTTTAGTTGTATTACTTCATTGGGCAGCACGTGGTAGCCCCCAGGATGGGGGGGGGTCATTTTATCTGAAATCCACTACATTTTTGGAGCATCTTTGAAGCTACAGAAAACGAAGTTCCAGTGTGCTTCGGCTAATAAAATTTGCTTTGTGAGCAGGCACCAGTATTTTGTTTATGAAACATGTCATATTGAAGTTGACCGTAGTATTTTTGTGCACTGGGGCTCAAAAGTCAGCACAATTCGCAAGTTTTTTCAGAATTTACTGGCTGATAATTTCTATATAAAGAGAGATAGACCTCAGCAATTTGCTGTGCTAATTGCCAGCAAACTTTTTTTATTCTATTCATACCCCTGAATGCATAAATATTGACTTTATGGATGATCAAAGTTGGATCCAGAATAAAAAATGTTCTTGACCCAAATGTGCGTGGTCGTACTGTATCTCACGAGGCACTCCGTGCATCAAGATGAAACTTGGCTCGAAGAGTGAGCATTAGTGGTGAAAATAAGAAAAAAAGGAGTAGCTTATTTTCTTGCCTTTTGATTTACACTCTGTCATTCATGTCCCCTCACTTCCTTGTTTCGAGGGGGCTGTCAGGTCTAATCAGCCCATAGTGTGCTGTGGAAAATGAAGGAAATTATGTTTTAGAATTCAACACATTCCTTCATAGAGAATTAAAGTATTTGCATAGTGTCTTGAATCATTCCCAATTTTTTCAACCTTGCTTAGTCACATATCACTGTGTTACTCTGTGGCAGCAGGAATTTTCAACTGCATGAAGTTAAAAGACGGGCCTGAGCCTGCCTGTGTCCAATGTTCGGACACTGATCTCTGCATGCCAACTATGACACGCTTATATTTACATGTACAGAGTCACGCACACCAATATTTTGTTGGACCCCCTTTAGCTTTGATTATGGCACGCATTCACCATGGCATTGATTCGATAAACTTATGCCATGTCACAACATTTATTTCTGTCCAGAGTTGCATTAATTTGTATTGATAATGGGAGAGTCGGACCTCTGCATAAAGTCTTCTCCAGAACATCCCAAAGATTTTCAGTATGGTTATGATCTGAGCTCAGTGATGGCCAATCCGTGCGTGAAAATGATGTTGCATGCTCCTAGAACCACTCTTTCATAATTTGAGCCAGATGAGTTCTGGCATTGTCATCTTGAATGTTCCCATGCCATCACGGAAGAAAAAATCCATTGATGGTAAAAACCTGGTCATTCAGTATATTTAATAGCCAGCTGACCTCATTTTTTGGGCATATATCATTGCTGAACCTAGATCTGATCAACTGAAGCAACCCCAGATCATAACACTGCCCCCACAGGCTTGTACTGTAGGCATTAGGCATGATGGGTGCATCACTCTATCTACCCCTCTTCTTACCCTGATGCAACCATCAGGCCACATTCTGACCCCTGCTCAGCTCTGGGTTTCCTGACATATTAAGAATGTGAAATTTTTCTCTGTTAGCACACAAGACGTGCAACAAGCTGAAGATGTTCGATCTTTGGGGTCCAGGGAGCATCAACTGTTTTTGGAACACAAAGTCATAATTGTTTCGTGCCTCTACCAGAGAAGAGACTTAAAGCTATACGATTTCTCCGCCACACACACCTCCACACCCCCTCTGTGCTTCTTCCGACACCATGCGCCCTCCCCTGAAAGCACCGTCTCATCCCCTTGGAAACCGACACGCCCCCTCTGGCTGTGAGGAGAGCAGGTCCGCCGCACACAGACCGCCGGTTTTCAGTGGAAAGCAAAATTTTTCACTGTCAACGTCGAACTATGCCGGAGTTATAAAAAGTTATAAACATTTCTGGATGAATATGACCTCACTGTGTACTTCCCCCGGCAAGAAAATTAACAGAAATATTGCACAGTCATAACGTGTAGACATCAGAGTGTTACGTTTCGCGGAGCAACACCAAAAGCGAGTCTTGACTCCAACAAGGACATTTATTAAACACAGAATATACATGAACATGAAGCACGCAGCATGGAACAGGCTTGGAGACATGGAATGGAGACAGGGCATGAGGAGACGGCATGAGAACATGGAACAAGGCGTGGGAACACAGGCATGGACAAGGCATGGAGACATGGCATAAGGAAAAACACAAACTAGAACATGACATGGAAACAACAAAGGGAGCAGGCATGGAGACATGGCATGGGGACAAACAGAACATGACTTGGAAACACAACGGACAGACATGGCACAAGAACACAAGGCATGGCATGGAGACAATCATTACAGACAGACATGGCATGAGGACACATGACAAAACACAGAAATGGCATGAGGACAACACACTAGGAGACATGGCATGGAAACATGGCATAGAGACATGGCATAGAGACAAACACAAACTAGAACATGACATGGAAACACCGAAGGGAGCAGGCATGGCGACATGGCATGGGGACAAAGAGAGCATGACTTGGAAACACAAGGGACAGACTTGACACGAGAACACAAAAAAGCACACAGACATGGCCTGAGGACAACACACTAGGAGACATGGCATGGAGACATGGCATAGAGACATGGCATGGAGACAAACACAAACTAGAACATGACTTGGAAACACAACAGATAGACCTGGCACGAGAACACAAAAGACACAGACATGGCCAGAGGGCAACACAACGGACCGACTGCCAACTGGAATGCCTTCACAGAATGTAAGGGAACATGGCTTGATGAGGGGACAGGAAACACCTGGGCAGAACAGGCAGGAAACAAAGCATGAGAGGAAGACATTGGACAAAGGCTTAGTGACATAAGAAGCCCATTAAGAAAATGGGCGTGCTCAGCTAAGTACCAATACAGCAAGCAGATTGAAGGAAGCGGAAAAAGTTACGCAGCAAAGTGAAGCAAGATCTGAAATAGTAACGAAGTGGGAAATCATGACAATTAACAACCTAGCTAAATTAGTAATGTTAGTAAAAGTGCCTGCCTAAGAAAAACACCTTCCGTGAATGTTAGTAACTGTTAATAACTAAAAACAGTTAATTGGCATTAAGCTTAGACAGACCCGAAGCCAGAACAGCACTGAAGGAATAAGGAAATACCGCAGCCAACCAATTGTGAAGAAGCAGTGCATGCAAGAGAGAGACCAAGATGTAGACTGGAACGCAGACATGAGGAGGATTCCATTGGCAGTGCAAGACATGACCCAGACGTGAACATAACAATGAGAGGCTCACAGATGCAGACGTTAGCTTGTAATTACAGAGACAGAGACAGCCAGAGACAGCCACGTATAGATTTTACACACAACATATGTCAACATAGCAGGCATTTTAGCCTATTGGGTTGACTTGGAGTCAAAGAACTGCTGACGTTAGCTTCTTATCTTCATAATAACAACAGCACAGAGCTGCCTCAACCAAACAAACATGGTGATTTTGCGCGCACATAATGTGTAAACATGTTAGCTATATTAGCATACAAGGTCTACATAAAGGCTAACTGTAACTAGCTTTGACACCGCAATGTGGATCTCTATCGAGCAAATAAACGCTCACACAGACTTTGCACAACCAATGTGTAAAGCATATTAGCATATAAGTCCAGCGTTGTGTCCAAAACCATTCCCCCATCGAGATTTGTTTCCTGTTTTCACAACCAATGTTCACAACACACCGGCATTTAGAGGCTAACGCTAACGTAATTTCAATAGTAAGTAGGCTGACAGAAATAACATTACTAAGGTTAGCTTTCACTGCAGTAAGCCAGCATTGACCTAATCAACCGTGACGTCTCAGCAGGGTGGCTTCGAGGCACAGCGGAAGAGGGAGGGCAGGAGAACCGGAGTGCCAAACTTGAACGAGGGAGGGAGGTACACGGCAGCAGAAAAGGAGTTGCGGAACCGAGCCAGGGAAATGCCTATTCGGCCCGAACGATTCCTTTTGGTTGATTTCTCTGTGCGCCTGCAGCCTCCAGAGAGAGTGGATGTTTTTGGTTCCTTTTGCTGTGAGTTGTGTGCAGGAGATACTTTAGAGCCATAATCATCAAACTGAAGATAATGATTTTAACCTTGGGAAACATCGTAGACCATAGCTTTAAGGTTTATGACAGTAACTGGTGAGGATGCATCTTTCATCACAGACGTGTGTCCCCCAACAAAATCAACTACAAGTCAATGTTCCACTCTCTCTTCATGAATGTCAGCCTGTGCAATACATTTCTTGCATGTACGGATGCTGAAACATCCAGAACATCAGTGAAAATGAAAATGACATTCAAGTTAAGTTCACGCATCTTCATGGGCCAGCAAAATATTTCAAATGTCTCTCAAATCCAGATGTGTGATAGATCCCTTTGGAGAGAATATTGTGCATTTTGACACCACCAGTAACCACAAAAGGCCGCCAATACCACCTTCACGGCAGTAATGTCGAGTTTTTAGCTCAAATATAATCCTGTTGCGGGACACTGCATGAAAGCTGTCAAGAAAACAATTTTTTCAGTGTTTCACCAGTGCATTTATTTGCTTCAATAAGATTACATTAATGTGTTCCACATGTTTCTTTTGTTATTTAACTGAAATGGCTCCCACCCTAACTTTTGCTTTCATTTAATCATTTTCTAGCATTCGTATAATATGTACTCAAGCATATTTTCCACAGCGCACCATGGGCTGGTAAGACCTGATAGCACCCTCGAGACAGGAAAATCGGGGGACATGATTGACAGAATGTAAATCAAAAAGCAAGAAAGAAATAAACTCATTTTTTTCATATTTTCACTACCAATGCTCACTCCCTAAGCATGCCAAGTTTCATTATGATACACTAAGTGCCTTGTAAGATAAGACCCCCTACATTTGGTCAAAAACATTTTTGGATCCAAATTTGATCATCTATAAAGTCCACATTTATGTAGTCAGGGGTATGATATTTGGTGTATGAATGGGCAAGTTTGCTGGCAATTAGCACAGTAAATTTATTCAGAAATTATCAGCCATTAAAAATAAAAAAACAAAAATCACAACTTCGATTTTGCTGACTTTTGAGCCCCAGTGCACAAAATTATTCCTGGCAACTTCAATTTGACAAATGTTTCATAAACAGAACCCTGGTGCCTGCTCACACAGCTAATTTTATTAGTCGAGGCCCATTGTAACTTATTTTTTCTGTAGCTTCAAAATCAAACAAATTTTCACAAAAATGATCACCCTTCATTCAGGGGGTACCACACGCCCCTGATTTCATATTGCAACAAAAATTGATACAATTTATCTCTCAAGACATTATTGTCACAACGTGCTAATTTCCAACAAAATCCATAACGACAGCTGGGAAAGCGTTTGAAATTTGGCTGATTTGACATGGAATGACCCCTGATCATTTTGGACAGCAGATATTAAGTACTTTACTTACCAAAAGCTGATCATAGATTTTTTTTTTCTTTAAAAGGATACAATACAGCACAATTCAAACTGAAACTTTGGCATATTACATAAAGCATATGCAGTAGCAGTCAAAATGTTTGGATTCACTTGTGTTATAGTCCTCCATTACTAGTGAAATTTAAGTGGTGTAACTTCAGTATAGAAGTATGTAGTAAGAGGTAAATAGTCAGCGGTGAAAAAAAATAGTAGTTTTATTCACATCGAATTGTGTCCATAACTTTGAAATTCTTAAGGACACCATATTTGGCAAAATGAGCAGACAAATGAATTCTTACCATTTTCAAAGAAGTGAAAAAAATAAAAAAAACAAGCTGGCTCAGGTCTCAGGGCTTGGCAAAATACAAATGCATTACATCTATGGGAGTTTCTATAGGCTTCTCGGTGCAAAATAAATAAATAAATAAATAAATAAATAAATTATGTGTATACCGAGAAATTAATATTACAAATGATTGATTTAAAGGATAAGAAAACCTGTGGTAAACTTCCATTGTCAAATAAAATACATAATGTCTGCTGGCCAAAATGATAAGCCATTATTTTTATTCATTTATGTATTTTTTTTTTTTTACACTCGGTTATCTGCATTCCGCGTACATTCATATGGCTCAATGGAGATAATTATACTGTGTTCTAAAGAATGCTATCTGAGACAGAGAGGAAGGACGCACAAATGCTCGTCTTTGCAATTCCCAAAAAGGTTCAGCGCCAATGATGCTCCTCAGTTATAACAACGGTTCAGGATCCATTTCACTGGTTGCCATCAGAGTCTTTGATACAAATGCCAGAAACAGACACCCAACCAATCCTGAGATGTCATCATAACAGAGGGCATGGTTAAACCTCAACTGGTCTGGGAATCACAAAAAAAGCCACAAATGGCAGGAGACATCTTCATACTATTCTTGCCTGCAACGGCACCCCCTACTGCAGCAAGTATGTAACACTAAAGTTTGCACAGGAGTTGTGCTACAAACTTCAAGTGACAAGTTTTTAGACCAGAACAGCATATAAAATTGGCCGTGCAGCTTGAAGAGTCAGTGTGCGTGATGTATGTAGGATATGTTTCACTCCTGAATCCATCTGTTCCAGTCATAGAACACAGAGAAGCAGACTCTAGGTCAGATGAATGGGTCATTCCATCCCACCAGAATGTGAGAAGTGCCCCAGGTCACTGTCTCAGAAAATTCTGAAGAAATTCACAGTTGAAGCACTACCCAAGGAATGAATGTTTGCAAAATTTCAGGTCTGTAAGCGCAGTAGTTGCTGAGATATGGCCATTTATATTCAAGGCGTTTTTTTTTTCCCCCCCAATTATTGCACAATGCATTTTTGACCAAATTTGAATGCTTATTTACAGCAAAGTCATGATGCTGCAGGGTTGTAATCTTGCATATAGGGCTATTTTTCCTGAATTTTTCATTTTTGGCTTTATAAAAGGAGTATCTTCAGTCCCAGGTCATCTACTGACTACCCAAAATAGAGAGAAAGCTGATTTCGCGAAATTATGCTATACCTTTGCAGTACTGCTGAGGGAGAATAGCTCATTTTCTAGATCTGAAATTTTTCATGATGTCTAAACTGATGTTTATAAATGTGTGCAAGCAGTCAGAAGTTTTAAATAACCATTTCTTCCAGCTCCAGTGGCCTATTTATATTAGAACATTTTACGTTTTTCCAAAAACTAGCCCATATTTTACCACAAAAACTACTGGATGACAGTGAATGAAAGCCTTGAAATTTTTACCCTGTATTGGCACATATTTAAGGATAAGACATACCAAGTTTCATCTGCAGTATCAGATTGGTTCTGGTTTTAAAGCTATAAAATATTTGACAAATTTTACATTAAATACATCCATTTATTATGAAATTCATACATAAGACATTCAAATTCATTTAGAATACATGTATACTTAAATGAAAGATAGTATTTGCACATGTCACAGCAAAAACAATATTTTTCTAAATATCTCCAGTTTGTATGACGAGTTTTGCATAGTGGAGAACAACCATCATGACGGACATAAATGTTTATTAAAGCATCAAAATGAAATATTCTCATTTTTTGAAGTACCTAATCTAATTTAGAAGAGCAAAAATTTCTAAAATAATGCAGTGATAAATCATAATAATACTCATCATGAGAAAATATTGACTGGACATGCATGTAAATACAGAACCATCTGTACCTCACTAAATTTATTCAGGAGCATTTAAAACTTCGGCAGCAACACCAATACATTATTTAAATCTTCTCGACTCAAGACATAGTGAGGAGCACCTCTGCCTTGAACATGCGGTGCATCAACTAGACATATGATGTGTTGGAAGGGGACCCAACACTCATCCTTCCTTGATGCAGGTGGCCAAGACAGTACATTGTTGCCGGCTAGCCATATCGCATTCAGCTCATCTCACCGACAGCGCAAGACATCAATAAACTATTTATCTCACTTTGCCACGGCAACACACAGTGTTCTCATGTTGGATTTGCAGCGTCTCACGCCAGGAAATAAATTGCTCTAAATAAAGAAGAAACGAGAACACAGAATCTGAACAGCTAATCCCCAAAAGGTTTTTAAAGTTTACCGCCATTTCTTTATTTGTTTTTCTGGTTTCAAAGGCCAGAGCGCTCACGCATTTCGACTTCAACGGATGCGTTTAGTGTAAAAATTGTCAAATATTTTATAGCTTTAAAAATAAAACCAATCTGATACTACGGATGAAACTTTGTACGTGTTATCCTTAAATATGAGCCAATACATGGTAAAAATTTCAAGGCTGCCATTCACTGTCATCCAGTAGTTTTTGGTGGTGAAATATGGGCTAGTTTTTGGAAAAACTTAAAATTTTCTAATATAAATAGGCCACTGGAGCTGGAAGAAATGGTTATTTAAAACTTCTGGCTGCTTGCACACATGCATAAACATCAGTTTAGAAATCATGAAAAATTTCAGATCTAGATAATGAGCCATTCTCCCTCAGCAGTACTGCAAAGATACAGCATAATTTCATGAAATCACGCAGTACTGCAAAGATACAGCATTATTTCATGAAATCACCTTTCTCTTCATTTTGGGGGGTCAGTAGATGATCAGAGACTGAGGATACACCTTTTATAAAGCCAAAAATGAAAAATTCAGGAAAAATTAACCCTGTATGCAAGATTACAACCCTGCAGCATCATGACTTTGCTGTAAATAAGCATTCAAATTTGGTCAAAAATGCATTTTGCAAAAATCGAAAAAAAATGCCTTAAAATATAAATGGCCATATCTCAGCAACTACTGTACTTACAGACCTGAAATTTTGTACACATTCATTCCTTGATAGTACTTCAACTGCGAATTTCTTCAGAATTTTCTGAGACAGTGACCTGGGGACCTCTGGTTGATTTGGGATGGAATGATCCAAACGGTGTTTATTCTGCTCAACAGAATTAGAAAGATCAGACTGAGGTTCTGATGGCTCACCATTGGGGAAGGACCCCACAGCAGCTGAGGGGACCCCAGCATAGATTCCCCGAAAGCCGCCAGCCTTGTAGAAGCCCTGCTGGCTCTGCAGTCGCGTCTTGATAGTGTCTAGGGGGAAAAGAGTAAGGTCCACACACATGCCAGCACAGCCACCGGCCTGTTCAAGGAAAGGACACACACAGCCCAGGCATGCATACACACACACACACACACACACACACACACACACACACACACACATATGCGCCCAGGCACAAACATGAACGCACAAACATACCAAGACAAAGGGACAAAATTTGAACAAAATATTTAGTTAATCCATTCAAGATGAAACAGCTCTAACATCAAGTGCATCATCTGACTGCAAAGTCATTTTTGGAATGCAGATTAATAATCAGTTTAACAGCTCTTCATTGAAACTATGATCGATAGGTTTCTGTACTTCTGGCTGCCATATTATACATTTTCACCAGATTTGGAATGAATTTTCCTTTGTGAAATACAACAAAACCATCATAATTTTCAACAAAGTGCAAGAAGGATATTTCTGGACCTGCATGGGGCATTGAAACTTCAGTATTGAGCAGCACAGTATCTGACACACAGAGATGGTAATTCTGAGACAGAGGAGAACATCAGCTTTATGCACATTAACTAATATGTAAATTAATGTTTGTGAGCATAACCAAGTTTGCAGGCATTCAAGTTTCACGGTTGCTGCAAATTATACTCTAACATTTTTCTTAATATGTATTCTTATTGTACTAAACATACTGCACTCAAAAAAAATATATACTTGAATATACATTCAATATTTTTGAGTTAACAAAAAAAATCTAACTTAACTATCATTTAAAGAAGAAACATTTTTGTCAGCTGATATTAAGTGATGACAGTACAGTCACATTAGCAACTGTGTGTGTGAAAGCTGCTTTCTCACAGAAGTTACATTTGTCATGGAAAGTAGGCAATGGGAAAAATTCACAGTGGGCTTGCATAAAGAGGTATTCACACATTCACAAAAAAACTTGATCCAAAAATTCAGTACTAATATTTCTTTTTTTTTCTGGAGCCAACATCTCTGAACTTCTAAAGACAACAAGTGAAACTGAAAAATTGTGCCAACTACAGGGATCTATTTGGTTATAGAGTAAACTTTGCAACCACTGGCTCATAGAAAACTAGGTGTGGAGGTAAAATGTGTCAATGAAGTTTTCGACTGCAAACAACCCAGCCGGATCTTAGTCAGTTCTGCTTCTAACTTCTAAAATGAGGCAATATTGACAATTATTTGTTTGATTTATACTGGGAAGTATAACTTCATAAAGCTTTGTAGAAACAATATCCTCAATAAAAGACATCATTTTGATATCTTCCTCATTAAATAATCAATTAGAAAGACTGGCAAGAAATTATAAACAAACAATGGCTTTAAGAGACAAACAAACTTTAAGTGGCAGGTTATTAATAAGCTTTCAGAAAGCATTAATGGACAATACCAGCCGCAACAGGGTTTTCAAATATTTCAGACATCTAAATAACTAATACTATAACCTGCCATGAACTGCATGAGATTAGAAGCAAATTAAATTACCAACCAATCTGGCCAAGTACAGACTACATAAGCAGTACAGTGCACGGCAATAAGAAATACCCATGTCAACACTGCCAAGTATATCATAAGAGAACAAAATAAATGTATCATGCATGAAACAGCACATTTGTTTTAAATCCAACAATAGATAACAATATTACAATTATCACAGATAACAGCAGCTCCAAATTAAACAGATTTTTTTTCTAGATGTCAGAAGTGGACATTACCTACATCTTCACCCAAAGCATATATAGTTTTCATCAATAAAATTTCCTTGCCACTTTCATTGTTAGAAGCAATGAAAATAAGTTAAGATGCGTCGCATATTTAAATGAAAAACTGGTATACCCCCCAAGAAAAAGGAAATTTTGAACCCCAAAAAAAATGCATGAGCAAAACGTTCATTTTAATGCACATATAGCACGACTGGGTTTCGATTTTTTTTTCGTGAAACCACAAAATATAAAATATAACTTGCATAAGCTCATGCACTGAAAACTAGAAGGGCGACAGCTTTCCTTCAGAAGTTGACATTATACAAATATGATTTCAAGTAATCACGTAAACAAACAAAAAAAAAAAAAACAGGGCACTACCAGGCACGTAGGCAACTAGCAGTGAAATTATCAATAATATACGTTCTGTCACCAGCATAGGAAGCTCCTGTCAGGCGAGACTGCCTACACGTTTAGCGTAGTCAGTCCATAATCTGCTGTACATTACCCATTGTGTGTCAGCAAGCGAACTAGCTAACTTGACAGAACTAAGATCAACCCACAGTTTCAGAGATGATATCGACAGATCAAAGCAGAAATGTCGTTAATAGATTTACCACAAGCGATGCCGTGAATTCTCTTCTTTCCATGTTTAACTCGATGCGTAGTTACTCTCTCAAAATCATTTCTGTGTCAGTTTATTGTACGATCCCGCCTCAAATTACACCTGTTCTACTGCTAGCCTTGAACATTAAAGTGTGTTGTAACCTAGTTAAAACATGTTTATCAAGGACGCGGCCATCTTGACTGAATATTTCCGGTGACGCAATGGTCATATGACTGGAAGAGTTTCATCCAATCATCCAATCTCGAAGCGCAGTGGTCTTGAGCTCCAAAAAGCGCTGGAATTTGAATGACTCAAGAGTAGCCTACTGCGCGCAGCTAATACAGGAGGTGCTGTTCAGCACAGTATCTGACCCTGTTGTCTGATCTTCTCGTATGACAATTATGTACTATGCTTCTCTTTGTTCGACATGAAATCGCTGATACCGACCACTGCGAGCAATAACAATCTCAGTGATTCCATTGTATTATTAAAAAACAGTTTTATTTCCGCCGAATTATTTTTATCAATGATACATATTGCTTATTCTACAGAAAGTTATCACCAGCGCATTACAAAAAAGCTCCTCGTGTTGAGCAATACCCATCCATTTTACATCGAACGAGATGACAAATTCAGCATTAATTTAACGCGATTGAATGTCTATTAAAATACATAATAAGCCTGCTTTGTGGCATAGACTCAATACCAACTTTTTTATAGTTACCCTTAGTACCGCGATGTGAGAATTTCTATTTATTTATTTATTGTTCTTATGCCTCGGTCATCTTAACTTAATTTTCATGATTATTTTTTCTCATCAGTTCCAGCCTGAGATTTGCTGAAGGTTTCTTTCTTATAGCGAGGTCACAAGGTACGTCAAGGTCCAATTATCCAGCGATATTTTTTGGCCTTGCAGATGTCTATATGTTTTGGAATTTTCACTTTACTGTTTTTCTTACGAGCAGGCAAGCTGACATGCGTAACTATCTACAAACAAAAAAAAAAAAAAAAATTTATTATGCTTATGCACAGCCTTTCACTTTAACATCAATTCATCTCTACATAAAATGTTTCATTAAATTCAATGTGGAAGCAAATGGCATTTTTATCAGATTTTTTGTCAACTCATAGAGACAAGGCAAAGTCTTCAAGCGTAATTAAAGAGTCTCCAGGTTCAAGTCCATATTCAAAGAATCCTAATAGAGAATGTTTGAACAGTTATTTGTGCAGGTACACTGGACAGATGGAGAGACGATCTGGGCAATTACCCCTCAGGGTCATTTTAAGAGGACCCCCGAAGTACACCTCCTGTTGGCGGTCCCTTATTTACATGTAGTATGTTTCCTGAACAGGTTGTGTATTTCCAAGGGCCATTTTCTTGCACCATAAAACAGTACTTTATGCATTCCTCTCATTGCTTTGCAATCCCAGGACATGAAAAGTCAGCAATCTCCTCCATTTTTCACTCTGCCTGTACCAAGTCCAAATGCACTCTGTGGCATTGCGGGCTTTGTTATTTATGGGCCTCTGTCATAGGAGCAGCAGTTCTCCATTAAGGGGGGCACAACCCTTTATTCATCCAAGCAGCAATGATGTCTGAAATGAGCACGCGCTGTTTGACGCTCCCTGCCAAACATTCATCTTGCTGAAGTGTCGCTCGAAGGGATCCCATTGGCCACTGGGACCCAGCTGTGGGAAGAATTGACTTGTCTCTGTATATTCTGCAGTATATTCACTGAGAGCTAGCGACGGCGTCTGTTTTTGGTAACCTCTCTGGTTTACTGCTCTTGGGGAGCTTGACAAATACTGTACCGAGGTATCATTGCTTGGTTATATTGCAAATACTTTGTGCGCTATTCAGATTTTTTTTTTTTTTTTTTGTAGGATGCTCAGTATCTCAGAAGTGTTAAGTAAGTAGCCATTAACAGAAGTAAGTTCACAGCAATTTGTGAAATGTACATTATTGCAGAAATTGCAAGTTATCATTTTCTGCATTATAATTATAAAGCTATTGGCTGACTATGGAAAGTTAAAATTTGGATTCACACAAAAATATACTTTTTCCCCAATGTTCAGTGAAAATCACAGTGAAAATAGTGCATCAGGTTTGACCAAAGTATTTTTTTTTTTAATTCTCATTCAGCTTTGTGTTTGATGTTGTAACTGCTAATTACAGAAATCTCAATATTAGAAATATAAAAATTTTTGATTGACAACATGAAGGGGAAAATTAATGGTGAGTCTGAAATTTACCATATTCATTACAAGAAATATTTATTTCAGAATTGTATAACCTCTCAAGATTATTTTTAATTGTTGTTGTTCCCCCCTTAAACGTCTTTATAATACTAATATTTTATTTTTCATTTCTTACAAATGGTGCTTCCCCCAAGTTGGTCAATTGAATCTGATATCATGGATGGGATAGGTTTTTGTCAATGTGCAGCAGTTTGTATCCTCCAGCCGAATCAATGTAGTTTTTGCATTATCTACCATTTTGTCATATGCTGTTATCTTTATACCAATGTTGTCTACATTTGTTTGTGTGTGTGTGTGTCTGTGTATGTGTGCATGTGTGTGTGTGTGTGTGCATAGGTGTGTGTGTGTGTGTGTGTGTGTGTGTGTGTGTGTGCATGCATGCCTGCATGTGTGTAAGTGCATGCATGCTTATGTGAATGAGAAAGCTTTTCACTTGAAGTCATACCATGCAAAATGATTCCTCAGTGCCTCCATGTTGCCCATGTTTATTGAGGTGGATTTTCATTTTAATCTTTTTTGCGGCATGATGATAAACTACTCAAATGTTGTTTCACATCTGATGTTTATCTTTCCAATGGATTTATTTTGCACTGAACGTAAAAGTATGCAAAAAACACATTAAATGGGTAAAAGTATTACAATTCATGTAACAGATTCATTCTCAGCCCTGCATTCCTTGAGAATTACATATGTTCTCTATAATCAGAAAATTTCTTTTAAAGAAAATTTATGCAAGAAGAAACAATCTTAACGCATTGGGAAATGGCTATAGAAGTGAGTACCAAAGCTACACCCATCAGACAGAAATGAGCTATTGTACTGTGAATACTCTCCTACATTTGTTGAAAGATGTTGAGCATAAAAGTATCTGAATACATGGAAATCAAAAGTAATTGTCTTGCAAATTCAGGACTTCCTTGCACCATGCATATAGATTATAAAGCATATTACTACCTATGAAACTGTTCTTGAGCAATGATGGCGAGAGAGAAAAAAAAAAGCGGAGTCTTTTGCAAGCAATCTGGGTAGCAAAGTATGTTAAGCAAGCAGAAGGTCAATCAGATTCACCCCGAGTCTCGGAAGATTTGCAGAGAGCACCATTGATCTTGACCCGCTCAAAGTATGATCTCGGAGATAAAAGTAAAGCGTGGAGAGGGGAACTTACTCACTGTCAGCCACAAGTCAGCGAAGGCCAATTCTAGCCTGCAGGCTGTCTTTGAAAAATGAAGGGCAGAGAACAGAGGATTAGGCAGGAAACATCACACACAATTCATTGTAATAACTGCGGGCACCAAGCAGCAAGTTTTTCATGGCTGGGAGGGGTAGAGGTTATCAAATTTGAGGTGGTACGTCCCGGCGGGCTTCTAAATGTACGTGTATCATTGCTGCCATGTAAGGATTGCGAAGGGTGCAAATACATTTGTTGCTGTGTTTTTCTATCACAAACCATAACCCTTTCAGCTTCATATCAGGATTGTCACCAATAATTATTTGACAAGATTTTTTTTTTGTATCTGTCATGTCTTGTCCACTGATTTGGTATTCAGTCATTTTGCCATGTTTTTTTGTACTTAAGCTTTAAAATTTCAAGCAGGACATTGCCATTCCTCTTTTCGCTTTATGAACAGGTTTGGGCAGATACGTTGCATGGGTCATTAACTTCCTGTTTTTGTTTCTTTTTTTTTTTCTACAGAAAGCGATTAGACTAAGAGCCATCTGTGATACCAATTAATTGTAAACCAGAGAGAACACACATAGCTGTTCAGTGACATGAACTCTAATTATTTGTGGCACATGGGTCAGGCAGCGCTCCATTTTTAGCAAACTTCACCTTTGCAAAAGAATAATTAAAAAAAAAACATACATCATTAAATATGGTGTGAAATCTTCACCCAGTATAATGTTGTCCCTAGACCACAGGAAAATTTAGTTGAAAAATGTCTGGTCATAGAACAACAAATCTTTCATCCCCGATGATTCATCTGCCTTTCCAGCAGTACTGACATTCATATTTGCGTTCCTTGATATTTCATTCATCTTACATTGACTTTGTTACTGGCTGAAACATAGTGAAACTCTAATTATTATTATGTCCTAAATGAAAGCACGGTCCTCCTTTTTTACGACTAGATTTTCGGGAGCCATTGTCCCTGTGAATGCGTGGCTGAGTACCAGGAAATTAGATTAATATGCAGCTTAAGTTTGGTTGGCCTCCTTTGAATGATATACACTTGGCCAAGCTGGTCTACTTTCATATGAGCTGAACTTTTAGGAGTATGATCATAAAAATGTGATTTATTTATCATTTAATGGCACTTAAAGCAGAATATTTTACGGCTGTTTCATGTCATCCATTGTGCTCTGCTCAACTCGAGGAAATCAAAACTTATACCATTCACTCAGACACTCCTTCCAATGGACAAGCCAGATTCTCCAATCAGCCTGACATGCATGTTTTTGGAGTGTGGGAGAAAACCAACCTATCCGGAGTAACACGGCAAGAACATGCAAACTCGACACAGTCCCACGTGAGATTCGATTCAATTCTAATCCACAACCATCTTGCTGTGAGACGACAGCGATACCCACTTGACCACCATGCTGCCCAAATCAAATATGATTTGACTAAATGGAACATGCAAATGCTGATGTAACAATCGGGGTTCTGGGAAAGCAACGGTGGGTCAAAACACTGACTTAGTATGATGACACTCATTCCTAAAAATCATTTTCAAACAGTTGTGGAACAGCAAAGGATTAAAAAAAAGAAAGAAAAAACATAAAATACCTATCCTTCTAAACATGATAAGATATTAATCTTAATATTACGTTAATAAAGGACTTGAACCAAAGAATATTATCATATTATGATTATGATGGTGATGAGAATGATGATGATTCTTCTTCTTGTGCTTTATATAATAATAATAATAATTATTATTATTATTATTATTATTATCATAAGTAGTAGTAGCAGTATTTAAATTACTGTAAGTATCTATCATACCTTCAGTTACACCTGAGAAGCTGCCCTCCAGATGCTGCAGTGCACTGACTCGAACAGTTGTGTGCTGGGGTTACACTGTATGCATTCACAAAACACACAGCACAACATTATTACATTACATTTATGGGGATATACTTTCTTTTTTTTTTTCAACTCTTCCTTGAGCTGTGTCAACTTCATTTCATTGGAAAATTTCCACGCAGTATACCTATCCTTCATCGCTTCTATAAAAGGTTGCTTTTAGCAATATAGCAGCTTTTGGTAGCCCCACAATCACAGTGTCCTGGAGATTCCAGTATATTGAGCGTGCTCAGAAGAGGTTGACTTTAAGACCTGCAGCGAAGAATTGTAATGCTAATCAGTTAGGCGAAGCCTTTGATGTCGCTGTTGGTTTGCCGTTGAGTTGTGTTGACAGTGGGCTGTCCTTGGCATGCGAGAGGCAGAGTCGTGTATCTGACATTATTATGCCAAAATGCAACAGATCAATCCTGACTGGGATCCCTATAGACTAACTAATGATTTTGTGAATTGCACAGCTCACAGGGAAACAGCTGTGCATATCAAATATTAACAGTAAAACTTAAGACCCTTCTCTTATCCTTAATGAAGAAATAATAATAATAATAATAATAATATTATTATTATTATTATTATTTTAAGAAGAAGAGGAAGAAGAAGAAGAATAGTATTCTGATTGTCTCCAATTGGGATACTCTGCTTCACAGTCCCTCCATAAGAGTCACTTTACTGTATACTGTTCTGATCTGCACTGGGGCAGAAATGGCCCAAAGCTTGACTTTAACAAGGACCATATCCATTATGCCTGGACAACTGTTGGAGCATCTATGAAACGGCTAAGTTTGTCGGGTACTCCTGATCCACAGCAGTGAGTACCAACTGACAGTGTCCCCAGGAGGATCAAACCATAGACCAGCAACAAGGTACCCAAGGTTCTTCAATTTGCTGGGACGTCAAATGCTATACCGTCTGGTCAGAACCGACAGAAGAGATACTGCAGCACAAGTCAGTAATGGTGAGCAATCACACTCTATTTCATCATCCCAGCATGAGAGTCACCTAACCCTTCTCTCCACTTCTGCATCTGCCCTGACTCAGCAGCAGGCAAGAGTTAGTTGGGAACCAGTATTGCATGATAGGCAATACCTGTGCCAGGTACCGACTTTTGCCTAGTTCTGCTACCCAATGAAATATTAGCTGCCAGGAGTGTATTGATCCCATGCATGCCACATACCTGCTGAAATACAGATATATCACTGGAAAGAAAAAAAAAAGATACGCTTTAAAGAGGTTTGATATATCTGTGCCTGTGTAGGAGTGTCCCTATAGATTGTGGTGATGAATTTCTGCTCTACAGTGAGCTATTTATTTATTTACATACTTACTTACTTACTTACTTTTTTACTTATTTAGCTTAGTCACTTATTTACTTTGTCACATACTCACTTCCTCTCCTCGATATTTCAAGCAGTTTGCTCCTTGAGGCTATCTGAAGGAAGGGCAT
Organism: Gymnothorax javanicus; assembly: GCA_029692085.1. Lineage (NCBI taxonomy): Eukaryota > Metazoa > Chordata > Actinopteri > Anguilliformes > Muraenidae > Gymnothorax > Gymnothorax javanicus. The sequence goes on from CM056202.1 coordinate 41,864,401, forward strand.
CACAGTGGTCAGATTTTGGCTTTCATCGATTGGCTGAAAGGTTTGTAATCACTAGCAGCCAACCTGTCAAGGATAAACTGTCCAACTCGCACTATCAGTTTGTTGGCCATGATTACCTCTCGTCAGGCTTGGCAAGAGTATAATGAAAAGAATACTGAAATCACACTATTTTCTTGGCTGTCAGTTTGAAGAGTCTGCCCATTGTATTTATTTATTTAAATTAGAATAGCTGACAGATTCACTTATTTGTTCCGTCAAATGACAAACCATTACTAATTTACTTCGCTTACTTTAATTGTTTCAGCTGTTCATTAAACATCATTTAAAATTAGTGGAGAAGGGAAATCTCTACAGCTTCCTTACGTAAATAAATTTATTTGACCAAATGAAAATAATTACATTGTATTTTCTATACACTATCAGCAAGTTACATGAACTGTTTAATGCAGTGGCAACAATGGTTCACTTATCACTTTAAAGCATAGCAGTTGGAATTGTTTGTTCTTTTTGGTGGATTACAATGCTGTTGCACACACTGAGTCTGATGATAACAACTGTCAAGGCCAAACCAGTCATAAGAATATATTAATTCTCAATAAACAATGGCTCAATGTAATCAACCAACCAAGGTTTTTCTCTCTCTCTCTCTCTCTCTCTCTCTCTCTCTCTCTCTCTCTCTTTTCAGAAGATGTGTTGCTGTGTTGTTGCTGAACACAGCCAACAGGACAAAATAAATTAATAAATAGCAACAGGTGAAATATCTTTTTTTAAATTATATTGTTTGGTATAGAAAGTAGATTGAAAGGCTTTTGGTGAGATTTCAAGGTTTCTCACAATTTAAATATTGTCCCTTCTTCACTGTAAAACCAAATGTTTAAGTTCTAAACACTTTTTTGTAACACTTTGTAAACACGTCACAGTGTTTAAATTCAGTTTTAAAGTGTATTCAAGAAATCTGAAAAACCTTGATCGCAACATCCAATAAACATCAATGTTTTGAATGAGAACACCTATTTACAAAAATAATCACCAAGCATTTAGCTTTTACACACTGGTGCTTAGATTATAAACATGTCACATGTTCCACAGTTTTACAGTGTTCTTCTTCTTCATCTTCTGGTCATGATGATGATGATGATAATTAATATAAGCAGGGGCTAAGCACTGAAGATGCAAAGGTACCCATTGTTATTCTTTGTTTACAGATCACGGATCAGGCCCCAAAGGAGCTGAAGCCTTCATTGTTTTTGTGTTTTTTTTTTTTTTTGCCATTATTATGAGTGCAGTAGCATGCAAATAATGCTCAGCCTTGTGTCAAACAAAGCCTCAAAGATCAATGGGTCATTCCATATGAAATCACACAAAATGGGGGGTGCTCCCAGCTTGATGGTTTCAGAATTGCTTCATTTGGTGATATTTTGTTGCCTGTGATGAGCAAATCAAATTGCAGGTGGTTTCAAGCTGATATCTCGTTCCCTTCTCATTTTATGGGCCCCCGAGAAAGAGGGCGTGGCCCACGTTAACCCTCTGGTCACAGTTTGTGACCATTTTCAAAGAGTTATAACCGATGAACTAACAAGGATACAAATTTCATTCTTTCAGGATATGTTTATTCTGTCTCATAGTCTGCAACAAAGCTTTAACAATATTGTTTCACCCTTTTTGTGCTTTGTAATTAACCCCTAAACATTAAAATTTGGTTTACCCATGTGCCAAACATGTCGATTTCAAATGAAATATTATGCAAGTATCCTTAGAATGTTCCCTTTGCCATTTACATTGTTGATAGTATACCTTATGGAGTTTCAAATTAAGGTAAAAACATCTTTCTATCTGCATCCAATTTGGAGAAACATTAACCCCTTTTCAGCTAATTACCGAAACGGTGCACTTTTTGACCCTCATTTTGACCATGTGGGCCTGTTTTGATTTTCAAAAAGTTGGCCTCAAATGAAAGTTTATTCAAAGAACTTCAAAATGCAACACAATCAAACTTGGAACAAATACTCCTACTTGGAAAAATAAGACCCCTTTTAAGGGCTATTTGCACATCGGCACAACTACTCTCAGTGTACGTAAATGTACAATAATGTACAGGGAATACTGAACTCCACTCATTTATTTCTACTTTCAGTTGCATGCTCTTTGATCATTTGCAGCCTGTGTCATTTTCCTGTATTTGTTTTCCCAGTAATTTCAAGATAATTTGATAGACTAGGCAGAATTGTTACTAATGTGGATGAAACCCTTCAAACTGTACCTGCCCCTTCATGCCCTTTATTTGCGAAAAGGACAATCCTGTGGAGCTTAAATATTGTACCCCTGGTCGATATGTTGCCTGCTTATATGATGGCCAGTGGTGGTTGGCCAATATCTTAGAGCAATCCCTTGAAAACAAGGATGTTAAAGTATCTTTTATGCATTCAAATGGCCCTGCACCACGATTCTCTTGGCCACGAAGTCAGGATCTTTGTTGGGTACCACTGAAGCATATCATGTTGGTTGATGCTCCTAGCACGAGTGGCATGGGCAGGAATTATATAATCGCCAGGAAAGAGTTGGACCGAATCTCAGCATGGTTTGAAAAATTGGATTTAGCAAAATAATATGCATTAAACATTTGTATCATGTTTGCCATATCTGCCTTTCTTCTCTACATTTCCCTGTCCATTTATGTACATTTACCTGTACACTGAGAGTAGTTGTGCCAATGTGCAAATAGCACTTAAAAGGGGTCTTATTTTGCCAAGTAGGAGTATTTGTTCCAAGTTTGATTTTGTTGCATTTTGTAGTACTTTGTATAAGCTTTCATTTGAGGCCAACTTTTTGAAAATCAAAACAGGCCCACATGGTCAAAATGAGGGTCAAAAAGTGCACCGTTTCGGTAATTAGCTGAAAAGGGGTTAATGTTTCTCCAAATTGGATGAAGATAGAAAGATGTTTTTACCATCATTTGAAACTCCATCAGGTATACTATCAACAATTTAAACGGCAAAGGGGACATTCTAAGGATACTTGCATAATATTTCATTTGAAATCGACATGTTCGGCACATGCCTAAACCAAATTTCAATGTTTAGGGGTTAATTGCAAAGCACTCAAAGGGTTAATCACTATATTAAAAGGTTTATTGCAGACTATTAGACAGAATAAACATATCCTGAAAGAATGAAATTTGTATCCTTATTAGTTCATCGGTTATAACCCTTTGAAAATGGTCACAAACTGTGACCAGAGGGTTAATTGTGGGCCACGCCCCCTTTTTCGGGGGCCCATAAAATGAGAAGGGAACGAGATATCATCTTGAAACCACCTGCGATTTTATTTGCTCATCACAGGCAACAAAATATCACCAAATGAAGCAATTCTGAAACTATCAAGCTGGGAGCTTGGGTGATTTCATATGGAATGACCTCAATGTGTTGTGTTCTGCCCATGTGATGTTCATGTTTTACTTCGCTCTAGTAACGTGTGTTTATTTATAGACTGTTATCAGCGCAAAGATCATAAGCCAGCATCTGTGATGGTATGGGGATGTGTTAGTGCCCATAGTATGGGTAACTTGCACATCTGTGAAGGCACCATTAATGCTGAAAGGTCCATACAGGTTTTGGAGCAACATATACTGCCATCCAAGAGATGTCTTTTTCAGGGACGTCCCTGCTTATTTCAGCAAGACAATTCCACGCCACATTCTGCAAGTGGTACAACAGCGTGGCTTCACAGTAAAAGAGCGCGGGTAATAGACTGGCCAGTCTGCAGTCCAGACCTGACTCCCATTGAAAATGTGTGGCGCATTATGAGGCGAAAATTACAACAACGAAGACCTCGGACTGCTGAGCAACTGAAGTCGTACATCCAGCAAGAATGGGAAAGAATTCCACCTACAAAGCTTCTACAATTAGTGTCCTCAGTTCCCAAACGCTTATTGAGTGTTGTTAAAAGGAAAGGTGATGTAACACAGTGGTAAACATGCCCCTTTCCCAGCTTCTTTGGAACATTTGCAGGCATCAAATTAAAATGAGCGAATATTTCCAAAAAAACAATAAAGTTTATCAGTTTGAACATTAAATATCTTGTCTTTGTAGTCTACTAAATTGAATGTAGGTTGGCAAGGATTTGCAAAGCACTGTATTCTGTTTTTATTCACATTTTACAAAACGTCCCAACTTCACTGGAATTGGGGTTTGTACATTCCATTTCAAGTTTTTGTCATCTCCTAGTCTCTTGCTTCATCATCGCATTCAGGAGTGGCATTTGGTATTTCCTCACTTCCTTCGCAGGTGTTCTAGATTTGGGCCTGCTCTAAGATTAAGTGATTGATTTTTATTAGTAAAAATTACTGATCCCAAAACTAACAATGCACGGGGATGTGTTTTATTAGATACGCACTAACTAATCATTACAAAATTAGTGAGGGCATTGACTGATTTTGAGTTCCCACCTTCACTATTTTCAGATCTCTGTGCTATTCTGTTCAAAGTTTCACTTCTCTGCTTTCTCTTAATCTTGTATTGGTACTCCTATGCTGAATGCTCTCATTACTCTTAATGAGCTCTTCAGTGTCTAATTGCTTAGTCATTGTCTGAGTCCGTGTTTGCATTGTGCTTCCCCAAGTCTCGTTATGATGTGCTTTTCTCCTCATATGCAGCCCAGGTGTTCCTCATTCCTGTTGTCCCACCCCCTTGCCTATATCTGGGAGAGGCTGGAGGAAGGCTGCAGACAGAACCTCTTGTTTCATGAGTTGTGTAGCTTTGTCTTCCACTAGCCTTGTCTTCCACAGTGTTTTCATGAGTGTTTACTTACCTGTATTCTAATGTCATAGTATTGTTTTAGTTTTGCCTAGTCTTGCTTTTCTATTTTTGTATAATCCTTAGTTTCTGTAAGTTTTTGTTTCTTAGTTTTTTCAGCTCTGTGTAGCGCACCTTTGTTCCCTTTTCAGCCCATTGGGCGTAATTTTTTGTTGGTTCTCGTGTCTTGTTGTCCCTGTAATGTGAATAAATATTTATTTTTACTTTTCATCTCTCACCTGGAGTCTTCCATGCCAAATCCTAACACAATGTGGTTCAGCTGTGTGCCCATTTAATATTTTTTGGAATGTATGTTAGTTTACATATATTTGACTTGCATGGCAATGCAGGGCATATCAAAATTGACCATATCTCATTTTCATTCTTCATCTTTTGGCTGAACAAATTCCCCCACAACAGCCAACGTTGGGTTGGGTAGGATGTCACCTTACAAAAAAATTACAAAATCAATTATTACTGTCTGGTCTTATCATTGCAAACCCAGCCTGTGACAGTCATTTACAGTGAGATTTGTGTTGATTGCATACAGTACATCTTCATCGTGGGTCCATTCAAGGCCCAGCCAAGCTTCAGTGCTGCACGCCTGAGTAATAACACAGTCTGTGCTGTGTTAGTGACAGATTTCCTTGCCGGTCCTAATTAACTTTCCAGCAGGCTACACCTAAGCACTTTAATGCGCCAGTAAACCTTGAACAATACCTCAGCATGCAAAATGTGACTCAATCCCGCGACAGAAACCAATCCCGTCACAGGACCCTAAAAAGTTTTGCTCTTGCTAGTGGAGTTTACTTGGCCTTTGTCTGCTGTTCTGAAGCGCTGAAGGCTGAAGCAGCACTGGCCAGATCTGACAAATGAGGTACCAGGTAACAGCACTGACCCCAAGCAGGATCAGTGAATTTCAGTGGATTTAACCCATTCAAGACTAGGTATGAGATATCTACTCAGAAGCACGTTACAGTTAGCCTGGTAAAACCAGATTCTGCTACTTCACTTTGCTTCGTACACAGAGTCTGGCCAGTCGTCATTGACAAGTGTTTACTTCCTGGTGGGTAGGTGCTTGTCTGAAGTTTAAAATCATTGGTGTACCCGTAAACTAATCACTAACGTTTGGCGATGACGCATGTTATGCGCCGGCTCAGCCGCCTAGTACTTCTGCTGTAAACACAGTCCTTCATACCAGAAATGCAGCGAAAACAAACTGATCAGTACATTAAAGTTAATACTGTACCCATACATATGCCCATCTACCAAATTTTAGCCTTCACTCATTCACTTAAAAGAACCAAAGGTGCTCTCTCTGTTCTCCTTACAAAAAACAAACTGTTGAGCTATCATTTTTCCTGCAGATACTGCTGCTGTTAAAAAAAGAAAAAAACGAAAGAGATCCGAAACCAACAGCAGAATCGGCGAGAATAACGCATTATTTACATCAGGACGAAATCTGCGTTGACCTGAAAACTGAACCGTTTTCAGCATACCGAGCTCGCTATCTAACTTTATAGCAACACAGTTTGGCTCTGAGCGTTTGGCTGTCACAGACAGCCATTTCATTCATGGATAATGACAACATAACACTGAGACAGCGAATAGGTCTTGCGACACGAACAAAAACACGGCTTTTAAAAATTTCGCTGCCAACTTAAATAGCATGAAATTCGCGGGCAATGTAACACTAGAAGCTACAAGCTAGCAGAGGTGGTTCGGCTGTCTCTCACAGAGATGAACAGGGTGCCTATTTCACGATGGCTGTTAAGTAGATATGACAATCTGTAGGGAGTAGCTCTACAACATCATTTCCATTCAAAAAACTAACCAAATGTTCATCTTGTTGTGGCTATAAGTCGCTGATACCCGGGATTTTCTCCTCGACAGAGCGAATGGCCTCCCGTGTATTTATGTCCGTAGCCATTGTTGATTTCGGAGACTACAATTTCAAACTCGGCGCAGCGGCTACATCATGGCTCTCGGCCACGCCTTCTGTTCGTTGGTTGGTCCGGCATGCTTTCTGCCGAGGTAAACGAGGCAGACCTCCGAGTGACCAGACTGAGTACTGAAGCAAAATGAAATTAAACGGAAGTACGAAGGCTGGCGGAGTCAGGCTGCGTTACAGTGCCCTCCACTTTCTTTGACACCCTTGGTATATTTGAACAAAAGGGGTAATGACTTACTGCCTTTAATTTTTATCCTCTACATATTCAAAATATAACAAAATACAGTATAATATTGTGTGTTTAAACCCTCTTATATGCATTATGAACAGTGCCTGTGTTATTTTTTCTTTTTTACTTAATGTGTTGTAATGCTCAGGCATTATCTGTTCTATGTTCACATTAAAACTAAAAATGAGTCATTCCATGTCAAGTCAACAAATGGTGAGATCCCAAACCCCTGAAAAGAAAAAAAAAATGACCAAATTCCAAATTTTAGCCTCTCAGGTCAAATAGTTGCTGAGATGTGGTCATTTGAAAGTATGGCATGAAAAGCGAAAGTAAATTTGCTCAGAGAATCACCAAAAACATAGATTTGGAGACTCTCTGACCCCAAGACATAATTAATACCTCAGTGCTTCAACTGTGATTCTTTTAGTTTCCTTTACCTCATAAACCATCCCCCACAGTGTGTGTTAACTCAAAGTAGGTACATGTCCAAATCCAGACAGATTTGTAACATTGGCTGAAGACTTAGACTTCAGTATTGCCCTAATAACCAAAATGTGCATTTTCAACCTTTGTTAAGTTTTTTCACAGCCATCTCTTTATTTATGAAGCTCAGCAACTTTCAATCATTGCTGTTGTCTTCTTCCTTAACCATAGCGACAACAGGAACCTGTCTTTTGTGTCACCTTAAATTCAAACTGGAGTGAAACAGGATGTTATGGGTGACCATTTATGTTTCTAAGCATTAAACTTTCCTCTCAAGTAGAAACCAACCTATTTATTGGGGGGATAGTGGTCTATTCACCAGGTAATGCATTTTGTATGAAAAGATGTGGACCATTGAAACTGTGAAGAAAACAGTCCCCATGGTATTTAAACAAAGGTGTTCGTATTCCCCCCACACATACAAAGTGTTCACTTTTGTTAAAATGCCTCTTCACCTTACCCCTCCCAGGAGACCCCACCACCATTCTATGGGTACAGCATTTTGTACAGGCTACATAATAAATTGAAAATTATGAAGGAGAAGAAAATAATATGAGTGATATGCATTCATTTGAAAACAGCTCTGCTGGTCAGGATTCTCCTGAGGTTACCATACAGTGACAGTATTTGTGTTAAAAGGTGGTCTGGGTGAGTCAAAACGCAGAAGACTCCTTTGACACAAAGCTTGTACAGTGTCAGCTGTTTTCATTGACGTACCCCAAATGTATCGTTCAACCCACCGTGATGCAAACACTTTGATTGCAGACCATGAAATGACCAAACAGCACAAATGGGATTAGTAAGCCGTTTGTGACAGACAAAACTGAGAATGTTTCCACCCAGTGTTCCAATTAGCAAAGGCAGAAAACTAGGCCTTTTGAGACTTATCTTTCTTAATAGTATAGAAATTTAGTAGATATGGTTTCATATATACCAAAATCAGAGTGAGCGAGAGTCAGAGGACATGATTAACTAGGCTTCACTCAGAGTTTATACATGTTTTTTGTGAACTATTTCAGTAATGTGAGAAAGCCATTGGAAATTGAAGTGCTCAAGTTTTTCATTGTTCGCTCTGGATCCATCTGCCACTGTATTGTCTGTCCCTGAAAAATTAATTTAGTTTTATTTTTAGCAGGGAGTTCTACAACATTACACTGCTATCCTTTGCATATGGTATCAACATGAGAAGCTGCCTCAGGTAATATTGAATAATTAACTCATGCATACATATGAAGGGTTCATTTGCAAAACGTTATCTGCGTTTAGACCTATTCACTGAAATCTTTTTTTTTTTAGTTGCATTCCAAGGAGTATCACTAATATATATTTTGATATTTCCTAAATTGTGTTTTTTATGGTGCATTCAAAGAAGTATTCATCAAACTGGTGTTAATATATTTTAAAAGTGGCCGTTATTATTATTATTTTTTTTAATGAGCTCTTCTTATATAGCGGCTGTAGTACTTTGTAGTACTAAACACTTGCACATACATGCTTACATGCTTTTATGCATAAACATAGTGTATGCACGCATATCTGGGCATATACGTACACACATACAGATACAGGTATGCACATACATAATACATGCTAAGTCATACATACACATGCATGAATGATGTGAGAATATGTGAGCTTGTCTTTGCAGTAGACTGGATGGTGTGAATGGTCTGAATCATTTCCAATGTATTGGAAGACAATAGTGATGCAATCAGTTCCTCATGTGATGCAAAGTGAGCCATGTGTGATGTTAATGAAGCCAATTATGATGCAATAGAAACCAGAAGTGATATAAAGGAGCCAGTTTTAATGTGATGGATTCATGTACAATTCTCTGGATATTATGTGGTGGAATGCACTAGTGAATCAGGAGGTGACTATGATGCATATAATACAATTTAAAAGGCTAAACAGCTTTGAAAGTTTTTTTATACTTTGAGGTTCTGATGTGAACCTTATGCATGGATATTATAGAATTGTTATTCATAAAATTATGTTTATCAATAATTTTAGAGAATATATGGCACATTAGATAGTTGTGCTAAATTAAAAACAGTTCACTTATAGACATATGCCATGTAATAGTTGTCTTTATATGAACAGCCTCTTGAAAATGATCACTGCTGTAAAAAACAACTGAGGAGTGATGTGAACTTACTTACACCCCTAAACCAACCAGCGCCAAACCACTAAATCATCAAAAAACACTGAAAAAAAAAAAAAAAAAAACCTCTGTCGCACACAAACAGTTTGGTCCATTCAAAAATACATATAAAGACAAACAATACTTTAAAGTATTGCTTGAACTGCCCATCTACTACTATCACAAATATCACCAGTATGCAGTCTTATAGTGCCATCTAGTGCATTTGTAACGAGACAAAAGGTAGAAACCTACATGGGTGGGTAAAGGCCTTTTCAGGCTGGTGAGTGTAGAAAACTGTCTTGATGCGTCATTTACCACCATTAATTTTCTTACGGATGTATTTTTGGACAGGTTGAACATTTGTTCAATTCCGGGGCTGATAATCAAGAATCTCACCATGAAGAAGGCTATATTACCTGAGCATTTTTGCGGGTTTGATCTGAAATTTTTACATTTCCTTTTTTAGTTTCAAATTTTAAAATGCAGGTTTCAGTCTCCTATTTCCTGCCTTCCTCTGACAAGAGTACCATAAACATTTATATGCCTTTTTTAAACTTTTCAATTTGTCTTGAGCACCAGATGCATCAATGAACAGATTTTCCTTCTTTACAAGTGTCAGCCTTTGGTACAGTTTCACTTCTCTGTTCAAATAGCACCTTATGAATTATTACAAGCATCCTGTCGCTCCTTCTGCTAAATATGCACACAATGGTATTCTAATTGCAGGTTGGTTAATATCATAGGACATATTTTATACACGTATTACTTACAGGAGATGTACTTACTTTAACACAGAATTGTACTGCTGCATCAAAGATGAGCCACTATGGCACATTTATAATGAGGATGAGGTGCGATGGAAGAAAGCTTTGAGAACCCACTCTACCAAATCATTTGCTCACTAGTAATTTAGCTGCTATAAGAGACACCGAAGAGCAAAACTAGAATTTACAGTAAGAAGTTAGAGTAAGGACCTAAGACAATTCAGCCCCAACTGAGACAAAACTCACAACCAATATAGACAGCACAATCAGTGGCTACAGCTGATTGCTCAAAAGGGAATAACAAGCCATCAATAAATTACTGGGAACAACCTGCAAGAGTGCTGGAACAGGGGAAGAGCCAATTAGACAGACATGCAAATTGTGACACTTACTGTATTACTGCATGCAATTATGTCAATAACAATTATTTAAGTCCTGTGCATCCAAGCACATGCCAGAACACTCATTCTGGGTGTTTTCTTCATCGGTTCACCGGTTCACCAAGGATCAGGACACTGAAAAGTCCGGAGACATTAAGTCTTAGAGCGATAAATGCAGCTGTTGTCGTTCAATGATGTAAGATATCAAAATCAAAGCTGCTGAAACCTATCATGTGGTGACTTGTTTAAAATAGCTCCCGGAGCTCTTTTAAACAAGTCTCCGCATGATGGGTTTTCAACAGCACAAGATAGTTAAATTTATATATTTTTTTAAATTCATTTCAATGCTCTAAGGGTTAAACGTATTCATTTACATGCCTTCATTCCCTCAGTGTTACTCGTGCTAACCAATTTTTCAGGACCTGGAGTACAACAGGATGTTGACAATTTTACATTTGTGTAAAGATCCTGCATGTGTTTAGATGCAGCAGCAAAACACAATTAAGCCTTAGGTCACATGGTCCATGGAGACGTAGCTATTAGTTTCAGTGGAAGCCACACAGCTGTCAAGAGTGGATCTGTTGCCAAGGGTAACCATCGCACACTGGACTCACGCAGAATATCAATTACATCATCACTAACCTCAGGCAAACTCCACAAGACGATATGTAGATTTATATAAGATTGTCCCAATATCTTCTGACAATGTTGGTAAATTCTCTGTATGTTCTTTGAAACTGAAGCATATTATTGTATCAAGTATTTATATGATATATTATTTTAAAAAAGAGAATCCCACAATCCAATGAGTAACTCATATATTACCAGAATGATTAAGGCAGAAATCAAAATGGCAATATTTACCCCTGCTGTGATCTATTGCAGTGTCACATCCTGTCTTTACCAAGCAAATATATGCTGTACTCTAAAAAGTAAATGAAAAATAATACTGATGAATTAAAAATAAATACATTTTCATTAAAAAGCTGGTTCAGCTTCAAAACAGGGTATGATTCATTACTCCTTCATATAAACCAGAATTATATAATGTCTTGCATAATGATACAATGACTCATTGTCAATTTCCTAATTCAGATATAATTAGCACTTGAAATCAAAATGTAATTTAATTCATATTTAATGTCAATTAGTACATTCTTATTTGCAAAACTAGACCAGTGTCCCTGGCACATATTTTCCAATTGTAACAATATTCATGTTTCCCAAGAAAAGAATATGCTTTTTGTCAATTAGTTTCTTATTTGCAAAACTAGACCCCCTGGCAAATTTTCCAATTGAACAATCAAAAAAAGAATATGCTTTTTGTTTCATATATTTTTTTGCATTTTTTCATCAAACATAAGGACCAAGTATTCTTGGGATTGAAACATTTATTCAATTGAAATGAAATGAGTGTATGGCGTATGTTTTTATGTTTGACATAAAAAAGGTTTATTTGTTTATTTATTTATTCCTTCACAGTCTGTGTATGCTTCACCAAAGAGTGTTGCAAGTAGTTCACTGTTTTTTCCAGTGAGCATTGTTTCTTTCTTAACCATGATCATTTAGTGTCTCGCATTCTCCCTCATCCTCATAAAGTGTGGCTACACTGACATAGCGTGGATTTTAGCAGAATTGCAGGCTACAAAAATTGAACAAACAGTGACTTTATTGAAAATACTGACAAGAACTGTTGATCATCGTGATTTATCCTTATGGAGAAATTTAATCAGTGGAAATCTGTTTCTTCTTTGTAGAAAGGTATATAACTTTCCCATTTTCCAAGCACACAATATTGTATATCACAGGAATTATTTCATATTTATACTATTCAGAAATCTTATTATTATCCAGAGAGAGGGTAATTTAGAAGATGCACTGTAAATTAAAGTTTGTGTATTTAATTAATTGCAACATTGTCCTCCTACATATCATTTCAAGCATTGGGGCATACGTATCTATTACTGCATTCAATCATGACCATGAAATTGCAATCTAATTATAACAGGAAAAAGAATTGACTGCTGCAATTAGACTCAGCCACAATCTGAGATATTGGAGCGGTATTTTTTCAGCTATGCTACACTGTAAAACTGTGGAACATGTGACATGTAATCTAAAGACCAGTGTGTAAAATCTAAATGCCTGGTGATTATTTTTGTAAATAGGTGTTCTCATTCAAAACACTGATGTTTTTTGGATGTTGCAATCAAGGGTTTTAAAATTTGTTGAATACACTTTAAAACTGAATCAAAACACTGTGACATATTTAAAAAGTGTGACAAAAAAAGTGTTTAGAACTTAAAAATTTGGTTTTACAGTGTAAATATCTCCATGCACAAACATTTTTTTATGTGCTAGTGCAGCAAAATCTATAGTATACAGGTATTCTTTGGAGTGTAAATTTTCAAATTTGAACAACAGATATCCAACTTTTGAGGCATTACCAGAAAAAAGCAGATAAAGATCCTTCCTCCCTTTACTTCTGAGTGAAGGAAGTGAAGACAGGGCTTTAATGAAATCTTTTTTCTCAAATTCAAACTATCATCCTTCCTTCTCGAAACATCAGTTCGAAAGCAACTTTAGTTTTAGGTGGAGCAGAGAAGAGGCAGATGAGGAGACTTAGATCCACGAGTCTATCATTTATGCATCACATATTCTGGAAAAAATACTTCCACAAAGGATGGTCTCATTTTTCCCCACTCAAGATATCTTTGGGATGCATCTCATTCTTATTACTAGTTTGCATAATTGATAGAATCTTGATGACAGCAGATCCTGATCAATTCTTAGGTCACAAAGAAGTAAGGAAGGATGTGAAAAAAGAATGATTGGAGAGAGCACTTCTCTCTCTCTCTCTCATCCTTTATTTTTCTCATTCTTGCCATGGAGGGGCAGTCAGCCACAATGGTCCAATTAATTTTAAAACCTCTTCTCAGCAGTGTTTGTAGCAGCTGCATACAAGATGTACAATGCAAGTAATCTTCCCTCAACAGTTTCTGGGGGAATATACACTGATGGACTTTAAAAACTTATAACCAGAATTGTAGCCAAATTCGGATTCAGATTTGTAACCATTTATTGACTTTACCCATAACAACAACTTTGACAAAATGTCAGACAACATCAACAAAAAAAGAACGACAAAAGAATCAACAATGACAAGTTTAACAACAAAATCAACAACAAAGATCAACTCCAATCTCAGTACCGAGTGTGACCGCCAAGCCGGCGACTCACTATTCTTCTGCTGATCCTTAGTCTGTGGATTCCTAGGGTCTCCTGAGCCATCCTGCTGCAGGTTCAAAATCGATCTGTCAGGTGGACGAGGCGGATCTGATTGTCCTGGGCTGAGGTCGTGACCCTAGGCTGACCAGGTCGGGGTCGATCACTGGTGCTTCCAGTCTCCTGGTAACGAGCCATAAGGTTAGAGATTGTGGGTTGGCTTACCCCAAAACACTGAGCGATGCGATTTTGGGATGTTCCAGCCATCCACAGCCCAATGGCTTGATCATGTTGGGGTCTGGAAAGGTGAAGCATGGTGCATGTAGTGTCTTTGAACAAGTGCACTCGGATTCTGGCCATAATGACCTCAAGGATTGTTTTAAGGCATTTGACAGCATTGCAATTGTGATCAGTGAAGCTGGACAAGGTTACATCACTAATTCCTCAAATTCTGCTCCACAGACACAAGCAAGGTCATGACTTCACGCACTGTTGTGTCTCCTTACTCAAAGACAACTGCATATCAATTATGCAATCATCTAATTAAAGTTCCCCTAACCCAACTATACTACTTCTGTCTAGTCAGACTTATAAGTTTTTAAAGTTGATCAGTATAGAACAACTATTACCATATGTTCAATGATCACTCTGCAGGAAAGGAGAGGACAGAAGTTTGACTCTGCAGACACACAAAACATTATTTTGCAGGTGTTTAATGGTCTATACAAGCAGGCATCCTAACTGTATTTTCAAATGGAAACTTTAAATCTAATGACCAAATGTCACCAGTATAACAATAACCTTGACCAGTGCTGGGCTGGATTCTGGGCAGGCTTTTTTAATTTTAAGGATAAGGACCCCTTCCAAATATGTATATACTGAATTCAAAGAAATATAATTAATTCAATTGTCAATGACATTATCCTGTAAACAATATATGCATGTATGAAAGCAATTGTGTTGTTATCTGCAATGCAGCCTATAACTTAAACTAATATGTTATAAACCAAATTGAGATTCGTGGATCTTGCGGTACACATGCATGTCCAGTGATATGAAAACAGGAGGTTAAAAGCTGATTGTCATTCCCTAAACCAGAGTTGCCTATACATTACAAATTATTACTCAACTGTACATTTAAAATGCAACCAATGTGACAATACCCTTTCCAAACCTCATATTGCATATTCATGAACAAATCTTTATAGTTGCCCTTAATGTGCCAGCATGTTTGCAATAATTCACACAAATCTGTTTCTCGAATGGCCAGCAAAAATAGCTTTACCCTGGTGGCCATGGTGGATCACAATGACAAGGACTGAAATTCAAACCGACTGTGTCTGTGCCAGTGCCGTCTGTGGCCAAAAACCTCCTGAGGCCATTGCATAATTGGCTTTGCGCTGCTCGGGGATATGGGAGGGACACAGTCTGTTTGGGTTAGCATACTGCAGTTCGTTTCTTAAGTGCCTCTACTAGCCATCTTAGTGCTCATCAACTGCATTCTGAATAAGCACATATTCAGGTATCCTCTGCCCTCATTCTGTCTATGCAAGTTTTTAATACACAAGACCTAAAAATGAGGAAAAAAAAAAAAAAAAGAAGACATTTGCCCATTATTGCAGATGATGCTTTATTCAGGTTTTTGGAATTGATGGCATTTTAGTCTATACAGTTCGTCACCTGAGAACTAACCAGGTCTATCTAAATTTTCTTCAAATTAGTGTTTTTCTCACCAGGCCATCTCAGAGTTAACTCACATATTTGCAACACTTGATCCTGCTTTTATTGCCCCTCATCTAATGTCCTGGCCACTGTCACAAAGATGCATCTACAAAACTTGAACTTCAACTCAGTATTACACAGGTCTATCTACCGTCACTGTGTCAGCCAGCAGTATGACAGCAGCTGGGTCATGTAATCGAAGATTCAACCATGGCAGCCAGCAGGCATGTTTGAGTAACGTTGAGACAAACTACAGAGTGAGTCAAAAAAAAAAAATATACACTTTTTAACGGGTCATTTTGTGATGGTGTAGCAATATACATGGATACAACATATTTTGTACTTTTGCCTCAGATCTTTCCGCTGATATTGGTACCAGTTACACCTCATTAGGTTTCAGGCATGACTGCACAGAGGACAATTAAAATCTGACTTGTGCCAACTGACCAGGGCTGGATATGAAATTGACCTTGCATGTCATAATGGGTTGCATAGTCATTTGAACTTAAAAACAGGAATATGAATCTTGCCTGTGCTTTGGTCGTAATGACCTGGCACTGCCAAGCATGGTGCTTCCACAGTTTACCCCCAGGCAAAGGGCCTTCTTGGTCACTGAATATCATAGGACACGGAACGTTACAAATGTGCTGCGGAGTTTTCGGCGTCAGTTTCCTAACGTGCCATAAATGTTTTATGTTGACTTGAAACTTCACAGAGGGAATTCTGTTTTGTTTGCTTTGTATCAGAGCCTGATCAGTTGGCACAGGTGAAATTTCACTAAACTCCTTAAATTGTTCCACTGCAGTCATGGATTTAATCTAACAAGGTGCAAACTGGTATCAAAAGAAGCAGAAAGAGCTGCTGAAAACGTACATGTAAATATAGGGCACTGGCGGCCCCAGAAGCTCCCGCCGTTAAGATAAACAAAATGTTGAAGTTTTTGTTGACGGACGCACGGATGGACGGAATGCAACGCACGGATGGAGCCCGATACCATAGCTCCCATGCCACTCGGGCGGCGGGAGCTAATTAGGAGCCTGTAACTGAAAATGTGGATAAGAAAAAACAAATTGTCAAAGTTTTTGGTGATATTTTTAGGCCAGTGACCTTGAAAAAATAGTGCAAGGTCACCTTTAGGCATGTCATTTGTGGGCCTTTATGAGATGCATGTCCAGTGAAAATTAGGAGCCTGAAACTAAAACAGTTAATGAATTAAAGCAAAATGTGTTGACGGATGCACGCACGCAGGCACGCACGCACGCACGCAGGCACACACACACACGGAGCCCGATACCATAGCTCTCGCGCCTGCTTGGCAGCGGGAGCTAAAAATAAAAGAGGTTGTATACATTGCTCCAGAATATAATAATTGGACATTTAAAAAGTGTATAGTTTTTTTTGACTCACTTTATATAGGTGTTTTTTGAGTATTGAGATGATTGTAATCACTTTTTAGTGCACTTACCAATGTCTCCTAAATGTTTCAGAGATTTATTCAAGCACGCAAAAGCAAAACCAATGAAAATAGGCATTGTCTCAGAACAGTGTACTCTGCAAATAGACCTAGGTAGTACAAACACACACAATCACACGAGTAAATGCAGAGAGTATGCTATGCATAGTGGGTAGATCAAATTATTTCTCACAGCCATGTTGGAATCTTGGCAACAACATGTTGGGTTTCTCCCCTTTCACTCTTACAATGACATCTCTGCTTCTTTAACGGTGACTCCAGGACAAAATGATACCCCAAAAGTTTTGATTGCAGTGCTAATGTTCATGCAACCAGCAGATTAGGCATTCATGTGCAATGGTATAATATAGCCAAACTTCCTGAGAGGAGAGCAAAACCGTTGGATGTCTCATGAGGCATTTTGGCACTGGAATTGAGAAGTGGGTCAAGCTTTTATCTTTGGCTGTATGTGAATTGAGGCTTTGCCAAAAGATATTAAGGATTTTAGTTCTATATTTTTTGAAAAATTCTTAAATCATGTTCAAAATGTTTTAAATAGTGCAACAACTGGTCTGTAGTTCAAGGAGGATTGGGGCTCTGTCACAGAGGTTATAAGCTTAGAGTTTCATATTTTGAGTTATTCAGGAGTTACCACATCATGTTCCAAACATTGTAGTCATGTGTCATCAGTTCATGGTGGCTTGAATACTGAAAAAAGCCAGCATTCAAACTAAAGTACTTAAAAAAGTAATTTTTGAGAGTGGATGCTGTATTTATCTTAAACAAAAGTTGCACATAAACCTACTGTATTGAAGTTTTATTAATTCTGAAATTAAAGTCTACTTGCAAAATTAGCTACCCAGAATTCAAAGTAAACATACAGACAGGAGTGTCTCAAAAGGCTAATTTTAACAGAATTGTACATATGAGTACAAAATACAGAATGAGAATAAATATACGTAATTGAATAAAAGTTAATGGGTTTTGAATTTTCAATCGCGTTTTCCTCAAAACCAGCAAAAGTATACGTAGACCTACAGTATTTAACTCTCAGTCAACGAGATGTGGTGAGTATAGAGCCTGATTACAAAGCCTGTGTGTTTTTATTCATTAAAAACAATGGATATTTAATTGACCACAAATCCTGCAATTTTTATCGACTAAGACTTGTCTAAAATTAAAATGAATTTTTTTTAAAAACTTCTCACTTCACCCAGTAATAATCTATGAAACCATCAAAGATAGAATGTGATTGCAGGGGAACTGGTAACAACAGAGATAGGCAAAAACCCAAGTCCTTTTTTAAATTAATTTTTTTTTTAGTTTTTTGGCAGAAGTTAAATTTGAACAAAAGGAAATCTGAAAAGTTATCTATTGCAAAGACACACATACTGCTAAGAAAAAAGTATGACAGTACGCCTCACTGGTGGTGTTCCCACTGTCACACAGACTGCACACAGTACATACAAAATGAGACGCCAGGTTTCAGGACTGGTTTAGAATCACCATGAGGCCCTGTTTATGGAGTTGATTTCAAGATGACCATAAATAACCTTTACAGCTCTTCATAACAGTGTGGGTCATATCCTCCGCATCTATAATTCCAACTGTAACTGACATTCAGCCAAGCTCAAAATCAATGAGGTGCTGATGTCTTTCTGTAATATCACCTAAGTTTTACAGAGAGCAATATTTTTTTTAATGTCAATTCATTTTATGCTCTCCACTCCATTTTGGTCTTCTGTTCTGTTACACCTTTATAAACATCTGATTTTGTCCCCCAATCTCTTGATATTTCAATCTATTCCATTTACTACCATTTGTTGTTGGGGCCTGGAGCACAGGTACTTCTTGAAGAAAAAAGGTGACTCACCCCATGTATGTCTTCTCTGGTAGCAAATACATTGAGGTGGGTGCTGAACCTCTACCAATAGAAAAACAAAATCAACACCTCCTATTTGGTGATCTTAGGTTTCCATTTAAAGAGCGTTTGAGACCTTGTAGTGACAGAACACTGGACTTCAGGAGAAAAGCCTGCAAGATCTGAAAAGTTTTCATATAGAAACCAAAGTAACCAAACACAGATGCTGAGGTGAGACTCAAAATGCACTATAGATTATGTAAATACAGTGAACCTTTGCTGGCCTTGTTCAAGAATGATTTCCTTTCAATCTGGCAATAATCACTCTCCTTTTATTTTCATCTCTGTTGGTGAAAGTGGCCTTCAAATCAGTATTTCAGGTGCTTTGTTGATTGCATCTCTGTAAGACCCGCTGAGGTAATGTTTTTGGTCAGCCCTCTTTCAACGAGAACAGCAAGAACAAACATTCATATTCACTAAAAATACCTCTATGCATTTATTTGGCTGCCCAGATTCATATGAAGACCACAATGGAAAAATGATCAGAGTCCAAATTTGGCATTTTTGTACAACCCCAATTCCGAAATAGTTGGGACGAAGAGTAAATTGTGAATAAAATCAAAATTCAATGACATTCAGATCACATGAGCCAATATGTTATTAACAATAGAAAATATATAACATTTCAAATGTTGAAACTGAGACATTTTACGTTTTTATCCACAAAATGAGCTGATTTCAACTTTCTGGCTGCAACAGGTCTCAAAAAAGTTGGGACACAGGCAAAAAAGGGCTGAAAAAGCAATTAATATATAAGAGAATCAGCTGAAAGAACTTTTAGCAAGTAATTACATTAACTGGCATCAGGTGTGTAACATGATTGGCTATAAAAGGGATGTCTTAGAGAGGCTGAGTCTCTCAGAAGTAAAGATGGCCAGAGGCTCTCCAACCCGTGAAGGCTTGCGTAAAAAAAATTGTGGAATACTTTAAAAACAATGTTCCTCAACATCAAATTGCAAAGGCTTTGAAGGTCTCATCATCGACAGATTCAGAGAAACTGGAAACATCTCTGTACGTAAGGGACAAGGCCGAAGACCTTTACTGGATGCCCGTGATCTTCGGGCCCTCAGACGCCACTGCATCACTCACCGGCATGATTCTGTCATTGACATTACTAAACTGGCCCAGGAATACTTCAAAAAACCACTGTTTGTAAACAAAGTCCGCCGTGCCATCCACAGATGCCACCTAAAACTCTATCAGGCAAAAAGGAAGCCATTGTTGAGCACGATCCAGAAGCGTCGCCGTGTTCTGTGGGCCAAGGCTCACTTAAAATGGACTGTAGCAAAGTGGCAAAGTGTCCTGTGGTCAGCCGAGTCCAAATTTGACATTCTTGTTGGAAATCATGGGCGTTGTGTCCTCCGGGCTAAAGAGGAGAAAGACCACCCCTCCCGTTATCAGTGTTCAGTTCAAAAGCCAGCATCTCTGATGGTATGGGGATGCATTAGTGCATATGGTGTGGGACACTTGCATGTTTTAAAAAGCACCATGAATGCTGAAAGGTATATAAAGGTTTTCTTGCAACATATGCACCCCTCCAGACGACATCTATTCCAAGGAGGGCCGTGTGTATTTCAGCAGGAAAATGCAAAACCACATACTGCAGTTATTACAACAGCATGGCTTCGTAGTAGAAGAGTCTGTGTGCTGAACTGGCCTGTCTGCAGTCCTGATCTTTCACCAATTGAGAACATTTGGTGCATAATTAAACGAAAAGTCAGTCAAAGGAGACCCAAAACTCTCCAGCAGCTGGAAGCCTGTATTAAACAATAGCGGGATCAAATTCCAATGGCTAAACTCAAGAAACTTGTCTCCTCAATGCCCAGACACCTCCACTTTGTGTTAAAAAGAAGAGGGGATGCTACACCATGGTAAACAGGCCCCTGTCCCAACTTTTTTGAGATCTGTAGCAGCCATCAAATTTGAAATGAGCTCATTTTGTGGATGAAATTGTAAAATTTCTCAGTTTCAACATTTGCTATGTTATCTCTGTTCTATTGTGAATAAAATACTGGCTGGTGTGATTTGAAAGTCACTGCATTTTGATTTTATTCACAATTTACACTTTGTCCCAACTATTTCGGAATTGGGGTGTATATTTTATATATTATATATTATTATAATATTTTATAATTTTTGCATATTTTTTCAGTACTTTGTTTCTAAGACCGTTTTGAATTTTTAATTCATCATTTCTCCAAAACGTGAAAATGTGACTGATCATTTTTCCATTTGTGGTCTTCATATATAATCTCTTTTGACTTTAATTAATTGTATGTCTTGAATTAATTTTAAGCAAGGTGCTGTACTATAATTTAACAGTAGATGGCGCTTGTATCATAGAAATATCACACTAGTCATAAATTCTATTCTAAGATCCCTACGTGTGCTGAAGCTCGTGGTAATTGAGGACAAAACCAAGTTCATGGTATTCTCCAAATCTTAAAAAATAGAGCCCCATGACTCTCATATTTGCACCCCGAAGGGTGCTAAAATTGAACTGGTTCCCCATTATGAGTACTTGGGCAACTAACTGGATGACAAGCTGATTTTTTTTGTGCATATTGAAAATTGGACCAAAAACATAGGAGTGAAATAGGCTTCTTACACAGACATAGCTTGCTTTAACCCTTTAACTGCCTCGACCCTTTGGTAGAGCGCATTTTGAGTCACTGAACCTGGTTGAAAGATGTATTGAACTTAAACCATCTCTAACACTAGGTTGAGGTGTGTTATGCTGAAAAAATCAAACCAGTTAATTTCAACACAGCTTTCAGTTGGATATTGAGACCAAAATGTGATCAACCAAAAATTGAACAGGCAGTTAAAGGGTTAATTTTGAAAGTAAGAAGAAGGTTCTGCATTCAATTTCACTCCTAATGCTTGATTATTGTGGTGTAATATACAGAAATGCATCTACTTCTGTTTCAACCCCATAAAACCTGCAGATCCATATGTGCGTCCCTCAAATACAGCTGCTGCATTCGAACTTGTGGAACTTTGGGCTTATTTTAAATTCAATCGGAGATCCCATGGCTTTGAAGGACTCCTAAAATGTCCGGCTGAATTACAGGGAAATGTGTATAAAATGACGCACAAGATCTAGATAGTTTCCATTTGATGTAATTCTGGAGCCATAAAAACATAGCATCCTTGGTCTGAATATTTCTCTCAGTATTTTGTTTGATGTAACTTAAGCGAAGCGCAAAAGCCAGCAGATATAGAATATATGTGTGACATTCGACTACAATGTGAAAAAAATGCTTTTTCTGACTTTGAACCTATTTAAGGGAAAATGTTTAGGGTAATGTTAGATTTTAAGGGGTTAAAACCCTTAGATTCTGTTTACGACTCTATTTATCAAAGGTCTGGGCTTCCGCATCCACCGCTGTACCTTATACAGGTCAGTAAGATGAAGTCATTGAAATCTTGATGAGACTACCACTGTTTTTTGTTTTGATCCAGACCAGTAATCAAGTGCAGAGGCAGAGTACAATCCAATATTTGGGTTAATTGATAGTAGTATGGCAGACAGTGGGATGGAGCCCAACATAGAATAACACAGTTCAGTTCAGATGTTGTTGGCGAAGCACTGTAGACAGTGCCAATCTCTGGCCAGTAGCCCCTGAGATGACTGCCAGGTGGAGTACATATTTCGCTAGAGCCGAACAGTTCGAAGGCAGGATAGAGTACCTTTGGAGGAACGCGGTTCAAATTCTGATGACCATAGAAGGATTGGGAGCCTGTTCCAAATAAAGTGGACAGAGAAACATACTAAGAAAGGATTTGCAGGAACGTGGTCCCAATCCTGAGAACCATGAAAACGGCTCGAGAGTTTATCCCTATTAAGTAAACTAGGAGGGAAATTTCCGTAAATCACTATCTTTAAAGGTTAAGAGTTTTACTAGAAAGTACTGGTTGGTTTTAAGTCCTAATAGCAAATTACAAACCTGCGACTTGCAATGCAAAAAAAGTGGGTAGAGTAATTATAAAACAAGGCACAGCTGGGGATTACCGAGCATGCAAGATACAAACCAATCAAAGACACCATTACTTCCAAAACTGCTGTCACATAGAAAAAGAATGAGTTGGCTAAGTTCGGCAATAAAAATTCACTAAGTCCATAATTATTATGTTTGTCATGATATTCGTCTTAAGAGGAGTTTCTGTGTTTGATGTGTGGTGGGACTTCTCCAATAATTCGCAGTAGATTGCCAAAGTTTGCCACTGTTCATTCACGTTTGGCGACAGTTTTGAAATATTCACAACTGTTGCCGCTTTCGTCAGTCGAGTGCCATTCCTCTCACTGTTACCACTGTATTGCGTGGTCATTGTGTGGTCACTTTATTGGTACTTTATTGGTACTTTGCAGTATTAACTTGCCGAATCACTGCCATGATTTACATTGGCGACTATGGAAATTTAATGGTACCACATAGTGCCAGTAGTAGTACTTTAATCCATGTCGAAAATGATTTCGCCATACTTCTTTCCATTGTTGCCAAACACTCATCAAACACTTGCCAAACACTCACTCATTAGTGGCACCACTGCGGCCTCAATCTTCATAATTAGCCAACATTCGCACGCATTTTGCTGGTGAACCATGATGATAATGTTGTCGCCCTCGGTGGCCTTGGTATCCAGCATCACCAACATTGTCTTCCAACTGTCTTCTTCCATGTGATAGCCACTTAGTAGACATGCATGCTGCTGAATGGGAGGAGACACAGAAGGCATTCACACTAGGGCTGTGACAGTTTTTGTTTGTTTATGAAATCAGCTGCAAGGTGAGCTTAAACTGAATGAACTGGTTCCTTCTGGAGATTTTGAAATATTGATCAAATTGTTTTATCATGATGACTGCTCTTGTTTCAAAGGAGCTGTGTCACGATTACTGTGCATGCTCAAAACATACATACCAAGAACATGAATCTGCTCCAATGCAACTCATAAACTGACTCCATCCTACCCAATCCATCTTCTTTTTGCATTGTATTTCCAGTAGGCTCCAAAATTACTGGCAATGCACAAACAATACTTTAAAAATTCTAAAAACTATATTTATTTAAATGCTCCAAATAACAACATGGTAGAAATACTGCATGATATTTATTCTCCAATGGAACCAACCAAAAGCATTTACTAATTTAATTAAAAATCAATTTCCTCCAAATAAAGGCTTCACAATTAATGGCAACCTTAAAGATTAGTGTAAATAACATCTACCAAAATTAAACCAGGAATTAAATTCCTTTTATTTTTAAGTTTTATCTAAGTGTTAAGGAACTATATTGAGCCATTACATCACTTCCTGTCTCACAAGGATATAGAAATGAGGTAACACACATGCAATATCCCTTTGTCATCCAACACCATGAAGAAAACAAAACAACTGTCGGTTCAAAAGAGGCAGATTATCATAGACTGGCATAAATCTGGTAATAGCTACAAGAAGATTCACAAACAATAGAATTTTGTCGGGGCAATTATGAAAAGATTCCTAAGATATGGAACTGTTGAAAACCTCAAGGTTAGAGGATGCAACTGCATTTTGCCCCCTAGGATAGTGAGGAGAATGGAGAGAGAAGCAACAAAATTCCCAAGAATCGCTGTGAAGGAATTGCAGGCCTTGGCGGCACCTTGGGTTCACTGGGTTTCCAAAAGTACCATCACGTGCCACCTCCACAACCACAGGCTCTTTGGAACGGTTGCCAGAAGTAAGCCTTTTCTGACCAGAAGACACAGAGGAAAGTGCTCGGAATTTGCCAAATGTCATTTCAATGATGACTGGAACAAGATGCTTTGTTCAGATGAGATGAAAATTGCAGCTTTTGTCAGATACAGCTTCGGCATGTTTTGCGTCGAAACAGAGATGCATACAAGGAGAAGCACTTCATACCCTTGGTGAAATCTGATGGTGGATCAATCATGTTTTAGGGCTGTTTTAATTCAAGAAGTCCAGGGAACTGGTTAAGATTAATGGCATAATGAATTCCCACCGAGTCCCAGGATATTTTTTTTTCGACAATCTGGTTGCCTCCGCCACAAGGCTGGGACTTGGCCATAGGTGGACTTTCCAACTAGACAGTGACCGAAAGCATACCTCAAGATCCACATTTTGTGACAACAAAATCAACCTTCTACAATACCCATTTCAGTCACCAGAAACCTGTGGGCTGTGTTTAGGAGGGCAGTTGATAAACACAAACCCAAGAATGTGAAGGATCTTGAAAGGATCTGCTTAGACCAATGATCCTAAATCCCCTCAAATATGTGCCTTAACCTTGTCAAAAATTACAGGAAAAGACTCCATGCTGTTATCCTTGCCAGAGGTGGTTGCACTAAGTAGTAAATGAAGGGTGCCAATTATTATGAAACCTTGATTTTGTTGAAATTTATTTTCTATTAAATGATTGTTATGATTCTGGTTGTTTCAATCAAAACATTAATTAAGAAAAGTATTTCACACGTTGGTGTGTTCCATTTCTCTATAATTATATTGCTTTTAATTTTTTTTGGTATTGTTTGTGCATTGCCAATCAGAAATTTTAAGCCCACTGTATATATTTTAGTTACTCGGGCATTATGCTTTTTATGTTAAGGAGCTTTTAATGGAAATTCGAGGATTCAAAGTGCAAAATTTGAGCTTTAGCCAAGAGATTGCCATCACCAATCATAATAAAATAAAAATACCCACTAGATTTTGACTCGCAGTTTAATGGATTTACTTCGTTCAAAATTTTGAGCATGCACAGTCATAGTGGCACAGCTCCTTTAAGTAATTGTTCTTTTATTTTTATGGTGGTTATTTTATTTAGTGAATCACTATTTTAATTTCCTTGTAACGTGATATTTTACTTGTTTGTGATGCAGGGCCCTACTGTAAAGGAGACTTATGTCTCAGTCAGGCCACCTGCTTAAACAAATCTAACACTCAAAATGCTAGCTAGACTGCAAAATTTTGTTCTTGCAGAAAAAAAAACTTGTGCACTTTCCAATGCTGCCACTGAAGAGCTGTTTATATAATTTGAAAGTGTAGAAAACTCAGTGAGCCGATGCATCTCATTATACCTTCTGGTGCACTGAAGGTGATATTTCATTGAATATTGAATAACATTGAAAGTTTTGTTCAAAGTGTGTAGGGGTTTCAAATTTTTCTTCTGGTTGTTTTGAAAACTCAATTTAACTTATCATTTTCAGCGTAGTATAGCTCATATCCCGTGAGTGTGCAGCATTTTAGCTTCCTTTGTGTGACCACCAGATATAGCCTCTCCTCAGTCCTCACCACTCTGATTCAATCTCCCTCAGAACACCTCTCTTCCTCCATCATGTCGCTTTCCGTTGGAATGCTAATCAATTGCAGCAAATACAAACTAGGTTATTGCTGTATGCTCATACGTGGGTCTCCTTTGAGTCAGGCAGGAAAGTGCGACTCGCAGCAAAGGGACCAAGTAGATACGCAACAAATCCTGGAAAAACTATTCGACATCAAGCGACCATGAAATAATTTTTATTTGACTATCTGTATGCATTTATGCCATACAGAACCTTGAGAATAAATGGATATATGAATAAATGGTGCCGATTATTGTTGCTCATTTTTCTTATAGATTGGATATTGATGTTATTTTTATTTTCAGATATGAGACAAAAATATTCTGCCATGGTTTGTTGTTGACTTCAGGTCTTGAAAGCATCTTAAAGTGTGATTGGAGTGAGTGAAAAAGGGTTTTTATATGAATTTTCATATTGTTTATGCTCACAATCAATTGTTGTACGAATCTGAACGACTCAATCATACTGTCAGTCTTAGTACTGTCCCCTAGCTGTCTGCTTTGTCGTTACATGTTATTTCGTGGTGTATAGTGTATTTCCAGATGCATCATTTCCCAGGAATCTTGCACTTGATCCTCAGTATAAACCCAGTTACCTACAATATACAGTCAGTTGTAGTAATGAGGTAAGTTAAAACAACCATAATTTAAATTGTGATTTTGAATATTTAGCAGCATATCCTTCAGAGTCAATGACTGCCTGAAGTCTGATACCCATAGACATCACCTGATGCAGGATTTCTTCCCTGGTGCTGCTCTGCAAGACCTTCACTGTAGTTGTCTTCAGAACCTGCTTGCTCTTGTAGCATTTTGCCTTCAGTTTAACTCACAACAAATTAAATAAATGCTTCATTGGATTGAGTTCAGGCGACTGGATTTGCCATTGTAGCTCATTCTATGACAAAACCCCGAGTCTGCTTAATTGGTTCTTCCCCTGTTCTAGCAGTCTTGCGGGTTGGTCTTTTAAAATAATTGATTGTTGGGGCGCCCCGGTGGCTCATTGGTCTAAGCGCGCGCACCATAAAGGCTGTGTCCTTCCCACAGCGACCTGGGTTTTATTCCGGCTCAGGTCATTTGCTGCATGTCTTCCCCCATTCTTCTCCCCAACCTTCCTGTCTCTCTACACTGTATAACTGTCAAATAAAGGAAAAAATTCCCAAAAAATAATCTTTAAAAAAAAAAAAAAAAAAAATTAATTGATTGTTTCATTATTTCCTTGGTGCTGTAGCTGTACCCACTGATTGTCCTGTGTATATATGTAGGCTGGTTTTGTCTCAGTCGCGGCTGGATTGTCTCACCAGAAGGGGTTACTCTAACCTCTCACACTAAATTCTAGTTTTCCACCCAAGAGTCTCTTCCAGGGAGCAAAATTATTAGTGAACAAATTATTAGGAACAGGGCGCTTTCCAAGCCTTCTTCAATTTCTCCTCATCTTCCTCGGTATTATGGCGCCTTAGTGGCTCATCATTGATCTTACAATTGGCTCCCCCTTTGCCTGGTTTGTAAAAATTCTACTTCTTTGCCGTAAAATATTCTTGGGTTGCAGTGTGCTTCGGGTTGTTATCCATCTGCCCTGTGAAATGCAATCCAATAAATTTAGAACATTTGGCTAAGCCTGAGCTGTATACAATTCAGAATAAATCCTGCTGCTTTTGCAAGCAGTCGCATTATCGAGGGGTAAGGAGACACGCACACATCTGTGTTGCCAATTGTCTGATTACCCTTTTTTTTCCCTTTAGAAAAGGGGTGAGGGATAATTTATAATTCCACGGTACAAATCAGCAGTCCTCACACTGCTATGTTTTGAAAGTTTAGTAACTTTTTATCATGAAATAAACATTCTCTCTTGTGCTGATTTTATCCAAAATGGCTAATGAAACCATGAATCATGGTCTGTTCATAAGAAAAAATACTACAGCCATGCCAAATGTATTATGCGTTGAAATAATTTACTGCATTTGTTCGTGAATGTATGACAATTTTCTATGCATACAGCAAATTTAAAGCATTTGTTGCTGTGAATGTATGACAATTTTCTATGTCCATGCCTATAAAATCCCTAAAAATCGCACATTTAAATTATCTTTGGAAAAAAGCACGAGTGGATCCAAGAATATGAACTGCCATCCCGCACTGTTGGCGGATAGGTTGATTAGAGTCATGAGATCTTTTCCTAAACGAATATATGGGTTCATGTAAGGCTCCACTGTAAATATGCAATGCACTGCCTTAGTCATAGTGGACCATCCCACCCCCATTTCATTTTGTCCACTGCCTATAAAATGGTGAAGTGGAAGATAATGGAGACCCAGAGTTTGACCCAAATCAAAAAGATGGTGGTTCCTCTTCAGAAGGAGGTATTTCATTTAAATGAAACAGAAGGGCATCCAAAACCTATAAGAAGCTTAATGGAAACAGAAGCAGTGTTTCTAGTTCCCAGATACTCTAGATGCTCAACTTTGAGTCCCATTTTCTCAAAAGGACATATGGCTCTTAGGGGCTTTTATGGGTCTATGACCATTATTTCCCCCTCGAATAGCTTCTTAAAGTCATCTCAAAACCTCAAATACCAGAATTTAAGCATGTCCACAGGCAATGTATTCATGATTACACGTTTTTTAGCATGTACACCACTTATTATTGATGAAAACTAGGTTTCCCTCTAAAGTATAGAGTTTTAGCCAGAGTGACATACCAAATTAAAATTCCTGCTCTTGACCCTGTGTCCATAGCATTCCTAGGTAAAATGTCCATGAAATTATGTCATTTACGTTATCCCTGAACAGCTATCAGTAACATTATCTAGAATAAGCATTAAACACTCCACTTATACTCAATATTATAACCAAATAAGCAGTTATTAAGGTAATAAAGCAAAAGTTACCCTATAGGTACTGCGTTCGAGGTGGTGACTGATCGTATCATGACTTCGACTGCGTACGGTTTAAGAATGTCACTTACGTTATCGACGTGGTGCCGAACCTGCTTGTTCCTTGGTACTTCCAGCCTTTTAAACCCATCCAGTCGGTCCAAAACACTGCGAAACATACCTATGATTCGCTTTGACATGTATAATAGCATCTCCACAGCCCAAAATATTCAATTTATGTAATTTACGTTATCTGACATATACGTTATCCAAAAGCAACACGGGAGGATTTCAGCCCAAACACTGTTGTGACCCCTCTGAATCTTATCGCGCTGTATTTTGCCTTTTCCGCGGACCTTCCTCTTCTGGTCAAAAGCGTCCCCACGCTGTTTTGGGTCGGAGGACCTGACCTACATTGAAAAAAAGTGAGTTTTGCCATTTTTACGCTCTGATTGATGACTGTGTCTTGGTGTAAAACAAGTGTCAGAGATTCACCATGCCGAAGATCCGAACTCTCTATGATGTTTTTCGATGGTTAGACCGAAAGAAAGTTTTGTTTTTATGTCTGAGTTTCGAAACATTGCGCCGAATACAACGCTGTTGACTCGATAACGTAAATGACCATCTAGGTTGTAAATGATAAACTTTCGTGAGAAAACATGTCGGGAAAGTTCTTTGAATGTAAATTCTTTACATGATATCATCGATAGGGATGTCTAAATTCTGTTCAGAAGTATTTTGGTGTTGTTTTGGCTTTAGATTATGTATCCAGGATCGATTTCGGGATAACGTAAATGACAATTTAGTTCGCAATTTCGAACGCCCAGTTTTCAATGCTTGTAGGTCTCTGAAATGACTTGCCATCCATATTCTTGCATTTGAATCAAATTATGCAAGTTCATATTTACTGCTTATTTGTGGTGTTTGGAGTGAGTTTAGTACGAGGAGATTGAAAACAAAGTATGCATATCGGGATAACGTAAATGACATCTTTTATGATTACAGAGATGCCAAGTCTCACGCATTCGGCGTAGGTCTCACGCATCTTTAGGCTTATTCACCGTAGTACACAATTATTCAATGAACGCTTATTAATGAGATTCTCACGCAGAATTAAAATCCTTGTGCATTGAAGTTTCAGTTTCACTTTCGTAAAGGTGGACCTCACCACTAATAACATGGAAAGCGATTATGACTCCGGACTTCTCGTGCTTCTCTTTACTCAGGGATTGGAAACAATGCATGTGTTTCATGATCGTTTAAATTGTTTAAATGAAATAAGACCATTTGAAAAGTCTTAAGGCAATTCCATTGCTTTCAATCCCTCAGTAAAGACAAGCGTGAGTCATAATCGATTTCCGTGACACTAGTAGGGAAAACCACCGTAATGCACGTGAAACTGATTAACTTAATGCACAATGACTGAAATTCCGCGAGTGAATTTCTTCAGTGTGCGTTGATTGAATAATTGCTGACTATGGCACAGGAACAGGAATGCCACTAAGAGGCCAGAAACTCACGCAGAATGCGTGAGACTTGAAATTTCTGTGATTATTCTGATTTTTTTATGACGTCAGATACCGTCCATGTCATTTGTCATAATGGTTCTAATGTCCAGGTGGTTCTTCTAACTACATTTAATCAGTTTAATGTAAAGAATGCCATTTTTAGCTCCAAACCGGGGTGCTGTAGTGATTTTCTGAAGATTTTCATAAAGAGTGTCATTTACGTTATCCTTGTCATTTACGTTATTTGCCCTGCTTTCTAGTGCAGTGATACCTTCTGTAGGCTGCAAAACTAATGTAACTTGTTTTAGCAAAGTATTATGATTGATTTGGGGGGGGGTAAAGTGGGCAAATAAACACTTGAGGGGTTGTTTTGATGCAAATTTCAGACGTTTTGTGTTCATTTACTTGTCATAGTCAGGGTGAGTGCAGGTGAACTGCACCAGGGGATGGCATTTGGGGTACCTAACCAAAGATTTATGGATATATAATACTAAAATGAGGTTTGATTGCATATAACAGCTCTATAACATGATATAAAGGTATTTCAGAACACATAGTTGAGACTCAGGATCGTGTCATTTACGTCATCGTTTGGTACCATTCACAAATCAACCTTGTGCGCCAAGGCATTTAGTAGTACGCATTTAAGGACACATATGATTAATCACAAAGACCTACACTTTAATGTAAAATAGCTAAAAATGAATAAGCAGGCAGTTGCACAGAACTAGAAGTAATGGAACAGTCCAGTTTTTCAAGTTCTGCGGCGGAACTAACATGCACATTTTAGGCCAAACTTCAAACAGGTGACACATTACTAAAATGAGGTGCAGGCAGCTTCTCTGTATGTCAGTTTCATTGTTGGAATGTCAGGTTAGTATAAAATAGGTTTCCACATGGCTAGGAATTGATTAACTGTACATTGAGCTTCATTAAGGACAGGTAAGTCAGCCGATAACGTAAATGACAGGGCCAAATTTGACTTCTGAGAGGCCCTTCTTCAAGGACATGCCCCGAAAAAACTATTGCTCGTTTGATCACACGGTTTTTTGTACATAAACCCGTAACACTTGTACTTTCTAAATACTTATTTGTAAGATCCAGCTAAGAAAAAAATATTTTTCAAAGTCACAACCTGACTGGGGTAGTTTTCGTGAGCCACACCCATATGTAAACAACACTGATTACAACAAAAAGTTTGTTGAAAAAAAAATGATTGTATTGTATAATTTATCTCATCCCAGTTCACATTTGAATTTAAAAATGAAAGGGCAAGGCATTTTCCATTTTTTAAGATTCTGTGCATGTCCATAAACATTTCACTTGATTTTAATCAAATAATGAAGTTCCTGATAGGATCACTGACTTTTAACCCCCTGAGTTTCTTGTCAGATGCTTACAACTACATGGACAGCAAAGCTATGCATGAGTACATCTGAAATGTATGCAGTAAAAATACAAAATAAATCAAAATTAATGAATCCTGATGGGGTAGTGCAGACCGTTGTTTATATTGGTAATTATACATGACATGACATAACATTTCATCATTCAAGCCTGTGTAAGATGTTTTGGATGTTTAGCTTGCAGTCAGTCTCTCCCCTGGGATTGAGTGATTAATTGTCATTCATTTTTATACTGTAATTAACAATATAAACAACTCCTCACATGTTACCCCATTATAATACATTGATTATAATTGATATTGTACTTAAATAGTGTACGCTGTCAGAGTATTCATCATGTATGCTCCCCTCAGGTCCATCTGTTTGTGAACCGATAATTCATGGGTTTCCAGAACAGATGTTGAGTTCTCTTCCTTTTGGAGACCACTTTTACATTTTCTCCAAAAGAGGGTGGGCTTACTAGCTAGTGCATATCTCATTCAATATGTAATTTTCCATTGTCATCATTTTTGTGCGTTTTTTTTTAATTAATTTATTTTTTTAAGTATGCTTGAACTGTTAAACCTCCCATTTTCAATCTAACTGACCTGACAAACCCTCAATAAAAGCCTCAAAACATTCTTATTTAACACTTTGACCACCCAAAGTGCCATGAAAAACCAAAGTACAGTTCAACACCTATTCCATCAGCCGCAACTAGGGGGCACTCTGTGCACTGGGACTAAAGAGGGACCAGAAATAAAGAGAGCCGTGTTTGAAATATGATGAACAAATAATGAATTCACTGAAAACACTTGGGGCTCTGCTGTTCCCTGACAATGGTGATATTGTGAAATTAATGACAGCCAAGTGCCAGCAGCTGTTAGTCGAGCAGCTGTTTTATTTGATAATAGGAATAATTCAGCAGACGAGAGCACAGCGGGCACACTTTTACAGTCGACAGCATGATGAGCTTATGGTGACTGTTTGTCAAGAGTCTGGCCACAGCCCTGCTCTGGTCATGACAGTCATTTGATCTCAACCAGACAAGCAGCATTGGTCTGAACGTACCTGATACGAATCTACACATGACCTTCAGGGGAAGCAAATCTATAATCTGCGGGGGCCCTGTTGGGTGAAAATCATATGACGTGAACTTGACACGCATATTTTTCAGGGCTGTCAAGAATCCAATCATATTCACTGTATGGGTCCACTGGAGCTCTCTTTGTGGATCACAAGGCTGTCCAACACATAGCCTCCATAGCCTGTAGTGGTATGTTAATGGGCAGAGCACGAGTTCCCTTGACCTTTCATTTATCGTGATTGTTTTTATTGGCTGAGGGTCATATGCGATAGTTCCACATATTCTTCGATCAGAGATGGAAAGATTCATCTTAAAAAAGATGGCGAAAGGCAGCAAAACTATATGGGAAGTCAGCCTTAAAAAGTCTTATTTTGTCCCGCTCTTTGTTTTATTATTTTGCTGTGGTTGTTGTTGTTGTCCTTCCTCTTCTTATTCTTCTTTTTAAAACACATGGTATTTAAAACAGTTGTATGTGTTCTTCCACATTCAGGTATTCTCCACTCCATGGAAAAGGATGCAAAGACTCCTTCTATGATCTTTCACTGAGAACCCCAGCAAGAGGGTATAATTTGTTTTCACTGCTTATCTCTGTTGTCCCTTGCTCCAATCAAAACAGAGTCTGGAAACAGCAGGATTATTGGAAACACACAATGCTGAAATTTCAAACTTCATAACAAAGTCATTTTTTTCCTGTTTTGAATGACTAAAGGGTGGTTTTCTTCCTCTTAAAAAGACCCTCCTCTTTTTATGCCCCTTGGAATGCCCATTGGAAATCTGGCCTTTGAATTTATATGCTTGTAGACAAATTTTAATTCATTGCCCTGATTATGATTATGCTGTGAAATCATAATGAAAGGAGTTCTCTCCTTGTTTAATAATCCTGCA
Source organism: Gymnothorax javanicus (assembly GCA_029692085.1). NCBI lineage: Eukaryota > Metazoa > Chordata > Actinopteri > Anguilliformes > Muraenidae > Gymnothorax > Gymnothorax javanicus. The sequence continues at coordinate 41,898,536 of CM056202.1, forward strand.
AAGCCACACTATGTTTAGTTTGCACAATACATAGTATTTGTGCCACAGGTGGACTTAATAGGGTACTTTTTGTGCCTTTGCAAACAGAAATTCAAAAGGCAGTAATATTCAGCACAATTTTGTCTGTTGTAAATGGCATATTCATCACCTACCACCAGTTTAGTAGTCTCCTGCGCTAAAATAAAGTGTTTGTGTCTCGGAGAGTTGGACAGAGCAAAAGGAGGTGTGTTAATGGGTAAAGATGGCACTGTGCAATTTTCATGCCGAAAAACCTCGTATCCGGAGTTAAATCACATTGCACTATCATGTCTGGACTGTGGGGAATGTAATATGTTTCTTTTTATAGACAAACACAGTGTTCATCCACCCCCTAGTCTTCCTGTAATTAACAATACAGTTCCTTTATTATTTTCTTTTTTCTTCATCAGTGCCGTTTTTATAATGTGGGATCTGTGCCTCTGGGCTAATAAGTGACGTGCGCATGAACATTTTCATATAGACTGTATGCTTGCTTATATGTGTGCGAGTATGTGTTTGTGTATGAGTGCATAAACATGAGCACATGTATATACTGACTCACCCAAATCTCTTTTTAACGCAAACGCGGTTGCTCTTGTGGTAGTGTCATTGGACAGAACTGCAGTCAGCGAAGCTGTTTGCAAATAAATGTATATTGTTTCCTAGCCATTTTCATTCTTGTTATAGACCCCATAATAAATGCCTACTAAATGATGGCGGGGTCTATTGGGAAGAAGGAGGGTGGGTAAAGGGGTATTTTCATACAGGTGAAAATTTTCATTATATGGGGGAAGTACAAATAATTACCTTCAGTCACATCCTTGTTTGAATACCACGAGTGCCATTTTGCCACAGCTGCGCTAGCATCTCCTGTCAGGAAATTACTAGAATGGTGTTAGACATGTTCAGTTTTGATTTGCAATTCTATTAGCACTTGCGATTGCCAACTGTGTTTAGGTTTTTGACATAGGGGCTCATGAACCCTATGCAACAGTCTCTAGTTGGCTCTAAAAAGCATATTGGATTGTTGATATTTGACACAGCATAGCACAACAGTGCATTGAAGGGCTATTCAACTGCATATGGTGCTGTAAAACAGACAAGCCAGTCAAGGCCAATTAAGCTTAAGAGCTGGTGGTTTAATTAAGAGATTGTTTTAAGTATTGTAATTAGCATCCTTTATTGATCCTCCTCTTCTATCTTTTTATTGAGTGATCATGTATATAAATTGTGTAATGTACAAGAAAATTAATTGAGAAAATAGACTTTTCTGATGATTTTTTTTTCCTTTGGCATTCAGACCGAAACTTTTCTGAACCAATCACACAGTAGACAAAGTAATTCCTCACACTAAGTAGTTCTCCTGCATCCTTACCAGAGAGGGTGTAAGACAGTTTGATGTTAGTCATTTCAAACATCTCATGAATCTGCATATGAAAATGAAGATGTCTAGATATATGGATGAATTTAAATCAAGCCAAATGTGAATATTTTGCCTCTCAGTCAATTCTCCTGTGTTCAATACTGTCTGATTTATTGCTGGCTAGTTGTATTTTGTTCAGTTTTGGTGACAGAATAACCTTGCCACATTGTACTAGTCTCATAAGCATTTGTAGCCATGTGTTTGATCCACCAGTGCCTTATAATTTTCCCAAAGCTAGCCTGAAGCACCTTGAAAAAGCACTCTGTTCGGATGAACTAAAAATATGATTAGCCGGATATCACACGGACACATCCCTAACAGCTGCCATGAATGCAGCGGCTATCAGTCAGCAGACAATGGGGATGGTTTGGACAGCATGAATTGTTCTATAAACAATGACAACCCATGAATTCTTCAACTTCCATTGTATTCAATCTCCACATCATTCCGCAACTGGCCCTTTCTCTGTGAGACACAAAGCATTGTTTGTCAGTGTCCTTCCTAATAATTTTGCCAGACAGCATTTTTCTGTAAGGAGATGGGAAAAAATGTAGTTTATGAAGGAAACAGATTAAATAGTTGTGGCTGTCCTTGGACTCAGAGAGAAAAAAACAAGGTTTTTTTGACCTGCCTGTATTCAGGAACCCTTTTATACAACTTTTTTTTTAATGGAACCCACTGAGATTGGTAAGAACTGTCAAAGCTGCCAGAGAACAAACCTTTTTCCTGACAGTGAACCCAAGAAGAGCCCAGTCTCATCCCAACACATCATATAGTGATACTATTTGACCAAGTGTCGATATACCACACAAAAGGAGACTTTTGGCATTCTTATTTGACGCCAGTTTTTTTTTTTTTTTTTTTTTGAAATTTGACTTTATTTGATAGTTATACAGTGTAGAGAGACAGGAAAGCTGGGGAGAGGAACGGGGGAAGACACGCAGCAAACGACCCGAGCCGGACCCGAACCCAGGTCGCCGCGGGAAGGACACAGCCCCCATGGTACGCGCACCCAGACCGACGAGCCACCGGGGCGCCCCTATTTGACGCCAGTTTAAAACGAACCTTGCCCCATAACCTCTAATCCTTAACCTGAACCCGTACCCTAAGCATCAAATAAGGACACTAAAAGCCTCCTTTGGCATCATATATCGATGCTTGGTCAGGTAGCGTCACTATACGGCGAGTAGGGATGAGAATGTGTCACGTAGAAAACTCTAGAACTAAATGCTCCTCTGTAGACTCTCAGGTTTGCTTTGGAGCCATTTTTGCAGAATCTAAAGTGTAAATTGTAATCAAGTAAGTGCGGAAGGGACAAGAGGCATCACAGAAGGGCATTGCTTTGCTACACAGCATCATCTACCACGGGGGGCTCCTCATACAGGTGAATAAAGATAAGTGGCCCTGTGTCATGTGACATATACGTGATATGGGAAAGTAAGAGCAGTAAGCACGAAGGGAGCTGGAATCGGTGCTTCTGCATTCATTCTCTCCAGGGAATCATTTATAAGCTACAGCATTTCCAAATCCCTCCTCCCATTCCATTCCACCAGTGTAAAACGGGTTTTGAGTGGAATATTCTGAACTATTGGTGCCTCAGTTCGAATAACAATGTCTTCTGCTTTTGCTGTATCTAATTATGCCTATATTATTTCTGTGTTTTGGCGCGCTTCCCCTTGCTGCGTAATGTAGGGGAAAATTGCAGTGCCTCCTATTTTCAAGCAGTTGCATGAGTTGAATTAATAAGGATTCAATTTGTTGTGAGAATTGTCAGGAGTTCCCACTTGCCAGTATTGGTTTTCCTAATGAGCTGCTCTTTCTCATAGGTTTTGTGTTTCATGGGGTAGAGAAATTATGTACGAACCAGTGTGAAGACCATTATAAGCTTTCAGGATCCCAGATAAAATATTCCATTCATAATTCATGCCACCGCTCTACTGTCAGTGATCGCTTCCACACTAAAATAGCAACCCGATACTGTACATGCCGGCTTTATTGCATCAATAAAACAGGATTTTCACATCTTGAATAAATGCACTCTTGTCTTGTAATCTGGGCAATGAAAACAAATTAACTGGGACAAAATAACACGAGGCCATGCTGTCATAACAACATGTCAACAATGGGGAGCAAGAGAAGTGAATGTGATCATTATCATGCTCATTGCTAACCAGCAGGAGGTGCTGTGGGTGTTACCCACTCTCTCACCCACGGCGAAGCATTCACTCTGTGCTATGTGCTGAGTTATGGTTTTAAAATAACAAATTGAACAGCAGTCACTTTTTCTGCGTTTGATTTAATTGTTATATAATAGATAAAGACATATATTTTGCCTAATGAGGCAGTTTTATGAACTGCACTGTGCACATTAATTTCACTCACAGGATAGCAGATAAGTTTGGCTGTGTAAACAAATTGATTGCGCAGATTGCCAAGGCTGTTGAATTTTAAGCTCTTACAAGCCAGATATCAATTAGTAATTTCATTTTCAGTTGCAAAGACAATTGTTGCTTTAGTGGACATATTTTCACTTACAATGATTGAGACCATATGTGCACAATTTGTAGGTTTTCGTAAGCAAAGTATTTAGCTTGCTCAGACAAATTAATTTATTAGTGTTAGTAACTTCCAGGAACCAGTTGTACCATGTTTTCTCCCTGCCACAACCACTTGACTCATTTTTTCTGTACATCTCTTAAATTGACAAGCCGTGATTAGGTTTATTTGATCAGGGGACATGACTCTGACCATCACAGGTCAAATTCTGGGAAAGCCAATACCATTGTTCCCCTAAATACAGTAAGTAAGCTACAGGGCTTTGGTAAATATTTTGCTATGTACAGGGCAGTGTATTTAACATGACTAAATTTTAAGTACATAATGTGGATGAAAAATAAAAGTAAGCTTTAGAAATGAATGAAGTTCTTTGTGATCAGGAATGTTTTTCCTTTGTTTAGGCTCGTACTGTTACCTTTATCCTTGCATTTAGTTAAATTGATGTATAATGACTGTGCAATAACAATTTATAGCATGGTAAATAAGTATTTCTTTACTCTAGGTCCTTCTATTCTTTAGTTAACTGAAACATTAAGAGAAACGCTTACAGACTCTTCATAATCATAAATTCATAAATTCAAAATCAAATGGAGATCTAAATAAAACTCAGTTTAATTCAGGACTTAACTTCATCCATATCTGTGAAATGGGCCTATAATATGTTATAGACCTGAATCAATTTTTGCACACTTCATTGGGAATTTTGGGTTATAGAGACTAATACACATATAAAGAAGTAGAAAACCAGTAACACGTCTCATATTTTAAAGGAAGGCACTACCTTGTTTCCTGCAAGGACCGCACAACGGATGTCAGAAGTGTGACATTGTTAGGATATCCTTATGTGCAGGCTGAGGTATGGCCTCTCATTTTACTCTGTCTCCACCATATCCTGAGCTCAATCATATTGCACTATATTGTCTGGACTATGGGGAAAGTAACGTGTCTCCCTTTATAGATAAACACATTGTTCATCCATCATCAGCCTTCCTGTAATCAACAATATAGTCCCTTTATCCTTTTTTCCCCCCATCAGATCCTGTCATTATAATGTTAATTCTGTGCCTGTAGGCTAATAAGTGGCATGTGTGTGAACATTTTCATATGTACCGTGTGTTCGCTTATATGTGTGCGAGTGTGTGTATGCACCGGTGTGCGTATGCATGAGCACATGTTTATGTATGTGGTCAGGAATACTATGAGACTATGTTGTAGCCAAATATTTTGAGAGGAAACTGCTTAAACTAAGTCTCTGTGCTATTTGTTTTGGATTTCTGTGTAGGCATATTGATTACCTGATATGTACTCTTGATTTCAAGGATTTGCATGGCATACATATTGAAAATGTTATTTTCACAAGCAGTGCAGGGAAAATAAACACAAACAAAACAAAAGGCACTCACACAGGTATGGTGTACAGTACACAGTATACGGTATGTCACCTGTCATAATGCACTGCTAACTTAGACTTGCTGACAGCTCGTATCCCATATAATAGTAGTATTTTCTGACAAAGAAAAGCATGGTAGCCAAAGAAATATACGAATATCATCGTGAAATATTCTACCACACGCACGCATGAATTTAAAATGAATTCACCATGTTTTAAAAATCTCCCTTACTCCAGCTGTGGTTACCCACGTCACAGTATGTTGCTTTCGTTGGCCATGCTTTTAAAGCTCTGCTAAAACATTCATCCATGGAGAAGATCACTTCACCAGCATAAGATGGCCCATGCCTGCTATAAGTTATTTTTATCCATCCACTTCATCTGTATTCAACCTATTTTGCGTCTTCGTTTAATCATTCATTTATAGCCTTTAAAAGCTGAGACCTGTGCTTGCTCAAATTTAAAATAAGACATCACAGAGTGCTTAAGACAGTCACTGAACTGTAAGACAGACAAGACAGAGATAGAATCTAAATTAAATTTGTCTCAAACCTTTTAGGATGGATCAAGGGTTTTCAACATCAAAATAGCCAGCCTTGTATCCGAAAGAATGGCAAGTATTGACAGCAGTGGATTATTCCTAGAACTGAGGAGTGACAAAAGTGAAATCAGAAGTTAAACGGCTGCTGCAGTAACCAGTGATGTAACAAAGTTTAACCTTGTGTCAAACCAGATGAATTAACACACCACCAAAACTGTTATTTAAGTTTTCTGCTGGTAAAACTAGCATCCCATTTATTGTAGAGAAGGGAAATCTGTAAAAGCCACATTAACCATTTATAACTTCACACAGCCTATGGCCATCCAAGCTGTGCTTTGTACTTTGTCCTCAGTGAAAAAAAAAAAATTAATTCCCTTTTCAAATCACAGAAAATGGTCTAATCACATTGATAATTGAGGAGTCCACTTGCAAAGCCTTTTAAGTCAAGTTGGTCCATTTTTTAGATAAATCTGATTTTTTGGTAGGCATAGAAATGATCTTCCATGGATACCAATTTTCACTATACTGAAACTATTAGCCTTGCAGACATAATCCATGAGGCAATTCATTATTTTTTTAAAGAAATTACTTTGATTTTGCTACACAAAGTTTTGACTTAGCTTGTTTTGAAAGTGAAGTGGAAATTTAGCAGGTTTTGACAGTGTTTAAACCAGCCCCATTGCTCAATAGGTGAAGGTATTTGACTCAGGACCCACTTGACATGCAACTCAATGCTATAGACAGCACAATGGTTGAATAGCTGCTATGACAATGACAACATAAACATGAGTCCATGGGTTCAAATCCCCCTTTTATGGTATCACTATCATCACACTTTTCTGAACTGCCCAAACCGAAAAACTACAACCCGATGTGTTACCATACTTTGATTGTCACCAGAAGGCAATGAGAATCTATTTGTGTTATAAAAGGCACAGTAGCTGAACGGTTAAGGATGTTGCCATGGTTCAAATCCCAACAAAAACGTATAAAACTTTAAAAAGCTAACAATTCAGTTTGAATAACACCGAGAAATTCTTTATTAGGTCAAGCAGTAATAGGCCTAATGATTTTCTGCAATCAAAACAAAACTTGAGTCTGCATCCCCCATCTTGAGTCAAGAGAAAACAAAAGCTGAACTGGCTATAAAAGCTCGACTGTGATTGGTTCCTTCTAGCGAACGAAAACGGAGTCACGTTGCCACATTGGCTGGTGACTTAGCAGAATTTGACAACGTTTACCTCCTTGACTTAGCGGGTTTTGACAGACTTTCACTTTTTCGTTACAATTTATAATATGATTAGTAGGTTTTGAAAGTGGAGCTATCAGTGGAACATGTGCAGGTGCCTGAAAGAGAGGCTAAGAGAGATAAATCATTCATTTTTAAAACTTGACTTAGCAGGTTTTGCAAGTCGACTCCTCAATTATATTGTACATACCATTCAAAAGTTTGGAATCACTTAGAGATTTTGAAGATCACAACTTTGGAAAAAAAAATTTTGATTTATTCACCTAGGTGGCATTACATTGATGAAAAAAGAAGTAACGGTAAAATGGTAATTGTTCTTCTTCAAATTCAGTCTTGGTTTGTTTGCAATATGGATTAAACATGAGATGGCTTTTTTTTGAAATTTGAAAAGTCAGTCCTTGTTCTGAGAGGAGAAAGCTATTCCATGCATATAATTGTCAAGAAGCAGAAGTTTTAACTAAAAGCTATGCAACAGTTTGAAAAAAGACAGAAAATTGGGGCAGTCCACTGATGAATGATCTAGCAAAGGCCCCACTCGGCAAACCTTTGCCGATTTGTTACCCATCAAACCTCAAATGAGTGACTGCGGAAGCCATTAGCTGGAACTGTTTTTTTTTTTCTGGATAAACATGTTGGCGTCCAGTGGCACTAGCGCTGGGTACGATGTCAAATTGGTGAAAACATTGTGTTGCTTCTTGTGTCAAAACACGAAGTAACGTCACCATACATAGATTTTGCGAAGGTCAGTTTTGCCTCCATTTTTGGGTGGCGATGTAGTGCGCGGATTTTGACAACTGTGTAAGTAGGTCTTCTGGCAAAGAAAATGTCAAGCGGAGCCGCATATCAAATTCCTGTCGCACATCCGAGACTTGATGAAGAGTAGCGGAATCTGCCGAGATGTTCAGACTGGGAAAGGCCCATGTGTCCAACTGTGCAAAAAGACAAGTCAGGGTCTCATGTTTGAGAAACGGATGCCCGAGCTTGTTGCAGCTTCATTTGCCACAGCTCTCCAATTATCACTAATCACCATCTGCAACAGTGAAAAGCTGACTCAGGGATGTTTGCCTTATCCCAGTCCAATCATAATGTCCTTTTGCACTCTTTAATTAAAGTTCTTGCTCTCCAGTTCCTTTCCTTTCAAGCTTTGCTCATCAGACTGGCATGCCAAAGTGCTACAGATGTTAATGTTTGGCAGGCACCTTTCAATGAGGCTGACCAGCTCAAGACAAAGACTCTGATATGCGCGTCCTCTTGCTTAGCTATGTGAGCCTTTCACTTTGCTTTCTTCTCAGAGAAAAACAGTTAGTGCTCTTCTTGCGAAATAGCAGAGTAATTCTTTGTTCAATATATAAAACATTCAGTTTCTATGTAATTTCAATCATAGACTAGCCATCATATTTCAAAACAACCTTTTGACACATTCACGAGAGCTATTTCATTCAGGCATTTTTCAACCAAAATGGAACTTTCTAAATGCCTGAGTACCAGATGCTGAAGCAACTCACAAAAATGAAGCTTTAGCCTTTGCTGCTCTGTGTGTGATAGTAGTTCTTCAGGATCAGAATGGCAGTGCTTGTAATTAATGTTAAATTTTTTGGTCATTTTTTACATTTTGGTTTAAGGTATTTTTGTTTCAGTGTTGGGCTCTGTTTCCCATCGTCAATGTGCCTCTGTTTTCTCTTCCCTTCCCTACATTTCTCCACCTTAATTACTTGCTTGATTACCTTGTTTCTTGCTGCTCCCTCCTTGCACTCCTCTCACCTGTTTCCTGGTCACTCATTTGTCTACGTGTACTCTTACTCTGTTCTATCTCTTGCTTTTAGGTAGTTTGTGGTTGTTGATTTCCTTTGCAGTTTCGTGAGAGCCTGTATCAGTCTGCCTGACCATCCGGTATCTGTCACTGTTCCGCAACAGTTGGATTTGCCCCTGTCTGCCTGTAGAAGCTGACCTCTATCAGACCACTTGTTCCCTAACTTTGAGTGTAGTATTTTGATTCTGTGCTGCATTTCGGCCTGCCCAGTAACGACCTCTGCCCATCTCACCACATGTTCCCGATTCATAAGATTCTCCTACCGTCTGCCTTTGTCTGTGCCTGGGTCCTTTCCCCTCTGTTGTGACACAAAATAAGACAGTAACACGGTAACATTAGTAATGCAAGCACGGTGCATTAATGGCGACTGACAATGGGGCTTTGCAAACATACATACGTATAGGCTTTTTTAAAACATGATTATTTCACAAAGAAATTGAAATTTGAAACATCAATGTGTTTAATAGATATTAATTCATACTGTATCAGTGAATTAAATAATCTCTTACAAATACATGAAACATTTCTCTGTGATTCCAAACTTTTGAATGGTACCGTAAATGTAGCTGAAAACCATGATTTTTATCTTTTCAAGCACTCGTTCCTTGTTAAGCAGATGTGCAATGTTGTTCAGACTGTGCAATTCTGCACTCAATTTGCATTCTATCTCGTGGATTTTAATGATGTGTTACCAAGTTATCTTTAATTAACAGCAATGCACAACAATAACTGTCCTGATCAAGTGTAAGTATACATATTCACATACAAATCAACTTTATAGTGCATAACATTCTCTATGCATACAACAGCTGATTTTATAATTGATTAATTATGGAGGTTATTCTTCTACCACAAGCATATAATTAGCATTTTAAAATATGTATTTAATCATTGAGAGTTTAAGTTGTTCAAAATTTTTCTACGAAGTCTTTAATATCATCTAATGAAGCTAGTGCATACTATGCACTCTCTAGTGCATTATTTAAGACTCTTGACTTAGATCACGGTTCATTTAGCACTTTCATTTCATTTTTACGGAGATATTAAGTCAGATGTTCCGGCATGTTACCCAGCCGCTGAAATGTAATGACGTTAGCTAAAGTAGAGTCAGTAATTTGTACAGTTAAGCTATCTTGGCTGAGGATAGAGAAGTTCGCTTTGCTTCTTACTGGACCTAAGCCAAGATACCATTGAACATCATTTGAGTAAATTAACTTTTGATTCTTCTGTGCAGAAAATCCCCCAGAGTGTGATGAAACAAACAAGTAACAAAGATATTACCATATTTTTTTCCTTAGGAATCTTCAAATTTTCTATCTATTTATCTGCAAAGTATAAGGGTCTGGCCAAGTGTGATGAAAATTATATTTATTTGTAACACATAGTGAATGGGCTGATCTTGTAGCTTAATCTGTCTAGTTTATGCACTCTAAGAAAAAAAGGTTCGTTTCAGAACCCTTTAAGGGTTCACAGATTTGCCACACCAGCGGCACCCTTTAGGGCGCTGATGGGCACCTTTTTATAAAGGTTCGCAAAGAGCACCCTTGAAGAGGGTGTCCAAGCTCCGTTTAAGGGTGCCCATGAGCACCATTTCTTAGGGTGCTCATAAGCTCCTTTTAAGGGTGCCCACGAACACCATTTCCTAGGGTGCTCATAAGCTCCTTTTAAGGGTGTCCACGAACACCATTTCCTAGGGTGCTCATAAGCTCCTTTTAAGGGTGCCCACGAGCACCATTTCCTAGGGTGCTCATAAGCTCCTTTTAAGGGTGCCCATTGCACCATTTTAAGGGTGCTCATGGGAACCACTCCAGAAAGGTGCCGGCAAGCACCTTTCATTTGCCACAAAAATAGCACCTTTAATGGTGCTCGTGAGCACCTTTTGAAAAGGTTCTGACAAGCACGTGTACACTACAAACATCTCCTGGAAGACCACCTGTCCTGCATATTATAGATCCCTCCCTGCTCCTGAACAGGTGATTCAAATGATCTATTTATTATCAAGCAGTGTTGGGGGTTGATAACAAGCTTATCATTTGAATCACCTGTGCTAGAGCAGGCAGAGATCTAAAATATGTAAGACAGGTGGTCCTCCAGGAGAGGTTTGGGAAGCACTGTATTCTACTCCAAACCCTAATTCCAATTAAGTTGGAACATTGTGTAAAATGTAATGATTTGCACATCTCATAACCCCACATTTTATTCACAACTGAACATAAACATAACATGTTCCAATTGAGACATTTCATGACAAATATTGGAAAAATTCACCCTTTTAATTTGATGGCAGCAACACAAAAAACTTGGGACAGGGGCAATAAAAGGCTGGAAAGGTGGTGCCAGTAAAAAACTGGAGCATTTTGTAACCAATTAGGCTAATTGGCAACAGGTCACCAACAGACTGTATAAAAGGAGCATTTCAGAGGGCAGTCTTTCTTAGGAGCAAAAAGATGGGCAGAGGTTCACCAACCTGCATCTAAAAACTGAGGAACAATTTCAGAAAAATGTTTCTCAATATGAAATTGCGAACTTGGAATATCCCACCATCTACAGTACGTATGATTCAGAGAATCCGAGAAATGTCTACATAAGGGTCAAGGCGAAGGTGAATTTTGGATGCTTGCAATCTTCGGGCCCTCAGGCGCACCATTTTAAACAGGTATGATACTGCATGGGAATTGCCTTGTATGGGCTCAGGAACACTTCCAGAACACTGTCTGAACCCCATTTCCCCTACAATCCATAAATGCTAGTTAAGGCTGTATCATGTAAAGAAGCCATATGTAAACAATCCAGAAATGCCATCTTCTGTAGGCCAAAGCTCATTTTAAAATGGTTTAAAATGGACTGAGGCAAAATGGAAAGCCATTTTAAAATGAGCTGTGGCCCTGAGCAGATGGCACCATTTCTGGATTCTGTCCACATATTGCTTCTCTGCTTGATGCAGCTTTAACTTTCATTTATGGATTGCACAGGAAACCGTTCACGCAGTGATTTCTGGAAGTGTTCCTAAGCCCATGCAGTAAATGCCAGTGCAGAATCATGCTTGTTTCTAATGCAGTGCAGCCTGAGGGCCAGAAGATCACATGCATCCAATATTCACCTTTAGCCTTGTCCCTTGCGCAGATTCCCCCAGATTATCGGAATCTTTAGTCTTGTAGATGGCGGCATATTCAAAGTCTTCACAATTTCACACTGAGAAACATTTTCTGAAATTGTTCCTCAGTTTTTAGATGCAGGTTGGCAAACCTCTGCCCATCTTCTAAGAAAGACTGCCCTCTAAAATGCTCTTTTTATACCCAGTCATGTTACCTGTTGCCAATTAACCTAATTAGTTGCAAAACGCTCCACCAGCTGTTTTTTACTGGGTGCGCTTGGTGTCCCACAGCTGGCGACAAGGCGATAAGTGATGACTAGCGGCGAGGGAGGAGCATGTATTTAAAACGGATCGGAAAATGTCTACTGGCAGAGGAGGCATAGCAAAGCAAAACATGGATTTCGAGATCGATCAACGTTGAGTTTCATTGACTGCTGACAAATTAACATCGCCTTGGACAAAAATGGTTCAACTCATCGGCTGGCTGCTCTGTGGTAGGCTATGTTAATTATATTTCATGATACTTGCTCATTCAATTAGCATGTGTTTACATCAGCCATGTGCTTAAGCTAAGCAAACACGCCCCTGTCAGCAGGGCAATCGGCGTATCTTGCTAACCCCCATTTCCATACTTATATTGCATATACTATACTGCTTATTATATAGTATTATTGATCTATATGTATGACATTTATTGTAGTATTCATATCTTTATATCAGAAATATATTACTTTGCACTTCTATTTTATTTTGAGTATACTGTCTGATTATTTATATGAACTGTTTATTTCATTGTACCGCACTATGAATATCATCCTGTGTATATTATCCGGTTCTTAGCTATTATTATTATTAGCCTACTACTATTACTGCATCATCATGTTTCTCGGCACTACATGCATAACTGTTGGAATTTTTACTTGAATGTTTATGTGAATTGTGTTCTTTCACTGATTTTGATACTGGTGCTTTGGTGGTGGGTTCACCGTACTGTACTGAATAAGCTACTGGATGCCTAAATTTCCCTCGAATCAATAAAGTATACTATCTATGTCCTTTTGTCTGTGCGCACTTGAAGTTAGTCAAATTGCATTTCCACCTTGCCTGCGTCTCAGGAGCAGCGCTGTGGAAATGCAACCATTGACTGAATGGAAGCTATTTGTCCAGAGTCTTGTAACAAGACAGAATATGTGGAAATTGGGGGTAATATGCCGCTTTTAATGGTGTGCAGACTCCTCCCACTAGGGCGCGCCCATTAGGCGTATGCCGGCGCAATAATGGTACAGACCCACTGATGCTTTTTGAAAGGCGACAAATAATGGTTGTGAGCAAGATTTTGCAAGGGACCAATGTGGCAGCTAGAAGGTTCCAGGTAGTTGTTTGACCAATAATGAATCGTCCCCTGTATGGATAATTCCATTAATTATGCTGACAAAAGTGAAGCTCTAATCCAAATTTAATTAATATTTGCCACTTAAATTTGTTGCTGCTTTGTCTGGAAACACATGCAACATGCATGAGCAAAAGCTTGTAAGGCGCAAAAAAAAAGGCCAGCGGTCTGGATCGGTTTATCTGGGGCAATTTAAGTCATAATTTATGCACTCAAAATGTGTCATAACTTTGAAGCAACTTAAACAGCGCAATCGAAAATAAATGTGGTCATTCTACCAATTCAGCAACCGTTGCTAACCAAAGTAAACTACAGCAGGATTGGGTAAGTAAGCATACAGATGTACCATTTCCAAAGGTCTCTGATACCGCCAACGGACTGCTGTTGTGTATTAGTGATTAGCAACTGATTCATTGAGAGTAAATACTGATTTGTCAGTAATACTGGTTTGTTATCAAATACACAACACTGCTACTGATGATTTTTAAATCACTTGTCTGTCGTTCTGGGCATACAATCACCAGCTGAATCCAGACTGTTTTAGCCTTACAAAATCCACGTGTGCAGATAATGTCATGATGTCAAACCACAACTACGAATGGCTAAGTGGACTGAGACTGCTTTGTCAGTTCCTGGTCACATGACCAAGACCCAATTATTTGGCATGTCTGTAAATACTTTCATGCCTAATACTTTGAAAGACTCCAAGTACAAGGCATTTTGTCTTACTTAAACCATTGAGACACTACGAATTTATAGCGCTCTCAATGCAATATAAAACGTTACTGCGTTATAAAATGTTGGTGTGTCTCGCCCGATATCAAATGAATGCGTAATGATAGCACAATAAAAAATCCTGCTCCTGAGGTGGTCTGATGCCGCTATGTTTTTCTTAGCGCAAGACCTTATAGCGAATAGTTTGGGTGTATTAACGCCGAAAACCACTAGAGCGCTTTGACTCACTTCAGATCATATGATCAACCCCATCATGTGACTCTCTCCGCCATGATGTCAATTGTTTTTGCACCCAGTGATGTATTGGAGTTTCCATATTGATGACGTCAAGTGTTCTTCCTAATAGCCCATTCGTTCTGCTCCTGTGACATATATCCTTGATAGCAGCTTTGTTTCGGAAGAATTGGCAGTGTCATCAGGCTCAAGAATCATATCGCTTTGGTTTCATTTTGGTTTACGGTTTCTGTGGCACTTCAATATCGCTTCCCATCCCACTTGTTGGTGTGTCAAAAGTATTGTCTGACACCTAGCCCTAAACACAGTATAGACTGAAGATGAGCAGATCTAAGGCAGATACCAAATCACAGGTGCAAAATAATAATCCTTCACTCACTCCATATTTCACATTAAACAAGGTATCACTTGCAGATTCAACATGTCTACTTAAGACATTGAAACATGTCACAGCATTGTAATTTACACATTTGAAACAGAACACCAGGTAAGTATTAATTGGGGTGGTGTTACATGACTTATGTAACTAAAATGCTATCACATTTTATCTTTAATGCCAGCATAGTTAGGTAAACATTACACTATATGCAGTGTAGTAAACATCTAGGTTTGCAGTGTAGGAGGGTGCAGGTTAACACCTTTAGAAGGTACTTGTTAGCATCTCAAAAGGTGCCAACTAGCATCAAGAGGTGCTGCCAGTCACTTTGGAAGGTTTGTCCTTCCCATCATTTCAGCTCGTCTGTCATAACAAGCCTTTACAATTCTCATTCACACCACATGAAAGGATTAAACTATGAACCTGCTAGATCAAGACAATAAGATACTTTCCAGTCATGTAATTTGTGGATGAACTTTTATTAGACTCATTACCATTTTGGATGGAAATGCAGCAGCTAAATGTTTAGATGATTCCACTGTTGGGTTCCTCCATGTGAAACTCTTAAAATTAAAGATGCCCAACCAAAAAGGTGATTACAACTCAAGTATGCAAAAGTAAAGGTCTGTATATTTTTGGTTAACATCTGCAACAGTCAAATTGTGAATGTTAGCATTTTGAATGTTCTGAATACAAAAATGGTTGTCGACATAATGTGCAGACTATCATTTACAATGTGTAAGACAGCATCAGCAATGTATGGGCCCCTAATGAATACCATCTAGCAGCTGTTTAACACAAAAAAAAAAATTAAGGGAGTTAACCACTACATTGTTGGCTCCTCCACAAGGAACTAAAGTAAATTAATCAGTACATCAATGTCAGACATAATGAGCTTATTAAAAAAACCAAGATGCATGTCTCCTAATACCAACCCTTGATGAGAAAGAAACCCGAACCTCCAAATTTCATCTATCCTTGTGTAGTTTTTTCCATCAGTAGGCAAAAAAATTTCTCATTCAGTAAATATACAAAGTATGTTATGTAGAGGGAAAGTAGTCAGCTCACAAGTTAAATGTCAGTATGCATGATCCTGAGAAAAATTTGTACATGAGGCATTAGCATGAACAAGCTTTGGCTTACACAGTATAATTTCATTTTCAAAATTGCATGAGTTTTATAAACCAAGATTTTCAAAAATTCTTATTTTTTAATCTTGCATCAATGAGACTGAAAGAATCTTTTTCCAGTACATGTTCATGTACTCTTAACGTTAAACTATTCATGCTAAACAAAAACAGCAATATTCTATATAAATGTATGATAAACTATACTAAAGATTTCATAACATTTGTGTTGTGACAATGTTTGAGCATACAAGGAGTTGCTTGCAATTGCAGGAAAGGCAAGATGTATTGATTCGAGAGTGTGGCAAATAAGTAGCTATTTTACAATAGCTGTACCTACATAGCAATGGAGAGAGAACAAATACAAAGTGCATGTTTTTAGGTGAACATAGCTGTACAGTATTCATGAACAGAAAACTTTGCCCTATTCAGCAAAATGTAATGAACAATTATGACTTAGTATCTACTCAGCCTCATTTAGGCACCCATCTTAATGCATAAAAAGAGAGTAACATTGATATCAAACAAAACATGTACATTGTACATCATGTATGAAAACATTTAAATAATTTGAAGAGTTTCCTTTCTAAGCCTGGACATTTTCATATGGGTACATAAAAACACGATCATCCTGTAGAATCGTATGTGGTCCATGAATGCAGTCAAAAAAAAAAAAAATACAACTTGCACTTTATTCCATCTCAAGAGATTTCACCAGGACTCCAACCTGGACCACCTGCGTGACAGTCAGACCAGCTATCCAACGACGCCAGCGAACAGCACGCCGACTGCGGGATTTTTTAGACCATAAGCACCCAAAACAGTAGGCCTGTCGCTTATTGGCCGCTGGTGGCAGTAAACCTAAAATTACAGATATCGTTCAATTTATCACTAGTGGAGGGTACAAAAGGAAGTTTTACCGGGTTTTTATTCATGAAGTGGCACTACAACATTAAGCATGCCTCATTAAATGAAAAAAATTAGTCTGAAGGAATAGAGCAATGAATAACTGACATCTGTCTACAATTTTCTGTAACATTCTGAGCTTTGTGCCATTCACCATGCCCTTGCTCTGAATGGAAGTGTCAAAGGATTGAGAACTCTCTCACTTTGAATGAGTGTTACTTGAAAAGTCAATCAGACCTATATCTATCATGATCTACTTTTCACGTTCAAGTCATCACGATTCATGTTCATTCATTCTTTGTAAACTAAAATTGAAAACGTTACGTTTTTTAATTGGAACACGTCACTTGGCAACACTTCATCACAAATAACCATCAGTTCATTCACTCATTCATTCACACAGAGAGACAAAGTTTCTTCAAGTTCTGGTATTAACAGTAAATGTTTAACCCTGATCTACACTAGACTGGCACAGACCCAATGACTAATGAGTAATGTTAACTCTGGGACCATTTATTAGTAGTGGAGCACTGGCACAGCCATTTTAAATATGACAGTTATTTTGAATCTAGATTTTAATTCTAAGCTAGACTTGTGCATTACATGATATGGTCAAATTAGGACGGACTTCATTAATTTCGTTTACAGTTTAGAGGATTTCATTAAAACGTCTGCATTGCAAGAACTATTGCTAACATCTACATCTACATCTGTATTCGGGACTGTAACAAAGTAGCACGCCAGTCTCGCCAGCTAGTAATTCGAAAGCCAAGCTATTTGTCTAACGCAGAAAAACATTACCCCTTTGAAACGATTTGACTTCAACTTGGGTAGGCTAACTACAATTGTAAACATTTTTGCCACTAATACAATATTTTTTAATATAAAGAATGCAATCATTACCTTTTCACAATCGTTTGAGGCACAATTTGGAAGAACAGGCACCCACGCCAACACTAACATGCACAAGATTGCAGCGAAGACACGTGTATTGTAATATAATGACGACCCGGTACATATACCGGCCGTTGCGTCGAGTCTCAGCGTACAGTACAAGCACGTATCGTACACATTCACAAACGCTAAGCGTCAGCCTTCGAAGTTAGACAAAACTTGACCCATATGTGATGCCTACACGTGAGGGTCGATTTCTGTCAAGTTCGTGCAACAGAAAAGCACGCCAAACCAAAGTTACTTCCGGTCCGGTACCTCCACTCATTGGATCCCCTCTAACGCTCACCTGATTGCAATGGAGCAAAGATTAAGCAAGCGAATCAAAGGGTGCAAATGAGCACCATTTGGTGGTCGGCACCCTCTAACGGTTCGGAAGGGAACCATTCACAATCGTGAACCCTTTTGGTGCCGATCTGAACCCCAAACGAACCTTTTTTTCTTAGAGTGTGGAACTAACTTTGTTTTTTTAATAAAAGATGTGAAAAAAAATTACAGCCATTTAAAGTACATGAAGTTTGAAAACTACAGACACACTCGAAAATCTATTTTTCACATAATTT
This sequence comes from Gymnothorax javanicus, assembly GCA_029692085.1. NCBI lineage: Eukaryota > Metazoa > Chordata > Actinopteri > Anguilliformes > Muraenidae > Gymnothorax > Gymnothorax javanicus. Next base: position 41,916,899 of record CM056202.1, read on the forward strand.
TCATCTCAACAATAAAATATCTAAAACTACCGTGCCATGAAAAAGTATTTGCCCCCTTCCTGATTTCTTATGTTTTTGCATATTTGTCACACTTAAATGTTTCAGATCATCAAACAAATTCTAATATTTGACAAAGGCAACCCGAGTAAATACAAAATGCAGTTTTTAAGTGATGGTTTCATTTATTAAGGGAAAAAAGCTATCCAAACCTACCTGGCCTTATGTGAAAAAGTAATTGCCCCCTAAACCTACGGCAACACAATCAAGCGTTTGCGATAACTGGCAATGAGTCTTTCACATCGCTGTGAAGGAATTTTGGCCCACTCTTCTGCGCAGAATTGTTGTAATTCAGCCACATTGGAGGGTTTTCATGCATGAACGGCCTGTTTAAGGTCATGCCACAGCATCTCAATCAGATTTAAGTCCAGACGTTGACTATGCCACTCCAAAACCTTCATTTTGTTTTTTTTAAGCCATTCAGAGGTGGACTTGCTGGTGTGTTTCAGATCTTTATCCTGCTGTATAACCCAAGTGCGCTTGAGCTTGATTTCACAAACTGATGGTCGGACATTCTCCTTCAGGATTTTCTGGTAGAGAGCAGAATCCATGGTTCCATCAATTACGGCAAGTCGTCCAGGTCCTGAAGCAGCAAAGCAGCCCCAGATCATCACACTACCACCACCATGTTTGACTGGTGGTATGATGTTCTTTTTATGAAATGCTGCGTTGGTTTTACGCCAGATGTAACAGAGCGCACACCTTCCAAAAAGTTCAACTTCTGTCTCGTCAGTCCACTGAATATTTTCCCAAAAGTCTTGGGGATCATCAAGATGTTTTTTGGCAAATGTGAGATGAGCCTTTGTGTTCTTTTTGGTCAGCAGTAGTTTTTGCCTTGGAGCTCTCCCATGAATGCATTTTTGCCCAGTCTCTTTCTTATTAGTGAATCATAAACACTGACTTTAACTGAGGCAAGTGAGGCCTGCAGTTCTTTAGATGTTATTCTAGGTTCTTTTGTGACCTCCTGGATGAGTCGTCGAAGCGATCTTGGAGTAATTTTGGTGGGCCGGCCACTCCTGGGAAGGTTCACCACTGTTCCAAGTTTTCTCCATTTGTGGATAATGGCTCTCACCGTGGTTTGCTGGAGTCCCAAAGCCTTAGAAATGGCTTTGTAACCCTTTCCAGACTGATAGATGTCAATGACTTTGTTTTTCATCTGTTCTTGAATTTCTTCGAATCACGGCATGATGAGTTGCTTTCTGAGATCTTTTAGCCTACTTCACTTTGTCAGACAGGTTCTGTTTAAGTGATTTCTTGATTCAACAGGTCTGGCAGTAATCAGGCCTGAGTGTGGCTAGTGAAATTGAACTTAAAAAATGTGGTTAATCAAAGTTAATTCATGATTTAACAAGGGGCGGCAATTACTTTTTCACATAGGGCCAGGTAGGTTTGGATAGCTTTTTCCCTCAATAAATGAAATCATCATTTAAAAACTGCATTTTGTATTTACTTGGGTTATCTTTGTTTAATATTAAAAATTTGTGTGATGATCTGAAACATTTAAGTGTGACAAATATGCAAAAAAATAAGAAATCAGGAAGGGGGCAAATACTTTTTCACAGCACTGTACATAAAATTTATTTGTTTCTACATTAAATACCTTTTACTATTCATATTTTTCAGCATCTGTAACTATTTTTGCCAAATTCAAATTAAAAATGAGTTTTTTAGTGATGAGATTGTGTGATGAAATGAGATTGCTGTCATAACTGACTTAAGTAATAATAATGTATATCTGTGATAAAGAATGATTCTTTTATAATAAAAGTATGTTATGTTACCTATTTTAGTTCTTTTCTTGAAGTAAACCTTACTTTTTCTCATCAACATCTAGTTCTGTAGTGACGTAACCAATACAGCTTGTAATGACGTAACCCTACTCTTTTCCCTATTAAATCTAAGAAATTCCATATTTTGTTACAATTTTTGCTGAGAACATAGTTTAATAGGTTTATTGCAGTATTGAAACCAGGTTGACTCCAATTTGTGATGAGAACAGCATGTTATGCATCTTTGCGTACACCTTGTCAAATCTGATGTCCTCTTTTGGTAGTACCGTAACCGAGCACATCTTTGCTAATTTCCCATTTAAAAATTATTCTTACAATTCATTGAGTATACCATGTTAAAGTACTTGTAAAAATCTTTAGAATCATGTATTTCAAGTTTATATTAGTTATCTGGTTAAAAAGTTATGGCCCAATGAACATCAAAATTGTAGTGACGTAACCGCTTAGCCAGACCCATAAATATATAAAACTTTAGACATGTTCACATACTATTATACTGTATATTGCCTGCTATGTGTGTAGTTTATCTTACCAAGCCATTATCCAGGCCATTTTTAAAGCTGACATTTTACAGCGTTGCTCATTTACACTGTACAAAATTTCTCTCAAGAGTATAATTGTGGTGACAGCTTGTAATTTCAAATACCACTCCTTGAGAACATCTGCCAAATTACATGAAATGTACAACCCCAATTCTGAAATAGTTGGGACGAAGTGTAAATTGTGAATAAAATCAAAATGCAATTACTTTCAGGTCACATGAGCCAATATGTTATTTACAATTGAACATAAATAACATTTCAAATGTTGAAACTGAGACATTTTACATTTTTATCCACAAAATGAGCTGATTTCAAATTTTCTGGCTGCAACAGGTCTCAAAAAAGTTGGGACTTTTTGGGAAAAAAAAAAGGGCTGAAAAGCAATTAATATATAAGAGAATCAGCTGAAAGAACATTCAGCAAGTAAGTTAACTGGCATCAGGTGTGTAACATGATTGGCTATAAAAGGGATGTCTTAGAGAGGCTGAGTCTCTCAGAAGTAAAGATGGCCAGAGGTTCTCCAAACTGTGAAGGATTGCGTAAAAAAATTGTGGAATACTTTAAAAACAATGTTCCTCAAAGTCAAATTGCAAAGGCTTTGAAGGTCTCATCATCATCAGTGCATAACATCATCAAAAGATTCAGAGAAACTGGAAAAATCTCTGTGCGTAAGGGACAAGGCCGAAGACCTTTACTGGATGCCTGTGATCTTCGGGCCCTCAGACGCCACTGCATCACTCACCGGCATGATTCTGTCATTAACATTACCAAATGGGCCCAGGAATACTTAAAGAAACCGCTGTCTGTAAACACAGTCCGTTGTGCCATCCACAGATGCCACCTAAAACTCTATCATGCAAAAAGGAAGCCATTGTTGAGCATGATCCAGAAGCGCCGCTGTGTTCTGTGGGCCAAGGCTCATTTAAAATGGACTGTAGCGAAGTGGCAAAGTGTCCTGTGATCAGACGAGGCCAAATTTGACATTCTTGTTGGAAATCATGGGCGTTGTGTCCTCCGGGCTAAAGAGGAGAAAGACCACCCCTCCTATTATCAGCGTTCAGTTCAAAAGCCAGCATCTCTGATAGTATGGGGATGCATTAGTGCATATGGTGTGGGACACTTGCATGTTTTAAAAAGCACTATGAATGCTGAAAGGTATATAAAGGTTTTAGAGCAACATATGCTCCCCTCCAGAAGACATCTATTCCAGGGAAGGCCTTGTGTATTTCAGCAGAACAATGCCAAACCGCATACTGCAGCTATTACAACAGCATGGCTTCGTAGTAGAAGAGCCTGTGTGCTGAACTCGCCTGCCTGCAGTCCTGATCTTTCACCGATTGAGAACATTTGGCGCATAATTGAACAAAAAGTCCGTAAAAGGAGACCCAAAACTCTCCAGCAGCTGGAAGCCTGTATTAAACATGAGTGGGATCAAATTCCAATGGCTAAACTCAAGAAACTTGTCTCCTCAATGACCAGACACCTCCACTCTGTGTTAAAAAGAAGAGGGGTTGCTACACCATGGTAAACAGGCCCCTGTCCCAACTTTTTTGAGACCTGTAGCAGCCATCAAATTTGAAATGAGCTCATTTTGTGGATAAAATTGTAAAATATCTCAGTTTCAACATTTGCTATGTTATCTCTATTCTATTGTGAATAAAATACTGGCCGGTGTGATTTGAAAGTCATTGCATTTTGATTTTATTCACAATTTACACATGTCCCAACTATTTCGGAATTGGGGTTGTACATGCATACACAGATTTGTGTTTTAATTAACTTCAATCTTTTTTAATCAGGACAAGATGTTCAAACTATCATGACTCCCTTGTTTTCAGATATTTTTTGAACTTTAAACTTTCAACTACAATGAGCACTGTCAGATCTGCCCTTTCATTTTTGCTTAATTTATTGTAATATTTTAACCCATATTTTTATTTGCAAAAAAAAAAAAAACAACAATGAATTCTCCAGGGAAATTAAACCTCGAATCTCGCAACCGTTTTGAATATGATGGCATCCTATGAGTGTAGCTGAATTCTTTAAATTGGTTTCAATCCAAGATTTGCAGTTGGATGAACTGGCTTAACTTTGTTTCTGTGTTCTGTTTCAATGCCTGTGAAAATTCTGAAAGTCCGAGGCCCCACGCTGCACTGGGGCAGTGTTAGTAGCATTCCCTCTGGGCATGATCATGGGAGGTCAATCAGTCAGCTGGTGAGACTCAGAGAAAACTACTCAGCTTACAATGACATGTCGAACATTATAATTTGCTTAATACTTTGTACAAATTATTCTTCTAACTTCATCAAAGCTTGCTCCCAGAATAGTACAACCTTGAAAATTCATTGAACTGTTATTGTGAAAAAATGAACAGTGAGTCTATAGAGTTCCATCACCCTTCAATATGGTATTTTAGACCAGGGCATGTGACGTATTGTCCTGTGTGTGCCATTAAGACAACCAGGAGGGAACTGCAGAAACTCAAGTTACGATCCTAAGAAACAACAGCATAATAAATATGAGTCAATAGTATTGCATAATTTACCTCATGATCCTAATGATGAACAATAGCTTATTGAAATGTGACATTCACATTTCATAATTCACATGCTAGAATTGCTTCAAATGTGAACCATAAGTTCCAGTCACATTGTCATCAACATGGTGTTGACATGTGTTTTGAAACTTTGTTAAAAATGGTAGAGTCATTGTTCTCGTGTTCACGTAATTTCTTTCCAGGGTCCCATGCTTTGACCTTGAGGCTTCCTTTCGATGATTATTGAACAGTGGAACTCATGAGTGCTCTGTTACCTCTGCAGCACAGCTTTAATAGTGATTATGGTTAAATGGAAGTGCTTTCTCTTGAACTGATGAGCTCAACAGAAGTTCCACATCTGGGATTCAGACTATTCAAGCATCTGCTTATACAATTACATGTGATTGCGACAAAATAGATGGTCTAGCTCAGCAGAACGCTGTTTACTGTAAACAAGTGGAAACTTTTAATTACTAAGAAGGGAGCATTATAAGGTATTCATTTGTGGCAGAATTTTCAGCTGGGGTCATCATAAAATCAGCTGAGATACAATGGAGTATATATATACAGTATATATATATATATATATATATACACTGAGAGGCATTAAAAACGCAAAGTGGTTTTTATCGTCAAATTTGAAAACTGATAGTTTTTTCTTTTGCTGATTGACATGATGACCATCAGGTGTGGTAAGCATTGCAAAATGTCAAGTGTCTGGGTTCAAATCCTTTCTTGGTTTAACACCTCACTATGATTATCTAAATGCAGCCCAGTTTTTGGGATCATGGTCGTGTATCACGCTGGGAGAAATCATTTTGCACATGAAAAGTTGAAGATCAGGGCAAATAAAAAAACACATAAACAAAGTCACATCATTCCCACTTCAAATACCACAAACAAATGAATCTCAGAAGAATCAAACATTTTGAATGTTGAATGATGGCCAGTCTCAAAGAAAAGATTCTGGACGCATTAATGTCCACTAAATGACTGTATCCAGACTGCAGGGATGACACAGAATGACCAGATGTGTCTGCTGTCGTCCCCGACAAAGTGCGTCATCTGTGATGCCACAAAAACACATTCCATAAAACGTCTTCTGCCATGTCAGATAATGCAGAAGAACTGCTGAATTGACTGCCAATGTAACGATGAAAGTGAGGGCAACCCCTCACTACCAAAAGCACAGTGTCCCGAGACCATGTTTTGCAACTACAAAAGAAACCATTTATCACTACTTAAAACAGTATATTATATTATGCGTTTTTAATGTCTCTTGGTGTATATATACAACTATATATCTCATCACCCTATTAAAATAATGGCCTAAGTCATTTTTTGACGAAAGTGAATTTTTAAATCACCTAAATCATCTCTTGATAATGCTTTGATAAAGTTTTTTGTGTTGTCCCAAAAACTTGAAAAAAATGACTTAGGCCATTATTTTAATAGGGTGACGATATATATATATATATATATATATAGTAACACTTTACAATAAGGGTACATTACTTAACATTAGTTAATGCAGTAAATCCCTTAACTATATGTTAATTAACAATAAACTAATGGGTCTACTAATCATTTACTTTAATGCTGTTCATGTCAACCAAAGTATTAATTTATACATTATCGAATAGTTTGATAGTTTGAGGTTTGAGGTGAGGGATGTTTTCAACTTCATAATAGGGATGTCCAAGAGCATTAATAAATGGTAAGTTTAGGTTACCTAATGCTTGTTTAGCTCTCTGATGCATTAGTTAACTGTTCATTAATTGGTAGTGTGTTGTCATTTATCTTGAATATATGACTCATCATGCAAAAAAACTTGTCTTTTATTTAAGGATAGTGATCATGTGAAGTCATTTATCATCACTTAGGTGTTAGGCTCCTTTTTAAATCATAATGATGACTGATATCACCCAAACGACCCTGATTATAAGTTTACATACTTTTAGTGATTAACCTTGTCATATAGACACAAGGTGACACACTTATGTTTAAATGGCTATTAAGGGTTCCACACCTGTGGCTTTTTAAATTGTAACCAGTGTCTGTGTATAGTCATTGAGTTTGTTACCTCCCGAGTGGATGCACTGGTCTGGCTAGACACTGAGCCATGGGGAGCGGAAAAGAACTGTCCAAGGACCTTCGTAACAAGGTAGTTCAACTTTTAAAAGATGGGAAAGGATATAAAAAGATATCCAAAGACTTCAAAATACCAGTCAGTACTGTTCTGTCCATGAATAAGAGGTGGAAAATTATGGGATATGTTGATACCAAGCCAAGGTCAGGCAGGCCAAGAAAGATTTCAGCCCAAACTGCGAGGAGAATAGTTTGGGACACAAAGAAAAATCCACAAGCTACCTCAAGAGAAATACAGGATGCTCTGGAAAAAGGTGGTTTGGTCGTGTCAAGGAGCACAATAAGGAGGTACAACAATGAGCTGCTTGGCCGAGTTGCTAGAAGGAAGCCATTACTGCGCCAATCCCACAAAAATGCCAGACAGCACCTTGACACACCTCACAACCAAAATAGACCAAAATAGAACTTTATTGGACTGTTTTATGTATGCGGAGTGGGCTAGGAGACATTCCATTCCCATCTGCCCTCTTTTACATTCACGCACTGTAAGATCTTCGGATGGTCGCCCACTGGGAACTGGATTTATAACCGAATGACCGTCTCTTTTGGTGGTCATTCTGAGGAGGTCCGGTTTTTTATTATCAGTTTTCCTGTTTTCCCTGTCGTTTTAGGACACTCTTGGCTATGGGAACATGGACCTCACATCATTTGGGGGAGTCAGAATAACGCGATCGTCCAGTGGGGCACTGATTGTAGGTCCCACTGTAGGGAGAGTTTGGCGTGTCATCCCAGGCATCAACCTATGGGGGAGGCTGACGCCTAGAGTGATTCTGAGGAGTTTGTCTCACACAACCCTCCTAATCTAGAAAAAGGGGCGGAGGAGGGGTTGGAGTGGGATCCTCAATTTGACTGGCGGCAGCCAGAGGAGGATTGCTATTCGGAGGATTTCTCTGACTCGGAATCTGACTTAGAGGGGGCAGGTTCCGAACAGGGTGAGAATTTGGGGGCTGCTCTGAACTTTTGTCTGCCTCCTAATGTTCCTAACGATTATGCTGATCTCACGGAGGTTTTTAGCAAGCAATGGACCTCGACTTTACCTCCTCATCGCACATATGATTGCAAATCAATCTCTACCCAGGTACCACTCCCCCCAGGGGTTCATTGTACTCGCTGTCAGGGCCTGAGCGAAGGGCCATGCGAGAATATATTCAGGAGGCTCTGGCTAATGGATTTATTTGGCCCTCCACGTCTCCTGACGGGTGGGGTTCTTTTTTGTGGGCAAAAAAGATGGCGGCCTGAGACCCTGTATTGATTACAGGGGCTTGAATAATATCACCATTAAAACCGATACCCCATTCCGTTGATGAACTCCGCATTTGAACATCTGCAGGAGGCTTCGTTTTTTGCTCAGCTAGACCTCCGGAACGCTTATAACTTGGTTCGGATCCGGGAGGGGGATGAGTGGAAAACGGCATTTAATACGCATGATGGGTATTACGAATATTTGGTCATGCCATTCGGATTGGTTAATGCCCCTCTGTGTTCCAGTCACTCGTCAATGACGTCCTCCGAGAGATGTTGGAGAGATTCGTCTTTGTCTACCTTGACAATATTCTGATTTTTTCTTCAACTCTCTTGGAGCATAAACAACACATCAGACAAGTGCTTGAGGCCCTCCTTAAAGCCAAGCTTTTTGTCAAGGCTGAAAATGCATTTTTCATGCCAAGACAGTTTTGTTTCTTGGCTTCATTGTTTTGGAAGGGTCGGTCCGCATGGATCCTGACAAGGTGGCAGCGGTCAGAGATTGGCCTGCCCCTCAAACCGTCAAGGAGGTGCAACGGTTTTTGGGGTTTGCTAATTTTTGTAGGAGGTTTATCCATAATTTTAGCGCTGTGGCTGCCCCCATCATTGCGCTTTCTAAGAGGAATTCCTCCTCGTCATTTGCTTGGCCTCCAGCAGCTGAGGCTGCTTTTCAGGAGTTAAAGAAACGATTTAGCTCAGAACCCATTCTCGTTTTGCCTGACCCCTCCCTGCCATTTGTTGTGGAGGTGGATGAGTTGGAAGTCGGGGTGGGTGCCATTTTGTCCCAACGCCCCCTTCGGGACAATAAGTTGCACCCATGCGCTAACTTCTCCCAGTCGTTGTATCTGGCCGAACGGAATTACAGCATTGGTGACCAGGAGTTGTTGGCTGTCAAGTTGGTGTTAGAAGAGTGGCGCCATTGGTTGGAGGGGGCTGAACATCCGTTTGTAGTTTGGATGGATCATAAAAATCTCCAATACATCCAACAGACAAAACGACGTAATTCTCGGCAGGCGCGGTGGTCGTTGTTTTTCAACCGCTTTAACTTTACGTTAACCTATTGCCTGGGTTCTAAAAACATCAAGCCCGACGTTTTGTCGCGGATTCACGACCGCTCTGGTCGCGACCTCATTCCTGAGCCGGTTATCCCGGCAGCTCAGATTGTGGCTCCCATTCAGTGAGTCTGTTGTGCGGGAGGTGTTGAGAACTGATCCTGGTCTTGGTGGGGAGCCGCCTGGCTGTTTGTTTGTTCCGTTGGCAGTATGGTCCCAAGTTCTCCAGTGGGGGCACTTTTCCCATCCGGCGGGTCACCCGGGGGTTCATCTGACCAAGCAGTTCTTGGCCCGACGTTTTTGGTGGCCCAGCATGATTGAGGACATCCGGGAGTTTGTAGCGGCGTGCTGTATCTGCGCTAGGAACAAGACTTCTCATCTCCCCCCTTCTGGTCTGCTGCGACCGTTGCCCATCCCTTTCACTCATGATTTTGTTATGGGGCTGCCAGTTTCTGAAGGCAACATGGTCATCTTGGTTGTGGTCGGCCATTTTTCTAAGGCCGCCCACTTTATCGCACTCCCCAAGCTGGGAGACGGCCCTTCTTGTTGTGGACCATGTTTTCCGGCTGCATGGTCTCCCTCAAGATGTGGTTTCTGACCGGGGCCCTCAATTTACGGCCAAATTCTGGCGTGTGTTTTGCAACCAGTTGGGGGCCACTGTGAGCCTTTCTTCTGGTTTCCACCCAGAGACTAACGGGCAGACAGAGCGAACCAACTAGTCGTTGGAGAATACTCTTCGATGTTTAGTGGCTGACAACTCATCTTCATGGAGTCGATTTTTAGTATGGGCGGAATATTCCCACAATTCACTGGGTAACTCCTCCACAGGCCTTTCCCCGTTTGAGGCTCAGTTAGGTTATCAGCCTCTGCTGTTTCCTGAGACTGACAGGGATTCAGAGGTTCCTTCGGTCAATCACTTTGTTTGGCGTTGTCGGTCAGTTTGGGCCAGGGTCCGTTCCTCTTTGTTGCGCTCTGGAAGGAAACAAAAGACCGCCGCGGATAGAAGGCGCCGTTCGGCCCCATCTTATCGGGTTTGCAAAAAGGTCTGGCTTTCCACACGGGACCTGCCCTTGAGAGTGGAGTCATGGAAGTTGGCTCCCCGCTTCATTAGTCCTTTTAAGATTGTGCGAAGGATCAATCCTGTCACAGTCCGTTTGAAGCTCCCTAGATCCTGACGGATCCCCCTCTTTTCATGTCTCCAGGCTCAAACCTGTTAGCACTTGCGTCCTGGCTCCGGTCGACAAACCCCCGCTGCCGCCACGGATGATTGGGGGGGGCCTGTTTACATTGCATGTCGTATTTTAGCCGAGAGGCGTGTGGGTCGTGGGGCTCAATTTTTAGTCGACTGGGAGGGTTATGGTCCTGAGGAGCGGTGCTGAGTTCCTTCTTGGGATATCCTGGATCCCATCCTTATCTCAGAGTTCCATGCACGGGGTTCTCTGGGAACTTCTGGAGCCGTTCCTTAGGGGGGTAGGGGTCCTGTCATGGTTTGTGAGGTGTGCGTGTGGTTTGGACTTTTATTTTCGGCTTCCCGGGACGATATCGAATTCCTTGGCTATCGGATTCTTTACCCAGCTGGCTGATTGAGCTGGGGCGGCGCCTTCCTGGACTCTATATAAGCAGGAACTCCGTCACGCCCCCTTCGCTAGAGTGTCTGTTTTTAGCTTCGCACTATAGCCGAAGATATCTGTAGTTTTTTGTATGACTTTCTATCTTCTGATTATTGGAGTATCTTCTCCCTTTTTTCTATCTCGCTTTGCTTCTGTGGTTCGGACTATTATACGTCCTTTGGAAGCGCGAGTACTTTTGTTTGGTCTGTATTATTCTCTGAGTTTGTACTGTGTCCCTGTTGCTCACTTTCTCTCTGGTCGTTGCACTTGGCCTCCTAATTCTACCAGCTAATACAGGTGAAGGTTCTGGAGTGACCTGACCATCACAGTCTTCTGACCTCAATATCATCGAGCCGCTTTGGGGAGATCTCAAATGTGCAGTTCACGCAAGACAACCAAAGAATTAACAGGAGCTGGAGGCATTTTGCGAGGAAGAATGGGCAGCTATACCACCTGAGAGAATTAAGGGTGTCATGGACAACTATCACAAAAGATTGCATGCTGTTATTGATGCTAAAGGGGGCAATACTCAGTATTAAGAATTAAGGGTATGCACACTTTTGAACAGAGTTCATTTCATTTTTTTTCCCTAATTGCCATGTTTTATTTGATGATTGTGCCATTCTACATGACCTACAGTTGGAAATGAATCTAATAAGAAATAAAAGAAATGTGTTTTGCCTGGCCATTCATGTTTTCTTTAAAAAATGTTACCTACTTTACAAATTCAGCCAGGGAATCCAAACTTCTGAGCACAACTGTATTTCCCCTTTTTCCCCACCCTGAACACAGATGAACTGTTTAGCCCACTGCAAAGTGACCTGCTCCCATCGACTCAGGAGGAAGATGCCGTGGCACATGATTCCTTTGACTCATGTGATGACTGGCGCTTGCTTCTTTAGAATATGTAGTCTCACTGCCAGTTACACAATGCCTATGCTGTTTGAGGATCATGTAGTCAGTGCACAATTTAGCTTGCACAGCTACATGTGCCTGGCTGACTAGAGATGGTGATTACAGAGCGATGAACAAACAAATTTTAACGGACCAAACAGAAGGTGTCTCTGGGTCAGACATGCACCGGCTCCGGCCCAGAGCAGCTGGAACTGGCCCAGAGCTGGCATGAATCCAGAAAGGGGACGCTATCCCGAGCTAAAGCCCAACTGTTGCCTCGCCCATGCAGGCCTCAGGCCATAGCCAGTGATTGTGTGGCTGGTATTTCAACACCCAACCACAGGACTTGTAGATGAAGATCTTAGCTATGAGCCACTTGAAGGCTCTTATCATTGCGATTTCTTTAAGAAATGGTACATTATATGTTTGTATGTGTTTTATCAATGTGAAAAAGGTTCTTTTTACTTAGTAGTTGACCTGACAGGGGACACTGTATTGAGCAGAACTGTTATAAGAGGAGCTTATAAAATGAAGCCTTGATCAGTGAAACATTATGAAATTTCAGTTTCCTTCTTCCCACACTGACTTTGCACCTGCCCAGAACACCAAGACATTTGCGTCATTCCCCTCTATTCAGAAACATTAATGCAAAATGTCCCCACTCACGTATCATCTGGCCTTGCAACGTTTTATGGATTGCAAATGAATGTTGTTAACTGTACAACAACTGGCAGAGCTGAACATAGTGACGCCATCCATTACTAAACTGAAAACATATCAGCCCAGGAAATGAACAGTCACTGTTATGTTCCTTCTTTTATATATTTAATGTAGCAGACATTTCAGCTCTGTAATCTATATACTTGCCATATCGAATTCATGATTGTGTACTTCGCCGTGTGCAGGCACAGTGCGCTCAGGAATGTGGACTAAAATGGCCACTTTGGACGTTACCGCTTCCAATATGGAAACACGAGTTTTTGTTCTGCATCTTGACAATGGGCCTTAGATCCTGTCAGCCAGGAAAGAGGAACCACCTGCAGCCCTCTGACAGCAGGCCATATGCTCCCCAGGACGGTGTTATAAATAGAGAAATCCGCCATGTTCGCTAAGGAATAATATGTGCTCAGGTTTCCACAAAGAGCAATGTGTTCCATTAATAATGACTGTCTGTATTTCAGCAGCATGGGTTGGGGGGAAGGGGGGAAGGGGGGAGGGGTGGTTCTACTTTCCATTGAATGCATTGAATGCCAGGACTCCAAGATGTTCACAGGCAGATTAGTTTGAAAGAAAAAGAGAACTAAGCATTCTTATAATAAAAGGTTAGTGTGAGGATTAAAAACAGGCCAGTTCAACCTTCTCTTCACCTTACGATATGAGTCACAGAAACATTGCAGTAACGCAGTACACAGTCAGACACAAAGGAACTTGGATGGATTCATTCAATACCCCACTACATCAGTCAAGAGAGCGTACATATAACACTGTAAACATCATAAATCCCCATGTGTGGCTGAAAAGCAATAATGGCCAGCATGAGAGATACCGTATCTAAAAGGCAAAAGGATGACCCTGGAAAATAACTGGAAAAATGTAATAAAGGATTGATCAGTGGGAGTACAGAAACATTTATCAGTAACTTACATTTTTTTTGTGTGTGTAGTCTTGTCTTTCTTACCAGAACATGGGGTGTTAGCATGTCAGCCCATTGAAAGTACTTTTCAAGGCCAGCCTTAATCTTAACTGTGCACAAGAGCCTCAGGTACTCTCAACCTGGCCATACAAACATATACGAACCTTTATACAGAATGTCAAACAATACGCCCCATGCCTCACCATGCCTTAAAAGATTGATGTGGGTATCATTTCACAGAGGTATGTTTGCTCAGTGCTTATATTTCCCCTAGAAGTAATTATTTTCCCAACATGAAATGAGTTGCACATTATTTATTCATTCGTTAGTTCTTTTAGTTTTTCGATTCTGCATTGTGACATTCTTATGCAACAGTAAAAGTCTTGGCTTGTACCAGAAAATACTGACAGGTCCTTTTGGCTGTGCCTAAACCTCAAACACACATGATCTGTAGCGACATCCACCCAAAGCCTTCTTGAACTTCAACAAAGATTTTCTGCAGAATCATTTAACATATTTGTATATGGAACCAAATGATGACATCGTGGAAGCAAAATTAAGCACTTTCAATCACGAAAGTCAAATCGACGCATGCCATTGGCTATGAGTTTGCCAGCATGTCTGGAATTAGTACAGCTATCTGCCAGAGGGCCAATGCTTAGCCATGTGAAAGAATGGTAGTCTTTATATAAGCCAGAGGAAAGTGTCAGAATAGAAACCCAGGGAAAATCTAAAACAGTCACCCTGAAAGGCACCATGGTCTATGATGGGAATAACCCATGTAGCACGAACAAAAACAATACTTAGCTAGGCCTGGTGTGCCTAAGCGCAGTCTAACTCTTTGCAGTTTCAGTGTCTGAAATGAAAATACGCTAGAATTAAGGCCCAAAACAACATAGTCGCAGTGGGTTGCGCGGATGTTGATCGATTCCCAGAGCAGAACTTTCACATCTGTGAGAAGCAAGGGTGTATTTACAGTAAAGAGAGTAAGAAAAGACAGGCTAACATGCCTCTTGCGGTTTTCTCTGTTTGGAGTGATCTGCGGCAGCCGGCGTCCCGCGGCGCGAGCGGAGCGGCTCTGCTCTCCAGCTCTGTCATGTCGCGCTGAATTATTCAGCTCCGCTCCCCGGCGCTCGGTGGATGGGAGAGGAAGAACACATCAGCACAGGCCTGCAGCTGAGTGGAAGGCTTACGTAAGAGAGAGAGAGAGAGATGTCTCGGACACGGGCAGCGGGAGGATGGGAGCGCGTTAAATCCAACGTGCACCACATGACTGCCCCTCTCCTCTCACTGCTGTCATGCGGTGTCCCCCCTCCCTCCCTCCCTCCATCTTTGCTCTTTCTCTCCTTATTACTCCTTCCCCCTCTTTATTATCAGAAGATCTGACGAGGAGGAGGAAGTTGAAGAGTTCAGTTCAATCAGGAGATATTTTACATAATGGGGTGTTGTTAACTTGCTGGTATGGTTGAGTTAAAATGAATGAAATATCGTTGGTTTGGACAAAAAGGGGAGTGCTACTTTTAGTTACTTTTAGTGAAATCGTTCTGTCATATATGACAAGCTTGATGCTAAGTTTATAGCACAGTCTTTGAAAAGCTTTGATCCTGAGATATTTAAATCAGGATAGAAACTATTTTGTATATGGTAACTGAGGAGTATGCCATATCTCCTACCCCCCAACACACACACAAATACGCACACACACACCCACACTCACGCACGCATGCATGCACGCACACACACGCACACAAACACAAGCACACACACGCACACACGCACCCAGCTCACTGTTGCGCAAACACACACACGCGCGCACGCATACACACGCATACACAAGCATGCACGCACGCATGCACTTGCACAAACACACACAATCACTGTATTGCCCTGGCACAGTGTTACCGTTG
Source organism: Gymnothorax javanicus (assembly GCA_029692085.1). NCBI lineage: Eukaryota > Metazoa > Chordata > Actinopteri > Anguilliformes > Muraenidae > Gymnothorax > Gymnothorax javanicus. The sequence goes on from CM056202.1 coordinate 41,932,310, forward strand.
AGAATACTGTAGTCACCTTTTCAATTAAAGTTGAGCTTCCTTTAACAATGGACTAAAAGAGTTTTCTGAGCAAAGTTTACAGGGTCCAACCCTCAATTTGCATGATAGTAATAAGTCACAAGAGGCTTATGAATATTAACATGGCTTGATGAGAGATCAAAGCATCACCTTATGTTTGTACTTAATCTAAATGATATTTTGAATAGTTCTCGGGTTTGAATGGTGTGTGGTATCAATGCAAAGTTGTTGCTAATACAGTGCTGTGAAAACATATATGCATCCTCCCAGATTTCTTTTATTTTACCGTATTTGTCTCAAATGCTTCAGATCATCAAACTAATTTCACTATTAGACAAAGACAACCTGAGTGAATGCAAAATACAGTTTTCAAATGATGATTTCATTTATTGAAGGAAAGAAGCAATCCAACCCAACCTGACATCTTATGATGCTGCGATCACCAGAAATCAAAGGACAGATGAGAAACAAAGTTGTTGACATCTATCAGTCCAGAAAGGATTACAAAGCCTTTGGCTCTGGTACCTCAGTGAACCACAGTGAGAGCCATTATCTATGAATGGAGAAAACTTAGAACAGTGCTTAACCATCCTTTGAGTGGTCATCCCGCCAAATTTCTTCTGAAAGCACATTGATGGCTCATCCAGGAAGTCAAAAAAGAACGCTGAATAACATCTAAGGAACTGCAGGCCTCACTTTCCTCTGTTAAGGGTCAGTGTTCATGATTCAACAATAAGAGAGAAACTGGGCAAACATGACTTCCATGGTAGAGCTGCTGGGCAAAAACAACTGACCAAAAAGTACACAAAGGGCTTGTCTCACATTTGCCAAAAAGCATCTTGATGGCCCCCAAGACTTTTGGAATCATTGTTCTTTGAACTGATGAGTCAACAGTGAAACTTTTTGGAAGACCTGCGTCCCTTCTGGCATAAAGCTAACGTGACGTTTTGCAGTAAGAACATCATATCAACAGTAAAAAACGATGGTGGTAGTCTGAGGGTTTGGGGTTGCTTTGCTGCTTCAGGACCTGGGCAACTTGTCGTACTTTATGGAACCATGAATTCTGCTCTCTACCAGAAAATTCTGAAAGAGAATGTACAGCCATCAGTTTGTGATTGTAAGCTTAGGCGCAGTTGGGTTATGCAGCAGGGCAATGATCCGAAGCACGAAAGCAAGTCCACCTCTGAATGGCTCAAAAGGAACAAAATGAAGGTTCCGGAGTGGCTAGTCAAAATCCTGACTTTAATTTCATTGAGTTGCTCTGGCATGACCTGAAACAGGCAGTTCATGCACAGAACCCCTCCATTGTGACTGAATTAAAACAATCTGCAAACAGAGGGCCAAAATTTCACCGTGACCTGAATGACTCATCGCCAGTTATCACAAACGTTTGATAAACGTTGACTGCTGTTGTGGCGGTCCAGGGTGTCATGACCAGTTATTTGGTTTAGAGCTTTTTTTTTTCACATAGGTGATATAGGTTTTCAAAAACTCTTTGCCTTCAATAAATGACATTATTATTGAAAAGCAGTATTTTGTGCTTACTCATGATGTTTTTGTCTTATATTTAAATTAGTCTGGTGATTTCAAACATTTTAATATGACAGATGAGAAAAAATTGAAGAAATCGGAAGGGGGCTGATACTTTTTCACAGCAGTTTATTAAAATTTTAGTGTAAATGTATGCACTCTCAGTTAATTACATTGAATGCTTTTTTTTTTTTTTTTGACAGCGTCTTAATTAATCTCTTCAGATTTTGTGAGATCAGCCCAACTTTCTGCTATGTCACATGGAACCTACTATCAGAGTGATGCACTGGTAAAGAAACCTGGCCAATAGCCAGAACATTATCATTTCCAAAAATTATATCACACAAAAAGTTCAAAGGTATGTTTTCCAAATTTTTAATCCCCCCCCCCAAAACGGGTAGGGCAAGGGTATTGGAATCGACTTGGTTTGTGCATTAGATTATTTATTTATTTATTTGTTCGTTTGCAAGATTACAAGAAAACCTCTGGCTCAATTCATACCAAATTTGGCCAAAAGTTGGGCAATGACCTAATATAGATCCTATTTAAATGAACTGGGTCAAGAGCAAGGTTATTGAACAGCTAAAACGTATGTGCGAGGGGCAGGGTTTGTTGTGCCTGGCACTGCTTGTTTCACAAACATTTAAATGGACATGCAGCTCTAAATGTGTGTATATAAGGAATAGAATGGAAGAGCTAAAGGTAGTATTAGAGAGCAGAATTAGAGGACTGAGGAGGTTCTGAAACTCTGCTGGTCCAGAGACAGTAATTAGAGGAACATCAGATGATATCTGTAGCAATAATGCTAATAGAAATGAATAGTACTGAGCATTTGCAAATATTCCATTCTTTGTGAAAGGTGACATAGTGGGTAATGGGAAGTAATCCTATAAAGGAGGACTCAGACTGTTCTGGACACAAAGAAAATAATAGGTGAATCAGGAACTTCACTTAGGGTACAACTAAAACTTTATTTATTTTATTTCACTGTTCTCTGCTTGATTCATATAGACTGCATGTCTGTTCTGATGTGTGGTAAATCATAAGGCATGACAACAAATATTTACTGTTAAATAATGCCATTATGACACAATCCATTTCTGGTGCTGAAATATTAGTGTTCTTTCCATGCTTTATTAGCGCTATTGCATGCAGTGCTGTCACGCATTATACCTCCACCTTTTTGGCAAGTCGTTAACAATAGAATTTCAGGTAGGATGAGCAAAGCCATAACAGCTAATGCTTTGCTGACGGAACCTTTCAAAGCCAAGTGTTCAGAACACAATGACCAGACACCATCCTACCCATCATCATTCTAATCCAACGCTAAAATACTTCCGCTACAAGACCAGTAGTTTTAAGCGAGCTGACAGCCAGTGTGATCTGGCTGATGTCAGCTCTTGGACAGAGAAAAAAGATCCAGTTCTTCACTGCAGTGTTTTTCTTTCTGGGAGACACAATGTGAGCAAACGACATTCCAGGTACGGTAACTTCTGCTCACTAAAATAGGCACTTTTCAAATGATTTACAGTGCAAAAGCTCTTGATGCAGGTGCTGTAAAAATATTGGCAATAGTTTTCTGCCTGCTTTGAAATGTACCTTAAATTTGTTGTAGACAGAACATGCTTTGGAATGTGAAGGTCTTATTACAACTGATGGATGCTGGGTGGAGTTTTATAGATCTTACAGTACATCACATTAAGAGCTTCAGACAGAGCTAATAGCCCCTGTGGATGCCATGAGGGAGATGTTCTGGTGGTGCAGCAGAGTTATTGCTAAATCTCAGTGTAGTTTGTGGAAAAATATGGGAACATTCACAAAAACCTTTCAGCGGAGCATTGAGGCATTATTAGGAGCAATATACTGAGGCCTGAGATCTGTTAACCAAACTCACTGAGGGAGACACATTTTAGATCGCTTAGACCTTCTAACGTCAAGTGTATTGATTATTATGATGAAGCCTCATGGTAAAGCCTGTTCACTCTGGGTATCAGAAACCCTCTGCAATTGGTCCCATTTTGGTTTGCATTAGGTTAATATGAAGACCTGGGTGCAAGACGTACTTTAGTCACAAAATAACACTTTTGAGATATTAAGGGTCAAAGTTTTGAAAACATGCTGCAGATACTTTTTTTAAAAGATAACATTCAGTGGCGCCTGCTGCTAGTCCCGGGGGTTATACAAAGTAGACAGACACGTTTTTGTGGAAAAATAATGCTTTATTACGAAAAAAACAAGAAAATCAGTTTCGGACTTTGGTACTTCTTACCATAAAATGCCTGGAATTCGGTACTTATTGCCATAAAATGCATGGATTTCGGTACTTTTACCACACAAATGCCGTTTCAATCATTTTCTGATTGCCAAACAGTCATTTTTGCTACGCTTGTCACATGACACATACTAGCAGCTGATTGGACAGTCATGGACTTAGGCACTTGTTCCTGATGATGTCAAGGACTTGAGTACTTATGCAAAGACTTGAATATTTCTTGCACAAAATTCAGTAGATTCAGGGAGGGCCGTATATCAGTATTGAGGACTTGCGTACTTATATTTGGAATTTTTTGGCTTTAAATGATGCACATGACACTCTACTTTATGGTAGTAGTGTCAGCTCATTTTTTGGAAAATGTGACTTCAGTACTTCTTGCACCCAGGTCTTCATATTATTCTTTGGGAGAATCAAGAGTGCAGCTGCAACCAATAATTTTGTACTTCTTTCATTTCATCTTAAAAAAAAACAAACCATAGTTAAATTGGGAAATGTAGGTCAGATCATATACATACAGTTTATAATTATTTTTATTTATCTATTTATTTTTAGCTACATTTCAATTTTATTCTCTACTATTTGTGAATAGTGAAATTTCCGAATGAGCAATGTTACAGGTCCTGGAGGGGTTTTATTTATTTATTTATTTATTGTTGAAAGGCTCACGATAAAGATGGAATGGGGACATACCTCCAGCTGCAGGTGGGCATTGTGCAAGAGTTGCATGGAGGGCCCTGGGAATCGAGTAAGGGAAGGCACAACCTGCAAGCAAACCACTGATCATGCACATTATGCTTGTGCAAGTAGAACTAAGATGCCCAGCCAGCAAATCAGGTGTCCCATTTCCTGACATATCCGGAGGCAGACTGGTACATTACACCAGCTGTTCTGATGCTTTAATCCGACACTGCACTCACAGGTCTGCGAGCACCTATGGAATGATTAACTCTTTCAATTTCTGAGACAGTATGAAAAGAAAGCGCTGACTGAGGAGTAAACTTACAGACCTGCAGTTCTCCTGTCTGAGTACTGCTCAACACCTGCAGGTAACCTCACTGGCTGAGTCCAGCTCACAGTTTCTAAGTAATTTCATTGTCTCCAGCTCAGCGCTATTAGTCCCCACTAAAAGTGCATTAAAGAAGAATGCGATCCAGAGAGAACATGATATTCTCTTTAGCGGGGAATGTACTTAAAATGCAGTGGGCTGTGTTTCGAGAATTTGACCATGACTGGGGAAATAATGGCCTTGAATGCATGGCTCAACCCAACCGCTCATTTATTCATCCCACAATCTGCACTTGGGAGACAAGTGGTATAGATTTATTAATTGCAGCTATTGTTTCACCGGTAAATACACTTGTCATTCACTTGAGAATATTTAAGCACTTGACAAAATTGTGAATGATTGTTATATAAGACACTCCAGTATTCAAAGATCAACTTGCTGATATGAAAATATGATAGTTCAAAAACACTTTCAAATGGAGCAATTGCCATAATTACTGTTATTTCATAACACGAGCACAGCTCTG